>OY829500.1:6607047-7105910 GCA_963691745.1 Ditula angustiorana | reverse complement strand
ACCTAACCTAACCTAACCTAACCTAACCTAACCTAACCTAACCTAACCTAACCTAACCTAACCTAACCTAACCTAACCTAACCTAACCTAACCTAACCTAACCTAACCTAACCTAACCTAACCTAACCTAACCTAACCTAACCTAACCTAACCTAACCTAACCTAACCTAACCTAACCTAACCTAACCTAACCTAACCTAACCTAACCTAACCTAACCTAACCTAACCTAACCTAACCTAACCTAACCTAACCTAACCTAACCTAACCTAACCTAACCTAACCTAACCTAACCTAACCTAACCTAACCTAACCTAACCTAACCTAACCTAACCTAACCTAACCTAACCTAACCTAACCTAACCTAACCTAACCTAACCTAACCTAACCTAACCTAACCTAACCTAACCTAACCTAACCTAACCTAACCTAACCTAACCTAACCTAACCTAACCTAACCTAACCTAACCTAACCTAACCTAACCTAACCTAACCTAACCTAACCTAACCTAACCTAACCTAACCTAACCTAACCTAACCTAACCTAACCTAACCTAACCTAACCTAACCTAACCTAACCTAACCTAACCTAACCTAACCTAACCTAACCTAACCTAACCTAACCTAACCTAACCTAACCTAACCTAACCTAACCTAACCTAACCTAACCTAACCTAACCTAACCTAACCTAACCTAACCTAACCTAACCTAACCTAACCTAACCAGTTGCGCTGTGCACTCCGACCCGTGCGCCACGAAATTTAGCCGCTCCACGCTCTTTTTTCGGGAGAAATAGCAAAAATGCTCGTAGAGTAAAGTGTTCTACACCGTTAGATGCGCGCTCGCAAGCCGCACCCAGTGCAACCAAAATTTTGAAAAAAACAGTGAAAAGTGAGTGAGATAAACGGAAAAAACCGCTTTTTTGGAGGTTAAAAGCCGTCCGCAAGGCTTGCGCCTCCAAAAACACCTAGTTTAGTGAAGAGTGATATACCACCGTGTGCGCGTACCAAAACTGCACTACTGACGAAGAAAACCGAAGACCTCAGAGTATCCCCCAAGCGAGGGAGGCTGAAAACGCCACTTTTTTGAGGTTAGGTTTCTTCTCGGTGCCGTAACTCCTCGGAACGATCGACGACCTACCACTTTTGTTGTGCCAAAAAGACCGCGCTGACTTCCTCTACACTCGGAGACCCCTCCCAGATTTTTCTGGTGAGGATCCGAGACACCAGGACAGAAAAACCGGAAAAACGTGGAGGCTGTTTTGGCTGTTTCTGCTCCAGGATCAACGCCGAAGCAGGCCCACGTAAAGGACGGTATAAGCAGTCGGAAACAAGTTGTCGCGTCAAAATCGGAGTTAAGGTACGTTAGTTGCAAGCTTTTTGCGGTTAGTGAAAATTTCAAACTTTTTAAAAACGAAATACCCAAAAATCTAAAGCGGTGACATATACATTTTTAGTGATTATAAAATAGCCTATTTCCTTGTGTACGTATTAAAACTAAGATCAGATTTTTAAGACTAAAACTCCGAAAGTTATTAACATTATACCGTAACGTGTACCAAAATCCGACCGCACGTGTAACTTTGCAAAATCTGTGTATCATACGACCCCCCCTAAGTAGGGGTAAAAAGGGTGAAAATCGGACCCCCGGGATCCTGTGAAGAGGAAAAGCTCCGGGGAAAAATCAGCTCCGAAGAGTATCCTGGGCTCCAGGGACGTATATGTAGTTTTTGTAAATCTTACTTCAAAGTCAAAAAATCCCCAAGGACGCTACAGCTGGATAGGGGATGCAAAGACTATACTGTCAGATAGGTAATTTAATTGATGCACGATTGCAACTGTTATAAATAGCTTAATGTTAAATGTGTAATTTTCCCGAATTTTTTTCTGAGTGAGGGCAGAGCGACGCCATTACCAGTTATCCTTGTCGACCAATTATCTCGAGAAGGGGTTGAGATATCGAAATTCTGACAAAAAATCGGATCTCCCCTGAGATGAGTATGCAAGGGTAGACTACCGATACCCCCACTCAAAAACCACCCCCGGCAAATTTTTTTGAAAAAATTAAAAAAAATTTCGGTTTCCCGAGTTCCCAGCTTCCAGAAACTGGGCTTGTATGTAAATTTGGTCCGTCCGTCATCCCCCGGGAACTTTTCCGGAGACGCTAGCTCCATCCTAAGCCCCGAACAAACCTTCTAGATTCTGATAAAAATTTCCCCCCAAGTTTGACCCCCCCTTGGAAATAACTCAGCCATAAGAAAAATTATCTGTCCTAGGGGCCAGGTACCCTGACTCCTACTCTACACATATAAAAATATCCCAATAAAATCGAACCACCGGCACAGCCGTAGCAACTCTTTTCCTTACATTACAGAACGCGAACTGACCGCAATCGTTAAAATTGTACACCCCTATTTCACGTAAGGGTAGTTTTTGAAACCAGCCGTATCTCGGAAACGGTAGCCCCTAGCGTGAAAAGGACCGAAATTTCAACCCCCCCTCGCAAACACACCCCCCCCCCTCCGGACAAACCCGACCCACTAGGACCTCCCCCTAAAATCCCAACCCCCCATCTTTTTAAATTTCGAGTAACCAGCCTAGCTTGACCCCTCGGGAAGGAATTTTGGAACATCAATAACTCGGGACCTGGTGCTCCGATTCGAGCGGGGTTTCCGGGGTTGACCTGGTTTTTCGAAGCTCTACCGGGAACAGAAGAAAAAATCGCTACCTAGAGTCTTAAAAAAAAAAAACTTTTTTTTCTCTAAAATTTTTCTTTTTAATTTCATTAATTGTATATATTGCCTAGAACTAAGTAACTGAGACAGAAAAGCGATAAGACTCTACGTAGAGACAAAAAAAAATTTTTGAAAGTTTTTTCAAAAATAAAGTTTTATGACTTTTTATTTCGGATATTAAACGAACCCCAAAAAGGCTCTGCATAGGGTCGAAAAAACTTTCAAAAAACCTTTAACTTTTTGTGTTATCTTAGTTAGTAAAAAGGGAAAAACCCTCTATTTTTTAAGCGCTTATTGTTTTCCTTACGTGTATGCAACATATCCAATCTGACCCATCAGGTCCCGCCATCTTTGCGACCCAAATTTCAGGTGACCAGTTTAGCGGACCCCTCTTCTAGCGGTTCTTTGGTCGTTTACAGCTCCGGAATCTGTGCTCCGAATTGAGCGGGGTTTCCGGCGTCGATCTCGACGTCTGGCACTCTACCGGGAAAAGTAATAAAAATTTTATAGGGACAAGGGGAAAAAAAAAAAAAAAAAAAAAAATATTTTTTTTTTTTTTTTTCTCTTCTCTTTTTTGTTTCTCTTCGTAATTTTAATTTTAGTAAATTGCCATATATTGTTTAGGATTAAGTGATTGAGCTGATGGGAGTATTGAATTGACTTTGTATGGGGACGGAAAACTTTCAAATCTCAATCAAAAGCTCTGCATTTGACAGTTCAATTGGGTCCTCTGTCGACCTCTTAAACAGCTCTATATAGGGCTGGAAAGGTTTTCGATTCCATCTTTTTCTTTTCTGCTTGTGTTTTCTCTTTTCTCTTTGTTTCCTTTTTGAAATTCCGTAATCTTGCTATTTATTCTCTTGATTTTTCCTATTTTAATTAATTACTAAACCATTGATTTGTGTGCAATTGAAATTTAAATTGATCTCGGTATAGACTTTACACGACGTTACTCAGACAGACCTTTTCAGACTAAACGATAACCGCAAATTACACTGACCGGCATTAAGACTAACTTACTAATATGATGGGATTGAGGACCCCTGTAAAGAAGGCCACGCGGAAGGCTTCACCTACCCCGTTGGCAACAACCTCAGAACCAAAAGAGCAACGAAACACTAACAGAAGAGAGGCTGAGAACGCAGACCTTGCACCGGTTGACAGCCCGACAAAGAATAAAAAACAAACGAACAAACCTGCAGTAGTAAGGGCACTGTACGACAAGGCTAAAATAGACGGGAGCAGTGCAAAAAATACTCAAACGAAAAATAAAAACGACGCCAATAAAGCCCCGGCAAAACAGAGGGATATGGCGAACTCCCAATCCTCTGCTGCAGAACAGGTGGGGAGCTGGCGCCTGGAAGCTTCGCAAATGGAACGCGTCGTAAGCGATGGAGATGATAGTGATGGCTCCGGCCATGGCCTCCGCTTTCAAGACTGTGTTCCCGCCGAAATCTCGCAAAAATCCACAACATTACCAACTCCCGCTAATTCCAAAGCATCACCTGACCACCTGAACGCAAACATAGAAACCACATCCCAAGGAAGCGGCGCACCCACCACCTCAGGACCTTCCAAGAGAATCCAAGAGGCGGCAAAGGAAATTATCAAAAATATCAACGAGGGCAAGAGTCTCAAGAGAGAGAACAAGGAAAAAATAATCGAACTCGCCAAAATCATAATCGAGATTTCGCAGCTGCAAACAGACAATACCTTCCACAATCCTGCCGCAGCACCCACTCAGTTCCCCCCGATGGAAGAGTTAAGGAATATCATCCAGAGCAGCATCAAGGAGGAAATCAAGAAAATCAATCAACACCAGCAAAAATCTTTTCAGTCGTTCGCTGAAATAGTCAAAACAGGAGCGGGAGCGGGGGCAGGCAAGGAAAAATACTCTGCTGCCCCATCCATCTCCAGAATTGCATCGAAACCGGCTATAATTGTCACTCCTAAGGAACCCACAAACACGAGACAAGAGGTCATCGAAACGTGGAGAAGGAGCATTTCATTCAAATCCATGAATTATGCCCCCGCCCGAGTACAACCCCTTTCCAACAATAAACTCCGTATAGAGTTCGAAACGGAACAACAAAAAGATGAAACCTTGCAGAGGGTGAATAAAGACGTGGTCTCGGCCGAAACGGCAAGGAAGCTCAAACCAATGATTATCGTCAAGGGCATCTCCAACGGTGTCAACCCGGAAGAGCTGAGGGATATCCTCGTGACACAAAATGACGAGATAAAACACATACTCCAACGCGAAGACGGATGCACAGACAACGCCACAGAGGAGCTCGAATACAAATTCCGAAAAAATAACAAACGGGAGCATCTCTATAACGCGGTCTTCTCCGCGTCACCCAACGTATGGAAGGCGATAGTCAGACTTCAGCGGATTAACCTCGACCACCAAAAACTCCATGTAGAGGAACACTACCCGTTCCTGCAGTGTTTTAGATGCCTGCAGTTCGGACACACCATCAAAAACTGTGAGTCTGACATCCAGCCCTGCTCATACTGTGCTGCAGGAGACCACACCTACAAATGCTGCGGCGACAGGGACAACCCAAGTAAGCTCAGATGCTTCAACTGTCACGCCAACAATGTCAAGTTCAAGACTAAAAAGGACACCAGCCATGGAGCAACCTCTTCACACTGCCCGATCATTGCCAACATGAAGAAAAAAATAATACAAAGGATCGACTATGGGAACTAAAGACTTAAAGGTATTACAAATCAACTTAGGAAAATCTAAAAACGGGTACCATGAATTCTTGAACCACTTTGTGAAGGGCAAATACTCCATCGCAATTGTCAGTGAACCCTATACGGGTAAAAACAATGACGTTAAATCACCAGCCGGAATCAACGTCTTCCAGTTTCCCGGGCCCGGAAACGGGAACGGGAACGGGAGCGTCAATGGAAGCGGGAGCAGCGAAGACAGCAACAAAAATACCGTCAAGGCTTGCATCATGGTCAAAAAGGAAATTGATAAAGCTGTAGGCTTGTCCCAATACAGCTCCCCCAATCTCTGCATCATTCGCATTGAAGATCAATCCAAACCCCTGTACATTTCATCTGTCTACGTAAAACCCAAAGTGGACGAAGAGCAAACTCTAAGCAAACTTGAGGTATTCTTGAAAAAGTTCCCGCAAAGTAATCATCTTATCGGCGGCGACTTCAATGCGTGGAGCACCCTATGGGGGAGTACGCGAACGAACCTGAGAGGCACTGAGCTCACTGATATTATTTTCGGGAACGATCTTCAGATCTGCAATAAAGGTAGCGCCCCCACTTTCGAAACTATAACCCACGGCTCACGCAGAACTTCCATCATCGACCTCACAATAGCTTCAAGCAGCCTCGGGGGAAACATCCACGATTGGTATGTCAACCTTAACATCTGCCCATCATCAGACCACAACGCCATTGACTTCAAACTAAACACATCCATCGACACGCTCGCAATAGGCAACACAAACTCTACTTTCCGCTTCAAAAACAAAAAGGCCGACTGGACCATATTCAAAGAAGAACTTGACACACAAATGGCTAACTCCAACATCTTAGACCAAGACATCAGTAACCTAAATAGCGCACAGATTGAAGAACTCATTCAAACTATGAACGAAATGATCCACGAGGCCTGCACTGCATCCATGAACATCAGGAAAAGCGGCCGCAAGTACAAACCCTTATGGTGGACTGAGGAGCTCAGTGTCCTCAAACTTACGGTCGTTGAACTACACCGAAAACTGCACAAAGCCGTCCGCAAAGGTGAGCCAATTGACACCATCATTCGAGAATACTCCGAGGCCAAAGAGACATATGCCGGCAAGCTGAAACAAACCTCTACTGAAAATTTCAAAGAGTTCTGCAGCAATCAGAAAAAAGAAGACGTATGGTCTCTCACCAATCGGTTACTCAAAGACGTCGCCCCGCAAAGAGCACCCGCAACTATCAAAACCAACGGAGCATGCACCGGCGATTGTGCAGAAACTGCAGAAGCCATACTCGACCATTTCTTCCCCAATGACGAACCGGACTCCGAGGAAAGACACCTGCTACTAAGAAACCTCTCCTCTCAGCTACCCAACACACCTGACGACCTCCCCTTCAGCTGCGAAGAAGTACTCGAATGCCTCTACGGCATGAGCCCGGACAGAGCCCCCGGCCTCGACCACTTTACCTCTGACATTTGCTACGAATTCTCAAAAGCCTACCCCAAATTTATCACCGACATTCTAAATCGCTGCCTTTCGCTCGGCTACTTCCCAGTGGCCTGGAAAACGGCTTTTCTCAAAGTTATCCCTAAGCCCGGCAAGGGCGACTACTCCAATCTATCTTCCTTCAGACCTATCGGTCTCCTTCCCGTCTTCGCCAAACTACTTGAAAAACTAGTCATCAACAGAATCAAATACAAAGCAGCAAACGAAGGCAGACTGAGCGAGAAGCAATTCGGGTTCAAAGAACAAAAATCAACCATCACCGCTCTCAACAACGCTATCAAGAACATCATTCAGTCCAAAAAAGAAAACAAGATGGTCGTCGCAATATCATTAGACATCAAGGCAGCATTTGATAACGCTTGGTGGCCGGCGCTTCTTCACCGGCTCCGACATGTCAACTGTCCTTTGAATCTCTTCAAGCTCCTTCTCAGCTACCTACAAGACAGAACGGTCGAGCTACGCCACGCCGGAGTGACACGCACTAAAAAGATGATCAAAGGCTGCGTGCAAGGCTCTGCATGCGGGCCAACAATGTGGAACCTCATCCTCGACGAGCTCTTAGAGTTAGAACTCCCCGAAGGATGCAATATACAGGCATACGCGGACGACGTCCTACTAACAATCTCCAGCCCCAGCGTACACAAACTCGAAGCCGCCGCCAATCTTGCCCTCAAACAGATAACCGATTGGGGCAAAAGCGTCAAGCTCACTTTCGGCGCAGAGAAGACCCAACTCATCGCGTTCTCGCCCAAAGCAAGAGAAGCGAGAATCGAGGTCAACAACCATCGCTTACCGTTTGTTGAGGACATCAAGCTCCTGGGCATCTACATTGACAGCAAGATGAATTTCACCAAACACATAAAATACGCAACAAGCAGAGCCGCCAAAATATTCCAAAAATTAAGCATCTACACTCGCGCTACCTGGGGCGTACACCCTGAAAACACGAGAACAATCTACCTCCAGGTCATCGAGCCCATCATCACTTACGCTGCAGGCATCTGGGGTCATGTGGCGGGGAAACAATACATTAAAAGGATGCTCCTCCGAGCTCAAAGACCATTTGCGATAAAGGCAATCAGAGGATTTCGGACTGTCTCCACCAACGCTGCCGTGGCACTTGCCAAATTCACTCCACTTCACTTAAAAGTTAAACAAGTCCACCAAATAGAACAAGCCAAGCTCTCCGAAACTACTTCCTGGTTGCCTGAAGACATCACCCTGGAAACACCCACTCCCCCCCATGAACTCCTACACCCGGCTGAACGTATAACAATCAAAACTAGGGAACCCACGGCACGCCGCAACTCCACAAGCGACACCAATGAACACCATACCGATGACCAAGAATTCAACGACAGACACAAAATTTACACAGACGGAAGCAAGCAGAAATCTGGAGAAGCGGGGGCGTCCTTCGTTGCCTACAACACCGACCGCAGCACCACGACCAGAAAATTCAAGCTGCATAAATGTAACACCGTATTCCAAGCCGAGCTCTTCGCCATCCTAAAAGCAAGTGACTATATCAAAACAAACAAAATCGACAAATCCATCATATACAGTGATAGCCAATCTGCAATCCTCGCAATTGCCAACCGAAGCAACCACCACCCTCTAGTCAGCAAAATACACCGAAATTTCCACGAAATCCAGACACTCGGACATCAAATTACCTTGGAATGGGTCAAGGCGCACGTCGGAACCGCAGGCAACGAAGCAGCGGACGCCGCAGCAAAAACAGCTACCACCATGAAAACCGCAACTGCATACAACCGCTTTCCGATCAGCTTCACTAAATATAAAATCAAAAAGGAAACACTCAACGAAAGCCAAGACGAGTATATTAAAACTCCCACCGGGGCCATAACCAAGGCGTGGTGTCCCGACCTTGCGACCATCCACAAGCTTAGAGGCCTGGTTGATATGAGCTTCCAGCTCACCCAGGTTCTCACCGGGCACGGCTTCTGTAAATACTATCTCAAAAGATTTTCGATCATCCCCTCAGACGCTTGTCCATGCGACGACGCGACGACCCAGACCTTTGACCATCTGCTAAAAGACTGCGTTCGCTTCGCAAACGCTCGTTACAACCACATGTTCATCTGCGAACAAAAGAAAATAGACCCCTTTAAAATCACAGAACTCATAAACAAACAGGAAACAATCGACTCATTCGCCAAATTGGCCTCTAAAATAGTAAACGAATTAAAAAATTTCAATAATCCCACTAACTGACAAGGTCTTTGATGCTCCGTTGTCTTGATACTTGTTTCAAGCAACGGCGCATGTGCACCTTCTGCGCTCTTGCGCTCCAAAAACCCCGCATCTTTTTATTCGGCAACACAACCATTTGTTCAAGTTACAGTTAAGTGTCAACTTGAATCAACAAATTGTAGCAAGGAGAAACGAACGAACGGTGAAGTGATACTTATTTTTATATTTTTATCTCTTAAATTTAGAAAAAACAGCTCGTTCATTTCTTCTCGCATCCCCTCTACTCTGTAAATAAATAGTTTAACTAATGATAAATTTATAACTACTTTCTTGTAAATATGGCGGGCAATGGCGCGGGCAGCCAAGTGGTCTACGTATCAAATAGCGTTCTCCTCTGGCCCCCCGCGTATCACCCCGCCATCATATCATATGTTGTAAAAAACACTCACTATTATACTCCTATAATTTATAATGCCACTAAGGCTCCTTTATATGCTTTAAGCATAGTAGTTTGTATAAAGTAGCAAACTCAGCTTTGTCAAAATTTAAATAAATGTCTTGGAAAAAAAAAAAAAAAAACCTAACCTAACCTAACCTAACCTAACCTAACCTAACCTAACCTAACCTAACCTAACCTAACCTAACCTAACCTAACCTAACCTAACCTAACCTAACCTAACCTAACCTAACCTAACCTAACCTAACCTAACCTAACCTAACCTAACCTAACCTAACCTAACCTAACCTAACCTAACCTAACCTAACCTAACCTAACCTAACCTAACCTAACCTAACCTAACCTAACCTAACCTAACCTAACCTAACCTAACCTAACCTAACCTAACCTAACCTAACCTAACCTAACCTAACCTAACCTAACCTAACCTAACCTAACCTAACCTAACCTAACCTAACCTAACCTAACCTAACCTAACCTAACCTAACCTAACCTAACCTAACCTAACCTAACCTAACCTAACCTAACCTAACCTAACCTAACCTAACCTAACCTAACCTAACCTAACCTAACCTAACCTAACCTAACCTAACCTAACCTAACCTAACCTAACCTAACCTAACCTAACCTAACCTAACCTAACCTAACCTAACCTAACCTAACCTAACCTAACCTAACCTAACCTAACCTAACCTAACCTAACCTAACCTAACCTAACCTAACCTAACCTAACCTAACCTAACCTAACCTAACCTAACCTAACCTAACCTAACCTAACCTAACCTAACCTAACCTAACCTAACCTAACCTAACCTAACCTAACCTAACCTAACCTAACCTAACCTAACCTAACCTAACCTAACCTAACCTAACCTAACCTAACCTAACCTAACCTAACCTAACCTAACCTAACCTAACCTAACCTAACCTAACCTAACCTAACCTAACCTAACCTAACCTAACCTAACCTAACCTAACCTAACCTAACCTAACCTAACCTAACCTAACCTAACCTAACCTAACCTAACCTAACCTAACCTAACCTAACCTAACCTAACCTAACCTAACCTAACCTAACCTAACCTAACCTAACCTAACCTAACCTAACCTAACCTAACCTAACCTAACCTTTTTTTTTTTTTTTTTTTTTTTTTTTTTTTTTTTGTTTACTAAGGAGGAAAAGCTTTATCGCTACCCCTGGCCTGGGGCGACCAGGGGTTATGTGGGACTCTCCCCCCAAATAGGGGGGCATACCCTAACTAAAAACCTCCTCGGCGTTACCCGCTCAACCGGTATTAAGGGGCGTCGTGGGAACCAGAGACTCCATCCACGACGCCCACCGGGAGCGCCCCGGTTAGTTATCCGGGGCTCCCTCGCGCCAAAGGAGGGGAAGGCCGGTAACGCCGAGCCTTCCCCCCAGACATGTGAGGCTTAGCCTGCGGCGAGCAGGGGAGCACCCATCCCCTACCCGCAAGCCTCACCGGGGAGCCAGGCGAGCATAATTCGCTCTCCTAACTCCCCGTCGTCTACGCCGGAGCGGGAGCGCATCGACCGAGTCTTCGCGCTCCCTCTCCGCCGCTTCCTTTTGTGAGACCACTGTCTCACAGAAGGAAGCCACCGCATCCCAGGACCTGTCGCTGCCCAGCATAGCCGCCACTACGCTGTGCAGCGAGAGGTCCGTCCGTCCAATCGCCGACGTCATGCTGCGACGTTCAGCGTCCCATCGCACACACTCCTCCAGTGTGTGCTGGGCCGTGTCGTCGCCGTCGCCGCACTCGTGACAGCGCGACGACGGCTCCCGCCCTATTCTCTGCAGGTAATGTCCGAAGCACCCGTGTCCGGACATTACCTGCGTTAGCCGATACGTATTCGCGCCATGTTCCCGCTCTAACCAGTGGTCCAGCGACGGGAGGAGTGCCCCTATGGTGCGGGTTCCATAGGGGGAGTCCTCCAAGTCGCTTTTCCACCGGTCCCTCATACGTCTTTCAACCGCCCGTCTGGCGTGAGTCAGCTCCTCAGGGGCCGGGCGCTCTCCTCTGGCCCGGGCCTCCTTTCTTCGCCTATACGTCTCGGCTTGGACCTCTGCGTCCAGCTCCCATGGCGGCGTGCCTGCGAGAACGCACGCCGCCATGAATGAGACCGTCATATAGGCCCTGCATATGCGCAGGGCCACCACCCTCTGTGGTCTCCGCAGCATGGCCTTGTTTCTGGCGGACAGCTTATCCGCCCAGATTGGGGCTCCGTAAAGGGCCATACTGCGGAGGACCCCGGCAAAAAGCTTTCGGCATTTAACGGACGGGCCACCCACGTTCGGCAACAGCCGACCCAGCGCTGAGGCGGCGCCGACTATTCGGGGAGCAAGCTGCGTAAAATGCTCCCCGAAATTCCATCTTTGGTCCAGGATGAGCCCCAAATATTTTATATGGGGCTTCAGCTGGACCATTTCCCCCCCAATCTCTATTGCCGCCCCAGCAGGGACCCGCCATTCGCCCCCTCCTTTGGCGAAGACGATGGCGTCAGTCTTTGAGACCGCCACCTTTAGACCCAGCGCCGAGATGCGGTCTACCACCAGCTGCGTCGCCACAGAGGCCCTGCGCAACGTTTCCGCCCTCTCTTTGCCCCGAACGGCCACCATCGTGTCATCCGCATAGCAGATGGTGGTCATCCGGGGCAACTGCGTCCCACGGATAGCCCAATCGAAACCCAGGTTCCACAGGAGGGGCCCGAGTACGGACCCCTGTGGAACCCCGCACGCCATATTCCGGGCAAAACGCCTGCCCTCTTGTCCGTTGTAGAGCACCACCCTTTCCTCAAGGTAGTGCCCCACAATGGCCCTCAAATATGGAGGCACTCCATGGTAGCGGAGTGCCTCTTTTATGACCCCGTAGGGGAGGGAGCCGAAAGCGTTGGCAATATCGAGGGATATCGCCACAACCCCCTCCCCCCTCCCCTCAGCGTCCTCTACGAACGCCCTCAGGGCCCCCACCGCGTCTATCGTGGACCTTTCCTCGCGGAACCCGAACTGCCGATCCGAGATGTTCGGACCGGCCTCCGCGAGGTGTCGGGAAATGCGGGAGGCGATTATGCGCTCCAGCATCTTCCCGACTTCGTCCAACAAGACAATGGGGCGATAGGCGGATGGGGAGTCCGGCGGGCGACCCTCCTTCCGGAGGAGGCAAAGCCGTCCCTCCTTCCAGACCCGGGGGAACCGCCCCCCCCTCAAGCAGTCCTCATAGAGGTCCTTGAGGCGTTCCCCCAGGTGTTTTAGGGCCCGCGGCAGCACCTTACCCGGCACTCCATCCGGCCCGGGTGCCTTCTTGCACCCCCTTAGGCGGTGGATGACCCTTATCAACTCCACATCCGTTATGGACGGAGCGTCAAAGGGTCCCTCCGGCTCCTCCATGGGGCCCGTCATTACGGGAGGAGTAACGTCCGGCGCAGGCGGGAAGAGGCCCTCCACCACTCTAGCTAGCAGCTCCGGCTCCAGGGAATCCATTGGGGGGGCGTGCTTCATCTTTTGCCGCACGAGACGGTACGGCCTACCCCATGGATCCCTGTCTAGCGACTCGAGGAACTCCGCGTGAGCCTCGTCCTTCGCCTTAGCTATCGCTAGCTTGAGGGCCTCTTTTGCCGTCTTAAGGACCTCGTAGAGGCTTTCCTCCTCCCCCGGTACTTGAACCCTTCTCCGTCGGCAGCGTCCAAAAGCGCGACGGGCACGGTTACTGGTAGCGCGGAGGGTCGCAATCTCCTCCGACCACCAGTACACGGCCCTTCTGGCCTGCAGCCTTCTTGCGCGCGGCATTGCCGCATCGCAGACTTCCGTCAGCGTCTCCCGGAACCTGACCGCCCGCTCCTCCACCCCAGCGCTGACCGGCGGGGGGGCGCAGCATGCCGCTACCATACCCGCCTCCTCCGCCATCTCAGCGTCAAGCTTGGAGAGGACCCACCTCGGGAATTCCGCCCCTCTAGAGCCGCCCGGTCTCGGCGATGTGACCGGCAACTGATGGGAGACCCTCATCCGGATGTACAAATGGTCGGAGAGGGTCTCGACGTCCTCCAGGACGTGCCAGTCCGTGATGCGCGCGGCGATAGCAGGGGTCGCGAATGAGACATCCACAATAGACCCCCCCTGCTGCCGCACGCACGTGTTGACATCGCCCCGGTTTAGAACTACCATCCCCATCGCCGCAACCCAGTCCCTCAGGACAGCGCCCTTAGGGTCTGTGGTGGGGGATCCCCACGCCCCGCTTTTGGCGTTTAGATCCCCCAGAACCACCACCTGCGCCGGTGCCGCTCGCCTCACCGTTCCCCCCAGAACCCCCAGGAACTGCTCAAACTCGCGCAGTGGGCGGTTTGGGGAGAAATAGACCGCAACTATGATGGAGCTTTCCCACTTGGCTGCCACGTAGCCTTCGCCGCTTTCGACCCGCGTCAGGGGAGGGAAATTCCCTGACGACGGGACTGTTAAAGCCACCCGCCCATCCGTCGACCCGAGCCAGTTGGGCTGGGGAGGGACAAAATATGGTTCCGCCACGATCGCCAACCCAATGCCCCACTCAGCTATGACCTGCATAAGCAGGTCCTGAGCACGGGCGGAGTGGTTGGCGTTCACCTGGAGGATGTCTAAATGCCGGTGTGCTGGCATTTAGACATCCATGGTTTGTCCCTCTGAGCCAGCCCCTCGGCTGGGAATTTGCGGTTTAGGGGCTCCCGTGGTCTTGGCGGGAGTCGCCAGTCCTCTGGTGAAAGGAGGGGAGCACGAGTTTCCCCCCATCACATGTCCGGCAGGGAGCTTGGCGTGATGGCACACGGCACAGAAGCAGGCTGCCTCGCACCCCTCCGCTCGGTGTCCCGGCTTACTGCAGCGGAAGCATAAATTCCCCCTCTCGACTGGTGAAGGGCATAATGCCCTGGTGTGCCCCGTCCCCATGCATCTAAAGCACCTCATTGGCACCGGTTCCAGCGCCCTGACTTGGGCCGACGACCAACCAACCAAGAGCCGCCCTGTCACCATGAGGGTGTTGACGGCTGTAACTGGGCACTGGACCAGAACCGACCCGGTGCCATTGGGCAGTGTTCTAATAAAGCCCACTTTGACTTGCCCCTCCGGGCACCCTCCCTTAGCCGCTACAGCTGCTTTAATGGCCTCAGGCGTAGCCGATTCGTCGAGGCCTGTGACGCGTATGCCGGCCATTTTGACTGGCCGATAAACCGTGGCCACGTCCCCGATTATCCCCTCTATTTTTTGGGCCAGGTCGTCGGCCAACCTCGCATTGTTGGTACCCGGAACCTCTATTATGCGTGCGCCCGTAGCGGTCTTACGCACCCGCACATGTTCCAGCCCCACCTCGGCCAGTTTGACGGACGTCATTGCCTTCGTCATGGCAGAGGTGTAGCTGGTTTCCGTGCCTTCTTTAAGGCACACCACTACCGCAGCAGTTTTGGGTGCCGCAATCTTCTTTGGTCCCGGTGATGGTTTAGCCGTCTGCGTGGTAGGGGGGGAGGGTTTCTTTGCCTTCCCCTTTTTAACTACCTCCACCCAGGCCGATTGGCCAGTTGGTGCCGTCTTCTGAGCAGCTGTGCTGTGCCTCTCTTCGGTCTGCTCAGACGCCTGCTTTGTGGGAGGCCCGGCGCCCCGTGTCCGTGGAGCAGGGGCAGGGGCGGGGGCAGGAACCGACTTGGCAGCGGTAGCTACGCGCGGCTTAATAGTCGGACGTTGCGGCTGCGGGGCCTGCGGGGCCTCAGTCTGGGTAGCAGAGCGACTAGCTGTCGCGGCCTTCTTTTTATCCTGCTGCTGTGCCTGCCGCTGTGCCGGCTGGCTCAGAGACTCAGGCTTTTTGCGATCTGCGGCCAGTGGGGGGCGGAGGATGGGCTCAGCGGGAAGTCTCTTCTCCATTTCCCCCAGTCTGACATTAATCATATCCCCCAGAGATATGAAGAGATCCCTCTTGAGGTCCTCTAAGGCCTCCGCGATTCCTGCAGTGACCGGTTGAGAGGGGGCCACCGGTGCCTCGCTTTTCCGCTCCGAGAAGGCCGTGCGGAGGGCTTTTGTTTCCGCTTGGAGGAGGGCAAGCTGCTCCCTCATCCTCTTGTTATCTGCCTTCAAGATGCGTAGTTCATCCTCCTCCGGCTTCTCTAGGGAGTTCATGGCCTCAAGGATTTCTCCGCATGCCCGCTTCATGCGGCCCCAGACCTTGCCGCTCAGGTTCCCTGATTTGCCCGCTTCCGTTAGAACTACCTGGGCAGCCCTTCGGGCGACCTCGATAGGGCTCTCGGCTAGTGAGGGGACCGGGCTACGGTCCCTTTCTCCCTCACCGGGGTTTTCTCCGGATTTTCCAGCGGCTTTAAACTCCGCCCTCCGGGTCTGGGATCTCAGTACAGGAAATTCCAGCCTGTACGAAGAATCCGCGTCCGCCTCTGCCTCAAAGGCGTCCGCTTCCAGGCTCTTTAGAAGAGCTTTGGCCTTCGAGACCCCCGCGTACGATCCCTTGGCCCCTGGGACCCGACCTGTGCCGGATCGGCGGGCCGTGTTTAACTTGGGCCCTCTTACAGCCTCATTGTCGACGTCCTCTTGGTCGCTCACGTGAGCCCTCTTACCTGGTTTAGACACCAGGTCCAGGTCGTCCCAGACGTCCTGGAACTCCCCCTCAGAATCGGACGTGACCCGGCTCGAGGCCGGTACCTCTGACGCTACCGACATGTTTACCGCTTTTGGTAAACAAATCCAAAAATAACCCCTTTATGGGGCAATTTGTTCGCAAAAATCAACCCAACTTGGTTGGAAGACAGTACGGAACAAAACAAGACAGAACGAAACAAAATACAAACACAACAAAAACAGAAAACCCAACTCAGAAAATTCGAGAACAGTTTCCCCCCCAAAATCCCCGAAAACAGGCTTTCGGGTGGCGGGCGATAGCCCACTTTCCCTTCCGGGAACTTCCCGCACGACTCTGGGACGTTCGGTTCCCGAGATAACAGACTTTGAAGTTCGGACCGGTCAAGCCCGAACTTTTTTAAGCGGGTCGGAACCCCAAAAACCGACCTTTAGTCTGAAATATCTCGCCAACCGCAATCCTCACAGAGGCGTGTAAGGTACCAAAAGGTAGCCCTTTAGCACCCCCACACAACCCCAATGTCCGATCGGACCCCCTCCCCACCCCTTCCCGGTGTTGAATTTTCTAATGAAAATTCCACCCCGGAAAAGGCAATTTGCAGCGCCTGATGCACCCAACGAGCAATCCACTTAGAATTTTATAACTCCCGAACGGAATGTCCGGGAGACACAAAACCCAAGCGGATCGCTAGTACACCTAACCGCCCAAATTACCAGCAAGAAAAACTTTCTAAAAAGAAAGCCGAACTAATTTTTGAAAATTTTTCAAAAATTTCGGGCAAGTTGTGTTATCTGGAATTCCAGAGTGGAATTCCAGCCGAATTTCAAAAATTCGGGCCTCCGAAACTAACGGTGCTAGAAGAGCACCGTTGAGGCAAAGAATTTAGCACAACAAACGAACTCCCCGAATGCGTTGAAAAATCCTCAAAAAGTCAATCCGAAAAAAAGTTGTAGCAAATTTTCGGCAAGTTGCCGACAAGAGTTGAAGTACCGATTTGTATGGGATAAGTTACCAACTTATCCCTAAAAAATCGGCACTTTTCCTCCTTTCGCTGAGAGGTCCCTATGGGACTTATAGAGGGGCCCGACGCGTCGTAAAACGCGCCTTCCGAGCCTCTATAAGGCCGAAAAGAAAGAATGCAAAGTCCTTAAGGGACTTTGCAGACAAAGGACAAAAAACAAGAATTACCAACTTATGGTTGGTAATTTACAGCGCCTTAGCAAATGTGACGAGCAACTCACAAGTTTTTGGTAACTCCCGGACAGAAGGTCCGATCGTAACCAAACAAAAACTTGCGAGTAGTACTCGTCAGACGCGGCTAGAAGAGCCCAAAAAATCTAAACTACGTTAAGGGGGGACTAAGATATTAAGGGGGGAAAAGCAAAAGTTTACAATAAAAAGCAAAAGTTAGCAAAAGTTAAAAATTATTTCCGAACGTCGACCGCACAGAGTCGATGCAGACGTTCGAAAATAACTATCTTGGAAACTACTGAATCTACAGGGATGGTGCAAAGAACAAATATTTAGAGCAACTAACAAGGAACAGAAAACACAAAACCGCAAGTCTCTCAGACAAACCCTCACTTAAAATTCCGCGAAAAACCGAACGCTAACACTCAATTTTCCACGAAATTTTACCTCAACCTAACCTAACCTAACCTAACCTAACCTAACCTAACCTAACCTAACCTAACCTAACCTAACCTAACCTAACCTAACCTAACCTAACCTAACCTAACCTAACCTAACCTAACCTAACCTAACCTAACCTAACCTAACCTAACCTAACCTAACCTAACCTAACCTAACCTAACCTAACCTAACCTAACCTAACCTAACCTAACCTAACCTAACCTAACCTAACCTAACCTAACCTAACCTAACCTAACCTAACCTAACCTAACCTAACCTAACCTAACCTAACCTAACCTAACCTAACCTAACCTAACCTAACCTAACCTAACCTAACCTAACCTAACCTAACCTAACCTAACCTAACCTTTTTTTTTTTTTTTTTTTTTTTGTCCAGGGAGGAAAGCTTTTAAAGCTTCACCCCGGCCTGGAGCGGCCGGAGGATATGTGGGAGTCTCCCCCCAGAGTGGGGGGCATACCCACTAAAACCTCCCTGGGCGTCTCCCTCAAACCGGCTTTCTAGCAGGCGTCGTGGGACCTGAGTCATGCTCCACAACGACGCCTGACCGGCGCCCCAGCCTACGTGCCGGGGCTTACCCGCGCCAAAGGAGAGGGAGGTCAGGGACGCTGAACCTCCCCCCCAGACCGTGAGGCCTAGCCTACGGCGGGCAGGGGTGCTCCACCCCCATACCCGCAGGCCTCACTGGGGAAGTTGGCGGGCAGCGAACTGTCTCCGCCGCCTCCCCCATCGTCTGCGCCGGAGCGGGTGTGCGTCGACGGCCTCTTCGCGCACCCGCTCCGCGGCCTCTTTCTGTGACATAACGTCCTCACAGAAAGAGGCCACTCCCTCCCACGACCTGTCGCTGTCCAGCATGGCGGCTACCACGCTGGGCAGCGAGAGGTCGCCCCCGATTGTCGCCACCAGAGTGCGGCGCTGAGACTCCCAGGCGCTGCACACCGCGAGGGTGTGCTGCGCCGTAAACCTAACCTAACCTAACCTAACCTAACCTAACCTAACCTAACCTAACCTAACCTAACCTAACCTAACCTAACCTAACCTAACCTAACCTAACCTAACCTAACCTAACCTAACCTAACCTAACCTAACTTAACCTAAGGTGTGTCGCTCTTGGTTGCCCTTTCACCTCGGACCCTTCCGGCTCCGACGATCACTAAGGGCGTAAGCCCCCCCACCACGACAAGGTGGCGACACCTCGGGGGGGAACCTAACCTAACCTAACCTAACCTAACCTAACCTAACCTAACCTAACCCAGTTAGGTTTTCCTCAGTTAGGTTTGCTTCAGTTAGGTTTGCCTCAGTTAGGTTTGCCTCAGTTAGGTTTTTCTCACTTAGGTTTTAATCAGTTAGGTTTGCCTTAGTTAGGTTTGCCTCAGTTAGGTTTGCCTTAGTAAGATTTGCTTCATTTAGGTTTGTCTTAGTAAGATTTGCCTCAGTTAGGTTTGCTTTAGTTAGGTTATCTATCTGTAAGGTTAGTTTCAGTTATGTTAGGTTTGCTTCAGTTAGGTTATCTCTGAGATAGGTAATCTGTCAGTTAGGTTTCCTCAGTTAGGTTTGCCTCAGTTAGGTTTGCCTTAGTAAGGTTTGCCTCAGTGCGGTTTGCCTCAGTTATGTTTTCCTTTGTTAGGTTTGCCTCAGTTAGGTTTGCCTTAGTAAGATTTGCCTCAATTAGGTTTTTCTCAGTTAGGTTTGCCTCAATTAGGTTTTCCTCAGTTAGGTTTGCCTCAGTTAGGTTTCCTCAGTTAGGTTTGTCTCGGTTAGGTTTGCCTTAGTGATGTTTGCTTCAGTACGGTTTGCCTCAGTTATGTTTTCCTTAGGTTTGCCTCATTTAGGTTTGCCTCAGTTAGGTTTGCCTCTGTTAGGTTTTCCTCAGTTACGTTTGCCTCAGTTAGGTTTGCCTTAGTTAGGTTTGCCTTAGTTAGGTTATCTATCAGTAAGATTAGTTTCAGTTCAGTTAGGTTTCCTCAGTTAGGTCTGCCTCAGTTAGGTTTGCTTCAGTTAGGTTTGCCTCAGTTAGGTTTGCCTCAGTTAGGTTTTCCTCACTTAGGTTTTAATCAGTTAGGTTTGCCTTAGTTAGGTTTGCCTCAGTTAGGTTTGCCTTAGTAAGATTTGCTTCATTTAGGTTTGTCTTAGTAAGATTTGCCTCAGTTAGGTTTGCTTTAGTTAGGTTATCTATTAGTAAGGTTAGTTTCAGTTATGTTAGGTTTGCTTCAGTTAGGTTATCTCTGAGATAGGTTATCTGTCAGTTAGGTTTCCTCAGTTAGGTTTGTCTCAGTTAGGTTTGCCTCAGTTAGGTTTGCCTTAGTAAGGTTTGCCTCAGTGCGGTTTGCCTCAGTTATGTTTTCCTTTGTTAGGTTTGCCTCAGTTAGGTTTGCCTTAGTAAGATTTGCCTCAATTAGGTTTGTCTCAGTTAGGTTTGCCTCAATTAGGTTTTCCTCAGTTAGGTTTGCCTCAGTTAGGTTTCCTCAGTTAGGTTTGTCTCGGTTAGGTTTGCCTTAGTGATGTTTGCTTCAGTACGGTTTGCCTCAGTTATGTTTTCCTTAGGTTTGCCTCAGTTAGGTTTGCCTCAGTTAGGTTTGCCTCTGTTAGGTTTTCCTC
Source organism: Ditula angustiorana (assembly GCA_963691745.1). Taxonomy (NCBI): domain Eukaryota; kingdom Metazoa; phylum Arthropoda; class Insecta; order Lepidoptera; family Tortricidae; genus Ditula; species Ditula angustiorana. The sequence goes on along the minus strand of OY829500.1, from coordinate 7,085,408 downwards.
AGTTACGTTTGCCTCAGTTAGGTTTGCCTTAGTTAGGTTTGCCTTAGTTAGGTTATCTATCAGTAAGATTAGTTTCAGTTCAGTTAGGTTTCCTCAGTTAGGTCTGCCTCAGTTAGGTTTGCTTCAGTTAGGTTTGCCTCAGTTATGGTTGCCTTATTAAGGTTTGCTTCAGTTAGGTTTGCCTTAGTTAGGTTTTCCTCAGTTAGGTTTGCCTCAGTTAGGTTTCCTCAGTTAGGTTTGTCTCGGTTAGGTTTGCCTTAGTGATGTTTGCTTCAGTACGGTTTGCCTCAGTTATGTTTTCCTTAGGTTTGCCTCAGTTAGGTTTGCCTCAGTTAGGTTTGCCTCTGTTAGGTTTTCCTCAGTTACGTTTGCCTCAGTTAGGTTTGCCTTAGTTAGGTTTGCCTTAGTTAGGTTATCTATCAGTAAGATTAGTTTCAGTTCAGTTAGGTTTCCTCAGTTAGGTCTGCCTCAGTTAGGTTTGCTTCAGTTAGGTTTGCCTCAGTTAAGGTTGCCTTATTAAGGTTTGCTTCAGTTAGGTTTGCCTTAGTTAGGTTTGCCTTAGTTAGGTTTGCCTTAGTTAGGTTATCTATCAGTTAGGTTAGCCTTTATTACGTTTTAGTGTGTTCGGTTAGGTTAGGTTAGCTTACGTTTGGTTATCGCGAAGTTGGATTGTGTCTGAGCTAGGTCAGCTCAGAGTTAGTTTGGCTTGCATTTGAGTTAGCTCTTACCTTTTGCTATGTTGGAATTTGTTTATATCGGAATCAAGTAGGAAGCAACTCTATGCGTATACAAAAAAAAAAAAAAAAAAAAAAGTATGCAAAAGGTTTTTTTTTTTGCTCGTTCTTTTAGCTTTGTTTTACTTAATGCGCTGCCATTTGTCATCTCTGATAGTTGCATACCTGTTATTGTTGTAGTTTTTTGGTTTTTCTTGTTTTTAGTTCTTGCGTAGTAACGGTAAAAATATCAGTTTTTTTTGAATAACTCGGTCAATATTTATCAGATCTGAACCATTCTTATAGTGTTTAGCTTGTCTGAGTCCCCCGCTGCCGTTGACGGCAAAAAATCGAGCCCCCCACTCCCACCCGTCAGTGGCAACCTTTGGTATATCACCTCGGACTGTAGGTATTTAAGCACTAACTTTTGAAATATTTATCGATTTCGCTCATTTTTTCTGCCACTTATAGCACATCGTATGCTTTATTCGACTGGCATAGACCAGACTGCTCTGAGTTGCTTCTAAATTAAAATATAAAATTTTAAATCCAAATTTCTTTGAAAATCACCTTAAAAACCGATAAAATTCATTTTTGGCCAGTTTGTTTTAGGCGCAGAGGAAATGAAGGGTGTTTTTAACATTGGCAATCTTCTGGCGCATCTTTTAACGTTTTCACGGTTTTTCTAGCACCGTCGGCTCGATATACGTAGCCTTAAACCCTTTCCGTTTCTTAAAAGGGCCCGTCATTCTTTGCAATGTTGAGGGATTCTATAGAATGCGTCAATGCCGCACATTGCCGCAGACGGTAGCGGTCAACAAGGGAAAGCTTAATGAAATAAGAACGAGTCGGATCCATAGAATATTAATCTAGTTATCAATAAAAACTGATATTTGTATCGTTTTTACGGAAAAATTAAAAAGGAGTAATACAGAAAAACCGCACCGGTTACGGTAATGAAACTTCCAGGGATTACGGAGGGCAGGCAGGTCAATATATTCACGTTGATATAATGTGCAGAAACGTCTTTTTTAGCAAAAAAAAAAACTACCGGAAAATCAGAACCGAGCAGAACTACAAAAATGTGGCGATTGGGCATTCGGCACGCAGGATTGGTGAGTTATTAGCACAGGCGGTAATTAGATGGTTTACAACAAAATAAATACCTAACAAAATTAGACAATTGCCTTGGAGGAGTTTAGGTTTCAGTAAGCTCTGATTCTACCAGCTAACCTAATTAGGTGGTAGCTATGTTCGGTTGTCTGTGTTTGGTTAGCCTTGGCTTGGATTAGCTTTAAGTTGGGCTGGATCCGACCACACATCGGTAATCATTATGAATGTTGCGGCGTTCGCAGGGCTAGCACTGAGTGACTATTGTTGTAACCCTGATGCGATTTATTTATATTGTGACAGGCCATGACTCATTCTTTATGTAATAACTATAACTAAACAAATGACATATAATTTAGAAATATATAAATAAATGCAGGGGTTTTTAAATTGTGAGTAAACGTTTGTACATCACCGCTGTATCTCCTGTCGTCATTGTAAGTTTTATACAATATTGAAGATTCTACGTACACGCATACACTCACTGAATAAAAGTAGGCACACAAGGCATGCGAGTACTATGAGCCGCGATTAGAAGAGGATTGGAGAATAACGTCACTTCCCTTTCATCCCATAGACTTGCGTCAAGCTTCTATAAATATCTATATCAATGAAATGACAGCGTGCTGACGTCACTCTCCGATTCTATTCTATTCGCGGTTTTATAATTAAATGCTTATTTGAGTGATGGCGAGTGCGGTCCGCGGGCAGGAGACCTGTGACGCGCCGCAACCCGCGGCCCGCGGTCGACGCTTCCTCCTACTATCGGCCGCGGCGGCGCGGCGGGCCGGCGTGAGTCAGGCTGCAAAAACCCGCGCAGGCGCAGGGCGAGGCGGGGAAATTGACCATCGATAAATAATTTAGGACTTTATACAATATGTTGTACACAAACAAGCAAGAAGTTCAGCTGATGGTTAGTGATCACCACCGTAAATAGACACCGAACACCGAGGAGATCACTGCGTTGCCGACCCAGAGGGCTATGATACCTCTTGTGTCAGCAAGTCAGTGTCTTACTCTCCACGCCGGAACCCAACGAGCACTGCTGCTTCGCTGCTGGATTAGCGGCTAAGATGGTGTAGCGATCCATTCGGGCCCCGCACGAGGTCCTACCACCCGCAGTTGTTTTGACCGAGGGCGCCTAAATATTCAACATAACCTTCATACTGGCTGCAGTTGGGTAAAAATTACGTTAAATATGTGTCAACGAACAATAAATAAATTATTTAGATCAAGCGTTTCGGCGTGGAGAGCAAGACAGCTTAGCAGATCTAAGCCCTCTGGGTTGGCAATGCATCTGTAATCTCTTTGGTGTTGCGGGTGTCTATGGGTGGTTGTGATCACTTACTATCTGGTGACCCACTTGTTAGTTTTCCTTCCTGTGGCGTATAAAAATAAACTCCTGTGAGCTTTACTTCAAAAAGTAGCGAATCGTATTTATTTTATTTCATTTTGGAAGTTTCAGTCTCCAATTGGTAGTTTACACTCCGGCTGTGGCGGCGTTTCACATTTCTGCGATGCGTGTTCTTGGGTTATTAATTTGTTTCTGACCCTTACATACTCTACACATCCCTAGTTTTATTTAGTTTAATTTAGTATTATAAAACAATTACATTGTGATATGAATCTAGATACGCAATAATATGAAAATACGCAGATATCCATACGTCTGAATGAACGTGACGCTAGCCTTCCACTTTTCGGTATTTTGATAATGACGTGTTATCAATATTTAATTGTGTGACACTAGAGGATAATGTGCTCCGCTTACCTCGTACTCGTATTTAGGCCTTTTTGTTTGATTCTGCCTGGTAAGGAAAAACCCGCCAAACTCCTGTGACGCTGATGTGCCGATAGGCGCGTGACGCGCGGCCGTGCGAGTCCGTGCGACATATAAGCAGCCGCGAGGTGTCGGTGGAGGCACATAGCGAGGAACATATCGCACACCCACTGTCTCTTCGCAACTTATTTGGCATTATAAAATAGGAGAATTCAGCTAATACACGATTAAACAATATCCTACTTCTCCCAAGTACCTCGACAGACATGGTAAGTTTTAAATAATTAATAATTTCAGGAGTTACTTTGCAACAAATTGGAAAAAAAAATATATACAAATTAGTAGATGACAGCACGGGGTACTAGTCCACTGCGTTCACGAATCGAAAACGTTGGCCTCTAATTCATGTCCAGTAGGCACGGCCGAGTTTCAGTACACGGTTAATCTGTCTCTCTTTCTTCAGGCGTCAGCACTCAAGGTCCTGCTCCTGCTGCCAGTCCTGGCGCACTGCCAGATCGACATCAGCGTCCAATCCTACGATAGTCTAGAAGACGCCCTGGTCACCTTCAGCGGTGAGAGCATCGACCTCGTCAGCGACCAGGAGAGGAACACGTTCCAGATCACCGACTGGCAGCTGACGCGAGCCCTGGAGCGGCAGGAGGGCGAGCGGCCGGACGGCGTGCACGTGCGCGACCCGACGCCCTGGAGCCTGTACTCCCGCTACGGCTGGAGCCCGGTGCAACGGAAGCTGCGGCCGATCCGCGCCCGAATCGTCCAGCTCGAGTCCACTCCCGTGATCGTGACGACCAAGTTCTTCGACAACAGGAACTTCTCCGGGATCTCCACGTTCCGCGGCTCGATCTCCCTGCAGAAGCAGAACACGTTCACATCGACGTGGAGTCAGACGAACGAGCTGAGCGTCGCGCAGGAGATCAACTACTCGTTCAACATCGGGCTGGCCAAAGCGGAGGGGACGACGAGGCTCTCCTTCGCCACGACGTGGGGGGAGGAGAGCAGCAAGTCCGAGTCCACGACGCTGGGCTCGGAGACCGGGATCGAGCTGGAGCTGGAGGGCGGGCAGGCGGCCGTGGCCGAGCTGAGCGCGCGGCGCGGCGCGCTGCTGCTGGAGGTGGAGTACGAGGCCGCGCTGAGCGGGCAGATGGCCGCCAACTACGCGTACCCGCACGAGGGGCACTACTTCTGGGCGCACGACGTGAACGCCGTGCTGCGCGGCGCGGGGCTGCGCGCCAGCCGGCGCTCCACGCAGACGGTGCGGGTCGGCTTCTACTGCGACGACACCGTCGAGTACAAAGATTACAAAACGGGAGAACGGTTGCCTTTTGCCAAAAAATAAGACTCGATACCGACACCAGGCGAACTTCATATTTTGAACAGTGTAACAGACGGCAGAGAAGTGATGAGTACAAAACTCGGTCGTAATTAAATTGTATATTATGTAAAATAAAACAATTTTAACTAAGTCAAACAGTGACAGTTTAACGCTCGGACACACTAGGGATTGATAAAAATAAAACCCCTTTTTTTTTGTCGGGGGTTAAAAATGAATCCAAATCCGGCGAGGGAACAGCGGAAGGCTCCAGTCCGGTCGCTGTGTGCTGCACCAGACCTTCCATTTTCCATTAGCACCGGGCCCTTCTGTTTTCTAGTTAGACTTGGGCTGTCATTGCACGCTTCTTCAGAGTAGGCTAACATCTACCGTATGATTTGTACTTACGTGATAACAATAAGCACTAGCGCTGTTTGTTGTGTTGTAAACTCTGTTACTTGACTTGTATCCCTGTTTTATACTTATTACCTTTACGCCCTAATTTATTACAAAAAATACAAACTTGTAGAATTATCTTGTCTTTTCGTTATTTATTTTTCAAAATCAGTGCAGTCAGCAGCAAGAGTAGCGAATGTCATTCCGAGAGTTTTTTAGTTTTTTTTACAAAAGTAATTTTAGATAGGTTTTAGTAGTAAGTAATTATAGATAGTTTGTATTTCTAACTATTGTGTCAGTCTGCGCGCGACGATATCATGAAACCTGGAAAGGGCTCGAAACGGCGGGGATCCGGTTTGTTACAATATGCGAGATGGAAACTGTTCAGATTGTTTTATTTCGACGCTCAATTTAGAAGCTTTACACCTTTTACTTAATACTTGTTTTCAAAAAAAAAAAAAAAAGACTTTTTTTGGTGGAAAGGACTTTTGCCTTTTTTGTGCTGTAACACATTGCTTCATGCCAGTGATTCTACGTCAACGAGTTTACCTGAAGTAAGTTTTGATTCCCTTGCGAGTGTCTTTTGCGGCACAAAACGGCCGTCTCTTTAGATCGCATTGATTTAGACAAGCTTTTTTTTTTCACAGCTCCAAGGAACTGTAGACCTTATAGTATTTGATATGAACTTAAACTTGATACCTGTATGGGTTTCTAAGGATAAACAGTCTTGACAGACAGACAGACACACGGACTATGATGTGATCCTATGAAGGTTTCTTTTTCCCATTTACAGCAGAGCCCTATCAACACTAACTTTGTCGGACACATCGCAGTCGCTTCGTGAACAACGAAATGGTTTGATCTAAAATTACACTGCAACCTCACTCCCTACGCCCGGAGTCGCGCAGCATCCATTATCTGCTCTGTAAATATTTAACCACGCCCCGCCCCGCCGGGCCCGCCCGCCGGCCACGCCTCCGGGCGGCCACGCCCCTGCGCCGCAGAACCTCCCCGCCCCCGTCACGGATCGGACGTGTTTCGCGAAAGTTTCCGCTGCTGAAATGAAGACAAGGCGACTGTAACAAGTGAACCGCGGACAGGCGTCGCCGTGCGTGTGTTTGTGTGTGCGAGCGGGCGGCGGCGGCGCGGCCGGCTTGCTGTCGAGTAGAGGTAGGTCGGACTGTGTGTGCTGTGCACCCAGAGCGCTCCATGCAAACGGCCATAACGTTTTTCAGCCCCTAAACATTAGCCATAGCATTGTTTCTATAACACGCTATTACCAGAGGTATGCCGCAGAACTTGGTTTAAAAATTTATATTATTTTGCGGGTAGGACCTCGTGCAAGGTCCGTCCGGATCGCTACCACCATCATGCTCGCTAATCCTGCGGCTAGGGAGCAGTGCTTGCAGTGTTGTTTCCGGCGTGGAGAGCAAGACAGCCGGTGTAATTACTGGCACGAGAGGTATTCCATCTTAGCCCTCTGGGTTAACAACGCATCTGCAATCTCTTTGATGTTGCGGGTGTCTATAGGCGGTGGTTTACACTTACCATCAGGTGACCCAGTTGCTAGTTTGCCTTCCTATTTCATAAAAAAAAAAAAATTGACACAATTATCACTAATTGCCCTAGTGCCAAACTGAGCAAAGCCTGGACTGGGCAACGAGTGAATACCTTCGCCACCCCGGGCCCCGCGGCGTTGTATGGCGCCACGTGAAACCATTTATTTAAACACATTTAACTGACAGGTTCAAAATTCGTAGTCGCCGTTTGTATGGAGAGCGGTTTTCAAGGCTTGGTTTGTACGATCAACGTACCAACCAGTTTACAGTTTCACCTTATCCCATTGCAATAAGCTGGAAAACTGTAAACGTCTCTTTGGCGTCGACTGTACACAATCCTCCTAAGAACCTTCACTTTTTTGATGATAATTCACTGCGTAAATAAAATCTGCAAAAATGTTTTTGTACTTAATACTTAATCCCGTTTTAATTCTAGTTTTTCTCTTATTTTTTGTGAACTAGATTCCCAAATAAACTTGAAAAAAAGTGTTATTTTTAAAATTGTTCCTTATTATTGAAAAACTACATGGCGTTAAAAAAATAAAACCAGTTTTAGGATTTGCAAATTTAAATGACTTGTGACATGATATGAAATAGATAAATATCTAAATGTACAGTTAAATACATGTAACATCCACACGAGAGATGCTATGGGTACAAAGATTCATATTCGTCATACAAACGTAGTTTATATATGAATATTGTTATATTTGCCCGTTGTGGGAATCGAACCCACAATCTCTAGCTGCGTCATTAACCCTAGGCATTCTTCAAAACTCTCATTCCTCTGGCTCATGTTTAAGGATATTTACCTAACTGTAAATATCTGACAAAAACACGCCAGGGGAATCATTTTTTTAAAGATTTACCCACATTATACCTAGTAAATAATAGGTAAATATGCTAAAACATGCACTAGAGGAATCAGAATTGCAAAGAATTACCCTAAATCCGGTCGGTACACCTAACAATTCCAAATTAATCTATCAAAATGAATTCCCTTTGCTGTCGGGGGTAAACAAGCTCGCGGCTGGCCTGATGGTAAGCAATGAAGTACGCGGCCGGCGCGCTGCCCCCACCGAGCCACTGCTAGTGTTCAGCCCGCGACTTCACCTGTCGTACCGACGGGAACGCGGCGGCGACCCTCCGAGACGCAGGAAGCGCAACGCGTCGGGAAGTTCCAATAATAAAATCGTTTTATTATCAATTTCCCGAAATCGATTATTGCTGCTAACAGGTCGAGCCTCCCGCGGCGCCGCTTACCCGCAGCTTGTGGCTATAATATTTATTTTCAATTTACAAACTGCGGCGCACGCAAAACATCTCTAATCTTACGTCGAAGAAGAATATGTCATCAATTGATTGCAGGAAAGCTATCAGAGGGAACTGCTTATAGCGGAAGACATCGGGTGGTAAGATGTTCTGCATAACAGCGGGTGGTAAGATGTTCTGCAAGGTCGGTCTGGATCTCTACAACCATCTTGATCTAATCGCTAAGCAGCAGTGTTTGCAGTGTTGTGCTCCGCGTGGAGAGCGAGACAGCCGGTGTAATTACACACACAATAGGTTACAATGTATAATCCCAGTTGCACAAATAAAGAATATAAAACAAACAAAAGTACATTGTTAACTATTTAGAATGACAGTGCTGCTAGCTCGAATATTATTATTATTATTATAACACGGATCTTTGTACCACACTTTGAGATAATAAGTTTTCTTGTTAAGAATTTCATTTTCAGTACAAGGTTTTTATTTGGCGGAACATATTTTTGCATTTTAATTGGATTTATATACACAGACCAATGGAAACAACTCGACCTCTGGAAGAGAGTCAAAATTGACTGTAAATGTTGAAACGGGCTATTTAAAAAAAATTTTAACACGTTCATGAAATCTTTGTAAAACTTTACGCTAACCAAGTTTCGGGCCGCTCGTCGCGGCGCGACATGCCGCGCGGCGTGGCGGGACTCGCGACGTGACGCGCTTTGTGGTCGGCGACAGGCAGGTGGGGACGATTATAAGCTGTCGAAAGCAAAGACATTTTATTCATCGAGTATTAAACGTCGCCGCGATCAAAGGACGCGCCCCTCAGGACGAAATGGTTTTAAATTTGTATCGAAATAACCTTTCCTGCGAACAGCCCTCACCGAAGCAAAACCTCTATCCTCTATTAACCCTTCATTTGGAGCTGTATACCGCGGTGGATGTGCGAGTGTGGTTGTCTTTTGTTTTCTAAGAACTGCCTAATTTGTGATGACTAACTGGAATTGCATATATTTTTGAACTGTTTTATCAAATTAAGACTAATATGTAGCTACACCCATGCACGCACTTTCAAACGATCTTTGCTGAATACAGTGTAAGCTTTGAAGATATACTAGGTACATAATTTATTAAAAGCTTTAAAGGAGTATGGTATAGCAGATTATTCAGCTTTAATTCTAACTGCCCGTCTGGGGAAGCCAAGCAACTTGAATGCCGTATTAATTAATAACTTTTAAAAATGAAGTAACGAATTTTTGTATGTTCACTCCGTAAGCATCCTGAACAGGTATTAATGGGTAAATCTTGAAAATATTGATTCCCCTGGCGTGTCTTTGTCATTTACATTTACATCTTGTTCAGTAAGTTTAGGTAAAGATGCTTTTAAAATGCGCCAGAGGAATCAGAATTTCGAAGAATTACCCGAAAACGTAAATTGCATGAAACCAAATCTTTAACTTCTGACTGCAGGGGAGACAGGGGAGGAGGGGAGGGGAGGGGGGATTGGTTTTATTGTAATTTTGAGCCAGCAAAGGAGTTTGTTTGACTGACTGACTGACTGACTGACTGACTGACTGACTGACTGACTGACTGACTGACTGACTGACTGACTGACTGACTGACTGACTGACTGACTGACTGACTGACTGACTGACTGACTGACTGACTGACTGATATATCAGCGCACAGCCCAAACCGCTGGACCTAGAGACTTGAAATTTTGTACATAGATACCTTATATAGTGTAGGCATCCACTAAGAAAGAATTTTTGGAAATTCCACCCCTAAGAGGGTAAATTAGGGGATGAAAGTTTGTATGAAAGTCCGTCAGTTTTGAAGTTAGGATCTTGAAATTTTGTTGTTAAGCTAACGTAAAAAAATTAATTTATACGGGTCTCAGTGTTTTTAATAATTCCACCCCTGAAGGGGTGAAAAGGGGGATAAAGCTGTGTATGGAAAGGCCTACATTTTCACAGCAAAAATCACTACATTTTATTATTTAGGCTTATAACGCAACGAGTATATCGGGTGTTATTGGAATTACAACCCTTAAGGGGGAAAAGGGGGATGAAATTTTGTATTTGAGTTGTTCATTCACGATTTTTTTGTATTGAAGTAAAAATAACTTACGTGGTAACGTGTTATTACTAAGCCTCTATTGCCACCCGTCTATCCGTCTGTCTGTCTGTCTGCCACGCGCAAACATGTCCTGACTGATTTGCGATCATCGTCCAACCGAAACTTTTAAATCAAGAAAGCTGAAATTTGGAAAATAGGTTTATTTTATAATGTAGGCATCCGCTAAGAAACCATTTTTGGTATTTTTTACCTTTAGGGGGAAAACGGGGGGTTGGGGTTGAACTTTGATACGGATGACGTATGAAAGTCTTTGTTGGTTGAAGTTATAAACATGAAAATTTGAATTAGAACTACTGATCATAAATAGCTTGTAAGTATTATAACGTATTTCAGGAATTTTGCATTTTTACCTTTAAAGGGGGAGAAGAGGGGGTGAAAGTTTGTAAGGACGTATTGATTTTTTTTAATAAGAGCTTGTAATTTTGAAATACAGCTACTTATCATAAATAAATAATGTCGCGTCACAGGGTTTTTGGATATTCAAATTTGTAGGGGGAAACGGGGAGTAAAAGTTCGTATGGATAGAGGTAACGGGTTTTTAGTAGGAACTTGAAATTTTGAATTTTAGATACTTATCATAAATAAATAATTATGTTATTCAGGATTTTATGACTATCGAATTTTAGAGGTGGGAAACGGGGGTGAAACTTTGTATGAAGGGGAGGTATCGGTTTATTCAAAATGATTGTTTGTTTTAGGGTATTTGGATTTTTACATTGGAAGGGGGCAAAACGGGCGGTAGGCCACGCGGGCGAAGCCGCGGGCAGGAGATAGTTATAAATAAATAATGAGATATTTCAGAGATTTTAGATTTTTTATTTGAAGGGGTAACACGGGGAGGGGGGAGTTTGTATGGAGGTATCGGCGTTTTTTAAAGGTAGAAACTTGAAAATTAGAACTATTGAGCATAAATGAATACCGCCGTATTTAAGGGTATTTGGATTTTCACAATTAAAACTAGAGAAACGGGGTTAAAACTTTGTATGGAGGTATGGAGGCTTTTTCGAAGATATAAACTTGGAAGACTTTAAGGGATGACAGTTAATGTTACAAAAACGAAAGTAATGGTGTAAGAGAAGAATGAAGAGGTTTCTGAATGTGTAATAAAGATTGGTAATGAAAGAGTTGAACAAGTGAAAAAATTTGTGTACCTACTAGGTAGTATGTTTACTAGGGATGGAAAGCACGATGAAGACATCAAAAGGAGAGTGAAAGCGGGAAATTCGGAGCTCTGCGTGCTATTGTAAGCAGCCAGAATGTCGCATCCAGCAACGTGAACAGCCAAACGTGCCTTTTACGACGTTCGGCTGTTCACGATGCTGTGTTAGTTTCCACGTTGATGTATGGAAATGAAAGCTGGGTTTGCGAGAAGAAGCATAGGAGTAGAATAAATGCCGTAGAGATCCGTTCTCTGCATAGTATGAGTGGGATCAAGCTGACTGAGAGAATGAGAAATGGTGTTATAAGAGAGAGGTGAGGTCTGAAAGAAGATGTAGTGACTAGAATAGAGAAACGAATGTAACGTTGGTTTGGGCATGTTGAACGAATGTGTGTGGAGGGAGCGAGGGAATATTCCAAGACCTGTCTGTGGTCTCTGCCTACCCCAAAGGGAAACAGGCGTGAGCTTATAAGAATAATAATAAAAATAAACTTGAAAATTAGAATTGCATCATAAATAAATAACGATGTTTCGAGGTTTTCGGATTTAGATGTCATTTGTTTTCTGTAGGCCACGCGGGCGAAGCCGCGGGCAGAAGCTATCAACCATGTAATCGCTACGCCACGGCCGTCGCTCCGTACAGTAGGGGAAATATATTCACCTTAGAACCCTATCGCAACGACGCGACGCGTTAAACGCCAGGCTATGTCATACAAATGTCATGCGTATGTCTCTTCGACTAGGTTCTACGGTGGTACGTGTTTCAATTTCCTTGACTGTACCTGTCTTTCTGGCTTCTGCGTCGCTTGACATTCATTAGACAATACGTTTGACAACACAAGGTTGCGACGTGCGCGGCCGGACGCCTGCCGAGTGGCCGGTGATGTGATAATGGAAGGCGCGCGACCCTCGGGGCGCCGGCGACCACCTGTGGCGACGAGGGGCCGACAATGGGACACTCGGACACTTTGACACAAGACGCGCGAACTACAGCCGCGGCGAGAGATGGATTTTCTGCAATAGTTTTTGCAATAGCTCTTTAAATTTTTGCGATGTTCGTCGCGTGAAATATGATTTAAGGCATTTAGGCGCCCCTCGTGGCCATGCTCGCTACTGTATAGCTATTGATTATTTGGAACGTGTTTCCTTCCGGTTTGAGGGGAAGCACTGATCGTACACATCGTACTGTGCTGACGGAAAATATGACGCTTTCGTTGACTTCCCCAGAACGAAGGTTTATTATCTACAAAAAGTATAAACTTTATTTAATTAACGCTAGTTAGTTAGTCTAAAACATCTGTGTCGGGAAGCAACTTGCTGCTGGCATCCGACGCCATCCTAAGTCATTGTTTGCTAGATCAAGTGCGTACTTACCAACTTAAGAGATAAATTTATTGTATATATCGACGGTGGAAATCTCAAATGTCATAAGGGACATTAAGGTACATGTCCCTTACGACATTTGAGATTTCCACCGTCGATATATTGTGTTCTAGTTTAGGTTTGTTTTTAATTTTTCTATATTCATGTTAATTTTAATTGTAAATACTTTGTTCATATGTAAATAAAAACTTAAGAGATTATCAAGAGCTAATCAAATTGTTTGGTTTACAGCTGCGCCCCTTGTCTTGGGGCCCTAACATGGCGGGCCTAATCTAGCCTAGGATTAATCTATGTCTCTCCGTGTCTGTGTCAAACAACTGCTTAACTGTCACAATACAGAAAAAAAAAAAAAACTAAGCCGGCCGTGTTAGGGCTGCCGAGTAAAGTTATAAATTTTTCAACAGTTTCAACTTTCAATCGTTTCGATTGTATAAATCCAAACTTAAATCACCCTTAAGTTTATTACGAACATACCGAGACAATTGCGCAGCTTCAAAACAGCAGGCAAGCGCCCCTCGAAAGGGGTCACGGTATTAAATAAACGATTTGTCCGCGAGCGAAGCCCCGGCAGTCTGTTTGCTCTCCACATACAGAGAGCGCCGGCATCCCGCGGGAGCTCGCAGCGTCCCGCGAGACGGACGTAATGGATGTTAATTTTAATAGCGTTGTTTGCGAGGGGCATTATTAATGAAGCTGTTTGCGTTGTCTGCGTCGAGCGATCGCCGCAGCGCGCTCCGCCATTAGCTGCCTAGTTAACCCTTTGACGAGGGGCGGTCAGATTGCCCAGCTATGGAATGCGGCGCAGAGGATAATCTCGGTTGCACTGTTAAGTATGCACGCAAACGATTACGTCTTTCGGAATCGGGGTGACTCTAGAGCATGTAACAAAAACCCTGTACGCCGTTTAAAGGCGTATATCAGTATCAAGGCGTGATACCGAATATGTATTTATTAAAATTAAATAAGAACATAAAAAAATGGTCATCAAAAAAAATTATAAGCATAACGGTTTAAAAAATGTTGTGCAGCCCTGGCAACTGCCCTGCTGACTTTTCATTCACCCGCCTGGGTCGCTACCACCATCTTGCTCGCTAATCCTGCAGCTAAGCAGCAGTGCTTGCACTGTTGTGTTCCGGCGTGGAGAGCAAGACAGCCGGTGTAAATACTAGCACAAGAGGTATTCCATCTTAGCTCTTTAGGTTGGCAACGCATCTGCAATCTCCTTGGTGTGGCGGTTGTCTATAGGCGGTGGTGATCACTTACCATCAGGTTTGCTTGTTTGCCTTCCTATTTCATTAAAAAAAACCTTTTGCGATCATCAGAAAACGTCGCGCCTCGCTTCTTAATCGTATTCGCGGTAGTACGAGCGGCATCTTCAGAGCGCGGGCCCAGGACTTGGACTCCTAGGACGCTGCTGCCGCACTGTGCTCCCTGCGCCCGTCGTTTCTAACTTTTATTTTATTTTTGTTGCCTCACTAACACTAGAATATTGCTCCTACGTACAACTAATACCGTGGATAAATAATCAGAAAGTAACGTTTTGAATTTTAATTTATAAATCTTTGAATACAATAAAATTAATCTCCATTATTACCTCATTAAAATATTTAAAAAATTTAAAAATATTGATTTCCGTGGCGCATTTGTTTTTTGACATTTAGGTAGGCATAATGTAATTAAATATTAGGTAAAAATGCGCCAGGGGAATCAATATTCACGAGATTTACCCGCGCGCGCGATATTGTTACATTACAGGTTAATTCTTGTCATTGCTTGGTTCTTCATTACTGGGCCACGGCTGAACACCAAAAAAATCATACAATGTAAAACAGCCTTCGTGGCCTACCTGGAAAATTGTTTCGTTTTCATTTTACACCTGCCATTAGCAGTTAAAATATCTTTTATCTCTGCTGTGTGTGTGAGACGAAATTCCTCAATCACGCAACCTAAATATCTGATGTCACCTAACCTAGAAATCACACCTACAATATTCTTTACAAAGTTGTTGACAGTCATAGGGCAAACTTAGGGCAAATCACTGATCTTTTGGTGGAGGTCTTTATGCGTATACGATACGTATGCGTTAAGTTCTGTCCGATCGACGATAGGTTTACCCTTCGAATATTGGTAAATCACGTATTTTAGTGTTTAAACAAATAATTATTTGTTCAGCTATCGTAGCCGCCCGTACCCCTTGCGAGGACTACGATCAGCAAAATACAGTTTTAAAAAAAACCTATCCGATGTTGTGCCAGCTTTAAAACTGCGACCATGCGCCGCGACGCTGGCCGGTAATCCGGCGCGGCCGCCGTGAAATGAGCGCATCAATGTTGCAGCGCGGGCTGCTGCCGGCGCCGGCGCGCATTATACATGCGGCGCTGAAGGCGTCTCGCGTCTGCAGCGCTCCTGAGTGCGACGCGCTCAGCTACAGACTGGCTCCATCACTATTTTATGTATTAATGGAGGATTCTGTACGACGCCTCAAAAAAAGTTTTCCACCCTCTAAACCATAATCAATAGCCAATGATTTTTCTGCTGTTGCTATGCGTTAGAACTAGTTTTGTTTTTTTTTTTACTTCATGGATTTTAAATTAGTGTCATTTTTGTAGTTTTATACAAAACCAGAAATCGTCAATATTTCCAAAACTACAAGGAATATAAACAACTCAGACAGAATCTCACAAATTTAATTAAAAAGGACACTTTTAAATTTATATCTTTTTGCTGCAGGCCTCTATTTTACCAAACTAGCATACATCAGGTGACACCACAGAGTAATCACGTATCAACTATTACCCCGGCAATACAAAACTATGCCGAACAGTCGTTGTCACTGTCACCTGTCAGCTGTGGAACAGGGCCAGGCTGCAGGCGACAACACCTCCGCCGTCTTCCCCCTCGCGGCGGACACACAATGCGCTCAATTAGCTTAATGACACACACGCACACCGACACAGACTATTGTTGTTGGCGCTCGGTCGCACGACGAACTATTGAAGGTCTTTGTGCCGCCACGTAATCCATTTAGGAATTGGCGCCGCAATGCAAACATTGGATTGTCGTAGTGATACTAGCGGCGCGTCATGAATCCTTCCGCGGTGCAAGGTCGCTTGTAGAGTCCGTATACACTACAATTAGCTGTTCCCCGCGACTTCGCCTGAGTAGAGCTCTTTATCGCTATATCACGAGAATTTGGTATGCTTACGGGATAAAAGTAACCAATGTCTAAACTCGATATGGAACTTCTCCCCGCCTCATCAAGATTTCCTGTGTCCGCAGCTTCTTCCGTCCCAAAATACAGCAGTTCAGGATTTTTCGCTTGAACAGCTTGAACGGCGGCGTCCGGCGCAGCGCCGGGCACCTGTAGCCGCCGACTGTTCCGGCGAACCATGGCGAGACAGGGCCACCGCCACCACCATACGTCATCTTCACATGCTTCTAGAAACAAAATTTACCTTAAATTGGTTTGGCACCCTAACAACTAAAGCTTAACAGCGAAAGCTTCTGACTTGTAAATCTAAAAATGAACAACAAGAGTTGTACCCGGAGTCCCGCGCCCGCCGGCCGCCCCGAGGCATCAGCTATGCAGGCGCATTAGCGCTCCCGGGGGACGGCCGCTACACGCCGGGATTTGTTACTGAACGGCTTACAGTTGGAGCCCTATCACAGGTAACGACTTTTGGATGCGACGAGGTACTGATACTGAATCTTCGAAGAGACGTAAGAATAAACTAACCAAATGTCAGCGTTATTTAGAATTAGGACCGAAGGTCGACATCTAGCGGCATGTTCAAACCGACAATGCAACGCACTCTCTGTGAAAATTTCAATTGTATTACGGTGCAAATAAGGGTGCAAAAGATAGAGCCCTATGATGGACGGACAGACAGGAGACAGTAATGTGCCCGTAGGCACGTTTTGAGTACAGAACCCTAAAAAATCCTCTGTGAGTGCGTCTAGTACGAACAGTTTGGGCACGCCTCAACACTTCCGCCGACGATAAACATCTATACCGTTATTTTATGACAATAGAATTACCTGTAATGTCTAGGTTACCGTCGGCAAGACACGTAACTCGATGGGCTGGTTAGAGAGAGACTCACTGAGCTACACATCGAATTACGGCGCGTGTCGGAAAGGTAGTAGATGTACAGATCAAACACCGCGGCTACAGCAATGAGTTCCCGACGAGACCCTCGGGTGCGGGCCCGTAATAAAACGAAGTGTAAACAGCGGCACTACCCCGGGCGGCCGGCGCGCGCCGTCGGATCATTTAGTTAATGGACGGCGGCACACAGCCCGCGGCCCGAGGGCGCCGGCGCCCGGAAGTGATGAGAGTTTACTAACAAATAGGTTTAGTTTGTTTCAGGGAGTGAGACCGATTCATGATTAATAATCTAACCATAGAAAAGGATCCACTTTACTCCCAACATTTAATTTTATACAAAAGGGAAGAAAACAAGCATGCTAATGGTTTTTTTAGTAAGATGATGGTAGTGATCCGGACGGACCTAATAGTTATTCTTGGAAATGCTTACTCGTCTGGCGCATAACGTTTTAGCATAGCAACAACAACACCAAATACTCTTTATTGATTCACACAAGTACACAGAATAAAAGAACACACACGGGGAAATTTTACATGATGCGTAAATGTCAGACAAAAAAATAAAAGTTTAAAAACTGTTACCCGACTACGGAAAAGACTAAAAAGTAAAAAATAAGTTATAATTGATCGCTATCATGTCCTATACAGTAAGGCATGTCTTTTGATGTGTTAGATATTACTGTTAATTTACTTTTGTTTAAGTCTTCTGGCAGTGTCCCATTAATAGCGGTAATAATACAAACCCAATGCCTTGGTCGTGCGTCAACTACAACTATCAAGTATAGCAAATACGCACGACCGCGGCATTTGATTTGTATCATTACGCTACTAATGGGACACTGCCAGAAGACTTACTTTTTACTTACCCTTCCTTTTGGCTTTGCCGTAGTCCGGTAAAAACGCCAGGGGAATCATTATTTTTAAGATTTACACATAGTTTAGTAAATATTAGGTAAATGTGCTAAAATATGCTCCAGGGCAATCAGAATTACAAGAATTAGGCAGTGGTAGAGTGACACTGTATAACCAGTAACTGCTACGTGTGGCTCCATCATCACTGACAACAGTAACAATTTAACCGTCCGTCTGTTTGAGAACCACAATGCAACAGACAAGCAACAAACAGACACAGCACGCTAATCCTGCCGCTAAGCAGCAGCGCTTGCACTGTTGAGTTCCGGCGTGGAGAGCAAGACAGCCGCGAGCCGGTGACATTACTGACACACGAGGTGTTTCATCTTAGCCCTCTAGGTTGACAACGCATCTACAATCTTCTTGGTGTTGCGGGTGTGTATGGACGGTGGTGATCACTTACCATCTGGTGACCCACTTGCTTGTTTTCCTTCTTATATCATAAAAATAAATAAATAAAATTAACATAGATTTCACAACTATATCGCCCTCCTTTTTCCGGAGGGGGTTAAACCGGGAGCATTGACGGTTGCCCGCGCATTGTTTTCCTCTTGAAAATGCCAATTAGATGTTATTCTGTGCGGTTCAAATTGCGACCTGCGACCGGCAGCACGCGGCTGGGCGTGGCGCATCCCGGCCACGCCCACCGGAGGGGATCGGGAGGTCCTACTCGAAGTTTAACCCTTTTCCAGAGCGGGATAGCGGCTTGACAACGAAAACGGTATATTGACGAATATTTAAAACGGTCGGTCCGGTTTGGGCCCCAACATGGATTACGAACAAAACAAACATCATCCTCGTCGTTGGGGTACGATTTGACCGTGATCCCAGACTTGGAGAGTCAGGTATGGCGCTGGAGCGACAACCATTAAGCCACTATTTCACAAAACTAACATGTGTCAGGTACCGTGACAATGACAATTATAGTTACAGACTTCACGTGCTAGTAATTAAGTAATTAAGTAGATTTGTATAATAATTATTTATGTTAGTCTTTAAGGTATTTACCTCTGGGCCTATGCAGCCTGAAATAAATGAATTCTATTCTATTCTATTCTATAGTACACTAGCGGACGCGCGCGACTTCGTTCACGTAACATTAGTAGCTTATGTTCGTCAGGGATAGTGTAGCTTTCTATCGGTGAAAGAATTTTTGAAATCGGTTCAGTAGTTCCAGAGATTACCCCCTACATACAAACAAACTAACAAACAAAGTTTACCCCTTTATTATATTAGTGTCGATTAGTGTTTATATGTATATTACCTACTTATAAGTCCGGCAATACAAAACTCTTCGAGGTTGTGATATCTGCTGTAAGATCGTCGGCACATGTCGCCTGCCAGCTTACTGAAATGGGGCCCTGGAGGGCGATTTTTGAATCTCACCGGGTGACTAAAGCTCGCCAAAATTGCCGTTTTTCATAGAAATGCGGCCATTTTGGTGAGCTTTAGTCACCTGGTGAGATTTAAAAATTGCATTTGAAACTCACCAGGTAACTAACGCTCATCAAATTAGCCGTTTTTCATAGAGATTCGGTCATTTTGGTGAGCTCTAGTTACCTGGTGAGATTCAAAAATTGCACCCGTGGTCACAGTAGCCTGCGACTGGGAACCGGACCGATAGGAGCGTGGTGCTACACATTTAGTTTCATGAACGTGCAAGTTATTCCTTACCGCAACTTTTCTCACCGCAGCGAACAAATAAACACAAAAATTGTGCGGGTGGTAGGTACAGCAGGACATTCTGCAAAAGTATTTCTGGGTTGGCATCGCTTCTGCAAATTCAAAATTATGGCTGGCGGTGATCACTTAACCAACAGGAGACCCACTTGCTCGTTTGCCTGCCTATTTTTTTTAATAACACTGACTTGTAGAAAATGACTTTAAAAGCTTTCCACGAGACTGGCTGCATCTCGTCGTGTGTGATACATACACATATCGAGTGGTCGATACATATCGCGTGGATACATAGTCGAGAAGGAATCAATTATTTAAAAAATAAAGGGTTGTAAGTAACGAAACAAACTCTCTCTCTCCCTGTCTCTTCCCCCCTCTCTTTCCCACCGATACGCAGCAAAACCAGTATCTTGCGAGCCTAAGTTTAAGTCCCCGCAGGTAATCTCTGATTTGGGGCTCGCCTTCTGCTTGTTTAAATTAAAGTGTAGTGATTTGCCGGGGGTGCAACAATCGCGTGATCAATTGTCGAGTTCGAGTGTCGCGCGTGCTTCACCCCGCGCGAAAATTACCTTTTAGGGTTCTTTGGGATCGATTCAAGAGAGCCGCCGAAAATGTTTGAAAACCTAATTAATATATTCAGGCGTTACTTTGCGGAGGTCCATAATTAACATAACTGTAACGAACTAAACCTTGCAAAATAGCTGCGTCTATGCGACATAAGTATAATATACGTTTCATGCAAAAAACTATCCTCCTCCGCTTCCATATGAAACAACATATCACATATAGATCCAACTATAAAAAATATATAATGTCACACGGACGCTGCTGTATTGCACTGGATTAGTTCCAGTTTAATTTATGAAACATAAATAATAATAATAAAATTTATTTATTCAGACTTTCATCCATTTTGTTAGTAGAATTTCGAACATAAATAAACCGTCATAATTTTTATAAACACTTGGTGGTAGCTCTTGTGAAACGATCTATAATAGCGGTTATAAGATTCTGTAATTTTTTACAGAATATGCGTCAAACAGTGTGTGTGCTTTCTGACCTTTTTTTTAAATGTGTTTGTATGTGCCAAAACAATACACATTACTACGGAACCCACTGCGTGAGAATCCAGCTCACATATTTTCGGGTATCAGCCACGTTTCTAATTTTCATTGATATTTTTATTTTCGGATTTAAATATTAGTCACGCGTCGCCGGCGCCGCCGCACGTCGCGCGAACAATGTCCCGCAGATTAAGCCGAGCCGAATGCTGAGGGGCACATTCTAATACCTTCATTGAAAATCCAACTTTTTATACTAGACGCCTTTTTAATAGGAAGAAAAACGAGCAAGTGGGCCACCTGATGGTAAGTGATCGCACCAACCATAAACACCCGCTACATCAAGGAGACTGCGTGCCAGTAATGTCACCGGATTAGCGAGCAAGATGGTGGTAGCGATTCGAGCGCACCTTGTACAACTGTTAATCCTCTTAGACGCCCAAAAGACAGTTAAAAGCAAGTTAAAAGTCACAAAAAATGTAGGTGACCTTCATCATCATCATCATTATATCAGCCGGAAGACGCCTACTGCTGGGCATAGGCCTTCCCCAAGGATCTCCACGACGGTCGGTCTTGTGCTGCTCGCATCCACCGGTTTCCAGAGGTCCTCACCAGATCGTCGGTCCACCTTGTGGGAGGCCTACCAATACTTCGTCTTCCGGTACCTGGTCTCCATTCGAGAACCTTTCCGCCCCAACGGCCATTGGTTCCTTATACCGACCTACCTTACCTTACATTAGATGACCCTATATTTACCTATTCAGAAAAGCATCTATTTGCGGTCGCGCCGTCACCGGAGCCTCTTCCTGAATACCCGCGTTTGACGTGTTCGCCAACAAGGCGCCATAATTGAAACCAAGCCTCTGAATACCAAACTCGTCATCAGGGCCGCGGGCGCACAATAATCCGTGATTGCGCCGCGGCACGAGGCGCGACCGAACGCGGATCGAACGCAGACAACATATTATAAAGCTACACGTAGCTTCCGGCTGGCACTGTCAATCTACATCTACATCTACACTAATATAATAAAGAGGTAAACTTTGTTTGTTTGTATGTAGGGGGTAATCTCTGGAACTACTGAACCGATTTCAAAAAATCTTTCACAGATAGAAAGCTACACTATCCCTGACGGACATCAGGCTACTAATTTTACGTGAACGAAGTCGCGCGCGTCCGCTAGTCACTTATATTTATATTAAGTATCTACTGGCTTTTGCTCGCGAGTTAATCTGTCAAAAAAGTGCAAATATAGCTGCTTATACAGAGTGGATTAAAAATAAAAGTTTAAAAACTGATACCCGACTACGGAAAAAACTAAAAAGTGAAAAATAAGTTATGATTGAGTACTATCATTTTACCATTTTTTGATGTGTTATTTATTTCTGTTAATTTACTTTTGTTTAAGTCTTCTGGCAGTGTCCCATTAATAGTGTAATAATACAAATTAAATGCCGTGGTCGTGCGTCAACTACAACTAGTATCAAGTTTAGCAAATACGCAAAAGAGAATGCCAAATGGAGGGCTACTACCTTAACTATTGGAAATAGCAAAGGCGTTATGTTGTGTCGAGCTAATGCGCGCCTTCTTCGGGCTGTAGATGATGCGCTATACCTCCAGCTGTTCGGTGACGGATCGCGACGGCAATATCCGGCTGTCGCGAGCAGCCTCCAATATAAAGTGGGTTTTGAGAAAATCCGGCCGCGAACGATTCGGAGGAACGTCTAGTTTCATTCGGCTTCTTTGTGAAGTTATTTCGGAAGCCATTTTAGTTGAACACCTCGTTGAAGCGAAAGCTTTGGACTCGACACACAAAGGATGATGTCACTTATAGAACTATAGAAGTATAGTAGAGTCATTTATCTTTATCTTTTGTCTACTATGACACAAAGTGATCGAGTAAAACGAGTAACCGTAATGTAATCGATTCCATTCTTAAAATTAAACGGGCAATATCTTAAACAAACTGTTTCACATTTTTATTGAACAACAAACAAGCTAGGGGTACTTTATGAATGAGATTGAGACGAGCCCCGCCGGCGGCGCCCCGCGGCGCGCTTATCGCAGCGGGCGCTCTGCGGCAGACGACCGCCGATGCGATTAGCTCCGATATGGTGGTAAACAGATTAGCGGATCGCGGACTTGTTGAAGCTTCTTTTTACCCGACTACAACGCCGTAGGAGGATCATGTTAACTTTAAGATGGCGTTATAATTAGTGAACATCGAGACAGCGTTGATATAATAAAAGAAACGCACCGTGCTCGCTAATACAGCCGCATCAGTGCCAGTGTTGCCACTTTAGCCACTTGTTGGCTAGATCTAGCTACAATTCCATACTTGTTAGCTACAAAAAAATTATTTGGTAGCTAAATATTTCAGCTACTTATTCTAGCTACTTTCTTGTTTATAAATAAATTACGATTAACAATTTACTAAAACAGGTCATAAGCATAAAAAGTACTCAAAAGGCATAGTTTATAGTATAGTGTAGTGTAGTGTATAAGTTTCTGAACATATGTAATCTAATCACCTTGTTGGATTAGGGGATTTCCCTCAAATTGGTGTGCGTAATGCATAACGTAATTTAGAAAGACGCCTAGTTCTATTCTATGAGTTAAGCGACTCCGCTTTTTCGGCTTTCCAAATGTAACTTGTACTTCTTCTCTCGTGTCCGTTGTGATAATTGAGTGAATAATGTAAAAATGGAGCTACCTCTCAAAAATAAAAAGTATTCTTAAAATATCGTACGCAATGGGAATGTGATGAAAAATACAAAGGATGGTGTAAACAGTCAGTTCATGTGAAACAAGGGTGATGTGTATTCTTATAAAATTTAAGATACTTAAAATCTCAGATTTTACTAGAACAAAATGACATGTGCCGAATATTCTATCCGAAATAAAATTCTGCATGAAATTAGATAAACCAAAAAAACGTAAACCTGAAAATCCTGAACCAGGAATTCCAGGACCCAATTCTAGCGTTCAGCGAGATTCATCTGCCATTCGAGATATGTCAAAATATTACAGATTTTAAAAAGATCTGACAGCTCTTTTGACGTATCTCGCGTGTGACTCCATCTCTACTGACGCGAGAATTGCCCCGCTGAACCAGAACCTTCGATTTCGACATCAACAACATCAGCTGTTTTTATTGGTTTAGAATCACATTTTTTTTTCTTGTTTAGCCAATTTTAGCTACTTTAAGCGAGCTTGAAATTCCCGAATCTGGCTACTTTTTGAGTATGGTCTAGCTACTTGTCCCGAACGTAAGGTGGCAACACTGATCAGTGCTTGCTCTGTTGTGTTCCGGAACGGAGACACAGAATAAATAATAGAACAGTATTATGTACTTTGTGATAGTACTAACGTACAGAAACTTCTCTTTTTCGACCACCATTAAACGAATTCGATCCAAAAAGTTCGTATTACTTCATAAACATTCGCCAGGCGGCATGCGTCGAAAGGAAGGCGCCGCCCGCACCCGCCTTCCACCCGCAATGCCCTGGCGCACCGCTAGGTTGGGGCTGCTTACTATAATACTATCTAATGCGACACAGAGTGAGCGGGCGCCATCTGGTGACACTCTTGCTCACCTGTCTTCCTATTTCATGAAAGAAATCATCAATCGGTCATTATTACATACTCGTAAGTACCGCATTAAGTGGGCTTGGGTGTTAATTCCCACGTGCGCCCACTAGGTCATCATTAGGAAACCAAGTCGCATCCCCCGCGGCGGTGACACAGTTTTACTTTATCAGTGTGTGAGTATATCCACGTTTACACGGAGCAGTCGAGACCCCGCGTCGGTTGGTTTCCGGCGCGAGATTCGCTTCCGTCGGCGCCGGCGCTAACGAGGTTGCCGCGGAAATGCCGCAATTTGCAGGTCTCATCTCATCACGACGGCGGGCCGCGGCCAATCCGGTGTCTTAGTGGATGGAGTGGTGCGCCCGGAACAGAACTAAAAGTCATTTAGTTTTTTAAAGATTCGCTTTCGTTTGCTAGCGATCGGTAAACTAATTGTAACTTACCCAGAGTAGTAAGAGTTGTTCCAATTTGTTGGCATAGACGTCTGAATCTTTTAATTATTTATTTGATTGCGGCTAACATTGCCTTAGAAAGTCGAATTGGTAATGTGCAATAAACCAGCACATCTATACGAACTCTGCCAACTACTTACGGCATATTCATTATTTTTGTATTTACTTATTACGTACTTCTTTGATTATTTTATTACATTAATGCGTAATTCTTTGTATAAAATCTACCTACCACTACCTACAATGTACTCTATTTTACCTAAAAGTTTACTAGTGAAGCATTAAGTCTGATTTTTGTACTTTTAACCTTTTCCGGAGTCCTGAACAGCTGTTTCTATCTCTCCGCAGGCGCCGGCATGGCGGGGCGGAGCGGCGGGTAGCCCCCTCCCCGCTCGCGGGAGGCAGCATGGCGCAGCAGGGGTTCCCGCTGCCGTGGGGGCTGCACTACCACCACCGGTGAGCCGCCACCACGATGCCCGTTGAGTCTTTGGCTCACAAAGTTTTCATTTTCTGATAATTCAACTCGTGCTACCGTCAACCCCGTGTACAGGTTTATGGTGACCAGCAATATGATAGTGCCGGCTTAAGCTTGCGGTTTGAGACTATCGAGCGCTCGAAAATTAATAATCAACCCATGTTAAAATAACCTTCTAGTTTAATGTTGAAGTCCATGCCATCATCTACAATTCGGTGGTCATTGGGAAGCAAGTGTCAAAAGCCTCAAACATCTTGACTACCTCACTGAAATTCGTCTGTTTAATAAATGCGGTTTAAGTTACAGTTTAGTACTGACCATAATTCTCAATATTCCTAAATCAAGAAGTTTTTGCCACATTGTATGCTATTGAGCACATGTCATGTTCAGGGAGGCGCCGCGGCGTGCTGCGCCGGCGCTGTACGCGCGGCACGGTGACACGCAGATGTTGCTCGACGCGCACTCGTGAGTACCACAGCATGCTAATTATTAAACAGTCATCTAGGTATACCACTAATGTGAAAACCTGTTGAATGACACGAGGAGACAACCGAACTGTCAAATAAGGACGAGCATGACAATGCAGTCACGCTTCCTCAGATGGACGAGTAGCAAATTGTTGTTGGTACAATGTTAGATTAAGTTGGCAACACTGCTTGTTAGATTGTTTTGATTCCCTCCGAATTGATTGTCAGGTCACTGACATTCTCTTACTTTCTCTTCTCTGTGTAACCGCCATTGTGTGCGCGTCAACGTATTTCTATTTGCTAAATAAACTCTGTCCAAACAGACTTGCTAGTGCTTCTTTTACTGCCCCCGATAACACAAATCCAGAAGCATCAGTTATGCTGTGCCCAAAATACTAAAAGATCTTTGTTTAGTTTAAGCAAAAAGACCTTAGACCAAACATAAGTAGGCGTCACTTTTTATTGATGACTCTCAGATTCCATGTTTTTTGCAGATGTAAGGGCGAGGCGGACGAGCGCTTCGAGCGCGAGCTGTACACGCACACACACGCGCACGCGCCGCGCGAGCTGCACACACACACGCACCACGCCGAACACGAACACGAGTAAGTACGTACTCGCCCCACAGTCAGTCCTGACCTATTTGTAGATCATGCTACCCCGCTGTCGCCGCCAGCCTGTCGTTATAGCTTTGAAAGAATAAAGTTTGTTTCGCGTCGTAACTTTTAACTGGGTACAATCGAACTAGTGCAATGCAATCCCAAATCGGCCACAGCATGCAGAGGCTGTATTTACAGCTAACTGAGGTCATATTCAACCAACGTTAAACTGGAGCTAAGTTTACAGGCTCTTTACCAGATTCTCATTGTGGCGTATCGTATCTCTGTTGCCTCGCTTCGACGCTTCGCAAGAAACAAGACTAGAAGTCCGAAACTTTTGAACACCCTTATCATTGTGCGTCCAAACTCGCCAGTAGATGCTTGAAATTTTTATGTTTAGATCGTTATTCCAAGATTGCTTGAGGGGATGTGATATGGTAGAATACCCACTTGTGAACAGGGCTCAACGTGTCTATAGGCAGGGTCTGTGTTGTCCAGGTCGTACAAATGCGTGGGCGAGGGCGCGGGGGTGGCGGCGCGCGGCGCGAGCGACGAGGAGGCCGTCAGCTCGTCGCAGCCGCCGCCGCGCCCGCACCACCACTGGGACAAGATTGGTGAGCCTTCTGTTGCCGCTTGTTCCTGTTTTATTGGTCATCACAGAAAAACAATGCTGGAACAAAGAATGCAAGGTACAATAATAGGTGATGAAGCGAAAGATTTGAGAAGATGAAGAGACACGAGAAATATCTTTGAATCTTGAGGAATCAATCATTGTGCAGGCGGCGGTGGTGCGTGCGCCGGGCGCGCCGACGCGTCTTCGCCGCACCAGCTCGTCTCCACCACACATGCTGGTACGTCTTCAGACTTTATCATAGAACAGTGTCAACGGATAGAGGTTTGACTGGTTGAGAACATCTTGCTCGCTAACCCAACCGCTAAGCATCAGTGTTTGCACTGTAGTGTTCCGGCGTGGAGAGCAAGACAGCCGGTAAAATTACTGGCACAAGAGTTATGCCATATAACCCCTAGCTCTGGGTTAAAAACGCATCTGCAATAAAAATCAAATCTATGGGGTGTCTATGTTTGGTGCGTTCACTTACCATCAGGTGACCCACTTACTATGTTAACCTTCGTAGGTATTCCATAAAAACGAAACTCCACCTTTCGTACACTTCAAGTAAGTATTTTTTGAAAAAAGATTAAATAAATACAGTGCGAGAGCGAGGGTGCTGCGGCCAATTCGTGGTACTAGGAAGATGCTACCCCGTTGCTTAGATTGTGGACACAGTGTCGAGGAACTATCTCTAGTTGGGCCTGCGTAGATTTGTCTGTGTTTGCTCGAAGTTACTGTGTCACTAGATGTTGCAGTTTGGTTAGCGCGCTTGCTAGCAGATGTTAGGCCCCGCTGATGTGCCGACAGGCGGCGCGGGCGCGGGCGCGGCGGGCGGCGGGCGGCGCGGCGCGCTGCAGCTGTGGCAGTTCCTGGTGGCGCTGCTGGCGGAGGGCGCGCGCTGCGTGGCCTGGACCGGCCGCGGGCTCGAGTTCAAGCTGCACGAGCCTGAGGAGGTGACCCATATTTTTCCAGACCGATTGTAATTTGTTGGCTTCTTATACGACCATATTTGTATCATCGACCAGGCGCCGGGAAGGCTTCCACCCTCATGTAGTCATGTTTCCTAAAGTCCGCACTAAACGGTTTGCATGATCTTTCTTGATTTGTGCCGCTAAGGACTAGCATACTCTTCCTGCTTCTGTGTTTCCAGAAAATTGTAACCTTGGCCTTTCAAGGTAACCGTGAATAGGCATCTTCAGGGTTATCATGTCACATATTCGGCCGAATATTCATTTTCGTGGTGAGATTGAGGCCAAACGCAGACCCTTTACCAATAAAAAAACTAACCTGTTTGCCGTCTGACTGTTTTTACTGGTGGAAATCTTCGTCAAATTTTAAGATACGTGGTATGATGGGAAATTAAAATTGAACTGCATGTGGCACAGGTGGCGCGGCGCTGGGGCGCGCAGAAGAACCGGCCGGCGATGAACTATGACAAGCTGTCGCGCTCGCTGCGCTACTACTACGAGAAGGGCATTATGCAGAAAGTCGCCGGTAACTGCTAACAAATAATTACTTACACAATAAATACATACAGTAATTTTGTTCGTCCGCAGTCCACCACGACTAAAGACAGCTTAGTTAAGTGGTAATTAAACAGAAAAGTCTACTTTCTTCTGCTTCCAAAATTACCTTAAGGCACCTTCGTAACTTCTTAGTTTCGAAGTAAGAAAAGTCATTTCCCGTTACGAAACTTATTATTATTAGTAGAGACCGGATTATATTATATTATTATTGCATATTTGCATATGCATTTGCATATTTAAGCCATCTTCGGCGGTAATAGCATATTTTACCTAAGATCTAGTTATGATGCATATCATCGGTATATTTACAATATTTTTCACTTTTTTTCCCACCTTTTTTCCACTTATAAAAACATTTTAAATGTTCGAAGACACAATCTTACCACTAAACATTTGGAACAATAAATAATAGATTGTAAAGTTTTCTAAAACATTCAAAAATTTTAATGTCATGTAATGGTACTGTACCTATTATCGCCTATAAAAGGATAATTTACTAATTGTATGCTGATTTTGAAAAAACAGAAATGAAAACTTACTTTTCTTCCTCTTTTAGTGCCTAAAATGTATCAGTTAATTTTGCATATTCTGCCAATTTTCGTGCATATTTCAAGGATTTGTCATGCATATTTGCATGCATATAATGCTTTTTATGTTGCATATAATCCGGTCTCTAATTATCAGTAATCAGTTACAAAATGTGAACTAATTTAAATTTTCGTAACCAAAATTCTTGACTAACTCTATATGATTGGGGGAAAAGTATGATTAGCTGGTTTAGTGTCAACACTCGATGCACTGTGTTTCCGGTCTCTAATTATCAGTAATCAGTTACAAAATGTGAACTAATTTAAATTTTCGTAACCAAAATTCTTGACTAACTCTATATGATTGGGGGAAAAGTATGATTAGCTGGTTTAGTGTTAACACTCGATGCACTGTGTTGGGTGGTGCCCGTGCTGCAGGCGAGCGCTACGTGTACAAGTTCGTGTGCGACCCGGAGGCGCTGTTCAGCATGGCCGCGCCGCGGCCGCGCTCGCCGCCGCCGCCGCCGCCCGCGCCGCCAGGTAACCTCGTCAGCCAGGTGACCCCGCAAGGTTTCTCCCCCCGCACCCTCCATCTGACCCCGAGCGCCGTTCCCTCCTACCCATCACCTGCCTCTGTTACTACTAGGTGCAGGTGACGCTCAGCTACTGTTGCCTCAAGCCCGTTACCGTCAGGCCCGTCTTTAACCTACTGGAGTCCCTGGGCACATCAGGATAATGGAGTCCCTATGACTATGATATGACAGAAGACTATTTTGTTAAAAAGAAAAAATAATAGAACTAGGGGGCCCCATGGATCATGGAAACCTCTAGGCATTTGCCCAGATTGCCCAATCGAGAAGAACCGGTGGTTACAGTCATCGAGCAGTCTCAATCGCCATCACCGCTAGCTCAGAGCTCGATGCTGCTCTGACACCGTTTCCATTATGCAGCGCAGTACCTACACGATCCTTAAACCGCACAGCATTTGGCTGACGTTTGCCCAACCCATCCAACCACGTGGTCCACTGCTTATTGTCTCATACTTGTAGATAATTAATTCAACGGCGGATCCAGCCTTCACGTCAGTCGCGTCTAGTCGCGGTCCAGTCAGGATAGGCTCATCAATGGAGTAGATAAAGTATCATTTGTCGACATAGACCTAGCCCAGGGGGGGAGAGGATCACGCCCATGCCCCCTCCCCCCCCGGATCCAACATTGGATTAATTACGACATACTGCAAGAAATCACTGCCCGTATGCTGTTTCCGTCCCCTTATTGGACCACAGAGATCATGAATAGAATAGAATATAATAGAATAGAATAGAATACTTTATTTGTGGAACATAGGTGTACAGATTAGATCTTAAAGATATGACATTTAGGGATCTCTATATTTTGCCATTTAGGCGTACAAATGTTTTGTTTCCCTCAATATTCAGAGTTTTATTATTTAGTACCTACCAATGTCCATACCATGTCCCTTTGCATCCTCGGCGCGAATACACTGCACATTATGTTGCAGGCACGTACGACGTGCTGTCGCAGCTGTACGGCGTGTACCCGCAGTGGGGCGGCGTGGGCGGCGCGCCGCCGCCCGCGCCGGCGCCCGACTACCGCCGCTACTGCCCGCACGAGCCCTGCGCGTACGACGCCTGAACGCGCGTGCTGTGCTCCAGACGCTGTGTGTAACGCTGATGCGAGTATTTAATGAAAAACTGAGCTGATTGAACCTTTCATTAGCACCCAGATACCTGTTGTACCTTTGTCTTCGGGTATGTCATATCGTTGGCTTAGAGAGTACTAAATCCCTTTTTAGCTCCTATGAATTAGCAGGTTTACATTCTAAACCAGCGATATGCAGAATCGTACTAAGTATCATAATAAAACGGATTAAGGCAATTGTAATGAGAAGTTTACGACTTAAGATTAGGTCACAGAAGACCACGATGATGAGAGAGAAATGACACTGGCCACTGGCCAATATAGGATCTTGTTTCAGTACGAACTGTGAAAATCTTGGTTGATGACGTAGACACTGCGCAATACACACATCTAGATTGTCGTTTCTCGACCGGGGATTACTTAGCACCCGGCAAAAATATTAGACACAAACTAACTTTTAACTATTCGAAAGACAGATTTTGAGCGTATCTCAGAACTCTTTTTTGGGCATATCTCGAACGTGACGTAACCTTTATTTATGCAAGGATTGTCCCGCAGGTGAATTGCAACAACAATACAATAGTAAATCATGAAGTCGTGAAAGGTTGTACTTAACTCTTTTGGTTTAGGGGGTCCCAATCTAAAGAGCTTGAAAATCGATGAACTAAATGTATACATATCCGGTATATTAATCATCGGACATAAACCGGTATAAATTATGACTAAGTATGACGAATAATTATGAAATAATGTATAGTTCATAATTGTATATGAAAAATTAGGCTGCAAAATTAAAACTTGAGATAATGGAAAACGGAAAAGTGAAAAAAGTTAAGATCCGATAACCCTGTTTATTACAAAGATTTTAATTAAACATCCGAAGTATTCCTTGGGACCTATTTCGTAACTAGTTTCGAAATAAGAACTTATATATAAAATACTGTTCCATCAATA
Organism: Ditula angustiorana; assembly: GCA_963691745.1. NCBI lineage: Eukaryota > Metazoa > Arthropoda > Insecta > Lepidoptera > Tortricidae > Ditula > Ditula angustiorana. The sequence goes on along the minus strand of OY829500.1, from coordinate 7,053,955 downwards.
AACTCACCATTTGTAGATCGCACATTTCGGACCACAGTCTTATTTAGATTCTGATTATCTCACTGAGTTACGAAACGGGGAAACTTAATCACAGTTTCTCGCGTCCTGTCTTACTTCGCCTTGGTTTCGAATCCTTGTACCTAGGTACACTTCTGTCTCACTTCAATGCGCCTAACATAACCGCTCAAGGTTTAGTTTAATGCCTCCCTGCGTCTCTGTAAAACTACTCTAATAAAAAGGGGACGCAGATAGAAATAAACTAAACTTGTCCGGTAAAGTTAGGGCCACACGACTACATCGGCAAGAAAGTATCATTCACCCAATGCAACTTATCTATCTCACCCTTGTTCAACATTGATAGTTCAGCTTTACTGTTCGACAGCAAAAGTTAACACGTTCGGATAAATAAATAGCCAACACAAAGCGCCCCCGGTCGATCCCTAACAACGATATTACCTGCGGCCATCGGCGCCATTACTTGATTGGCCGCACACAATATCAAATACTGTCGACTCATCACAAATAAACACACGGCGACTATAAGTAAACACTTTCTTGATTGCTCAACTTATTTAATTGAGTTAATAGTTCAAAGTTTTGTTCAGTGCACTTGAATTACCCTGCTTTTTGTGTGGACGAAACTTCTTTCCTTTTTAATTCCAACATGAGGTGCGACTCACAAAGCACCGCGTACGTAGCAGAACAAAGAAGATACTCGCAAAAAGGTGGGAAGTCGCTCGGGAAAGTTCTCGATTTTGACAAGTTTTGACAAACTGAGAATATATATTGAAAAAATATTCGGAAGTTATCGAGAATTTCTCACATTGACAAATAATTAAACTTGGAAAATTTCAATGCATTCGTCCCTAATATGGCTGGCTCTAGTCTAACTTATTCTTTCCTGCGTCTCTATTAAACTGGTATTATAAGAAAGGGACACAGACATAAACTCTGATGAGCGACACTTGGCCGGTCATGTTAGACGAAGCAACCCCAGGTCATGAAGATTAACTTAAAGAGCAAAATGAATTGTTGGATATAAAAGCGCAATTAGTCCCTGTTGTCGCAGCTATTAAGTCAAAATGTAAGTAAGTTCGTCTCCTAGAGACCTCGTCGTGTAAATTACGCTAAGTAGCACTAATTGATCTCAATAGGTTAAGTATTTATAGCTCGGGCTGGTCTACGTAAACATGGCACGTGCAGGCAATGTGGCATCCGAAAAATTACTCTCTCAGTACCATGAGCATCATAGGGTCTTAAGTCCAAACTTCGCTCGATGAGAGTACACTCAGCGGTCCTAACATGACAGCCCAAGCTTAGTTTAACCCCTCCCTGTGTCTCTATCTAACTAGTGTCATAAGAAAGGGACGTAGATAGAGATAAACTAAACTTGGCCAGTCATGTAAGATCACAAGTCATGTAAATCACAGATATGCTAAGATACGTCATCTTAGCCACCTACGGCTAGAAGCGTGAACGTATACGTAAGTGCTGGTGCATCAAGTGGCAGGCAAGTGGTGGACCAATTTGGAGCCAATCAGCTTTTAATAATATTTTATCCCTATATTTTGGAAACAAATTATACCTATGCGGAATTGGCAAACGCAAGGTACGGATGCTGAGGTTGCATGTTTGAGTCCTCACATTATTCGAGGTCTTTCTTTGTGTTGTCATTTTAGATAGATTAGATTTTTATTAGAAAAAATAAAAATGTCGTTCTGATTTAGTATAGACGTCGTCAAAAGGGCGGTAAAATAATTATTTAATTGTTTTACGTAGGTATTTGATGAGTTTTAATCGATCGATCCATTTAATCTAACTGCTACTTCCACATTCGCCTGCATAGTGCCATATTCACGTAGATAATCCTTTCTTAAGGGTCGTAAACTATGAAGATGTACATTATAGCGATAGTTCTGTTATGTTAGGAGGACCTGCTGCGCCGCTGGGAACAAGACGATGGTTTCTTTTAGATTATCCAAGCTACAAAAAGTGTGCATTGCAATGAAACCATTCTGAAACTTTTGGTTATCTTTAGAATATCTACAATATTGATGGAATGTCGTCGTCAAAAGTTATTAACTTTACAAAGGCGAAAATATATTGTCGACCAAGTAATTGCTTAACCACTTTTGAACCTTATCGCTTTGTAATACAGTCGAAAAGTGGTCAAGCAATTACTTGGTCGACTATACATACGAGTATGTAGCTGGTACATGCACTCTATTTTCAGATTTGCGTGTACAAGCTAAGAAAATTTTGTTCGAACTTATTTTACATTTTATACAAATAATAGATCAGCAAATTGGTAATCCTTCCCCTTTCTTCCGTACGAAAGAGCAGTAGTGGTGTAGAAGGTTTAGCACATGGTGTTAAATGCCGCCCTTATTTTCTCATCTCGTACTCAGAATCATGTATCGACTTCCGAATATCTCAGCGGCGCAACACATGGCCGCGGCCTCTGGACTTAAAGCATTAAATAGTTTGCCCCAGTTTCAGAACACTTCAGACATAATTTAAGGCTATAACTTATCCTCTGGGATCCGCCTCGTTAGAACTCGTAAGATTAAGAAACATTTCAAGGAAAGTGACTAAGTAATTACTCACTTTCCTTAAAATGTTTCTTAATCTTACACTTAAGTGACCAAATGTATCAATGCCATTTTCACGGGAGCCTTATTTTTTTCTGACTGCATTTATCTTAAAACTTAGGAGCCCTTTACAATTTAATTTTCCTTAGAATTATTGGCCCACTTTCAAGCAAATAGGAAATGAAGCACGTTTCCCGTGGAACTGTATCCATCCAGCGGCTGCGGCTTGTAGAATAAGACAAACAAAAGCAATCTCGTCAATAAATATTACAAATAACAACTATCTGGTTTTATTGATGCTGTAAATAACTTCTTTACGGGGAATTCTCTACCTGTTAGAGCTACACTTAGAGCGGTTTCGCACTACGTCCGATCCGAATTCGTGAAAATATGGTCCGTACGTAGACTTAGCCGTAGAACTATTTCTATGGTAATTTACGCGCTAGATCTGATCTCCGTCAACCGATTTGTTTCCGTCATTCTAGAATCTCCATTCCGGAGAAGATTTTTGACGGACCGAAGTAGCCATAGTATTACTTGTATGAAAGCTCGCGCACTGCGTCCGAGATGAAGCCGAGCTGCGAACCAGCAGAGAGGCAGCGGGGCGGGCGGGGTATGCGGCTGGGTGACGTGAAGCGGCAGGCATTCAGTGTATTAGTTCAGTGTTGCAGCGAGCGCATGCGCACGTTATTATAAGCGTTATGTTTCCCTACGATGTTTATACTTTAATTGAAAATGTTGAAAATAACCCATATTTTCACGGGCTCAGATCGGACTAGTGCGTAAGCAATATCCGAATTCGGTCCGAGCTTTCTAGACCCATGTTTTTACGGGTTCGGATCGGATTCGGATCGCACGTAGTGCGGAACCGCTTTTACTCTCTTATCATTGCAGCAATCGATACGCTTCTCTATTGCCTGCCTTCTCTTTGACCTCCTGAAGGCAGGGGATAGAGAAACGTGAGGGTTGCTCGGATATAGCTCTAAGATTTACAGAGTATCCCTAGGCACGCTGTCCACTGGTAAAGCATTGCACCGGCACGAATCTTATCGATACGTGTTAACTCGCTACGTAACTCTGTGCGTCTCTTTTCTGCTGGGCTAGAAAGATAGGGACGCAGTTACGCGTATCGAGAAGATTCGTGCTAGGTGTACACCTAGGTAACGGGTTAAAGCTAACGAGTAACCCTAACGGATAAACTTGTCATTTACTGTGGAAAGAAAGGCAGCGCCTCTTGCGGCGCGTATTTGCAACAAAATGTTTCCATACAATTTAGAAGCTAACGCTTACGCGTTCAAAATGTTTTTTTTTTGACAGAAAACTTACACTAACTGCTCAGTTGTCCCTATGTAGGTATGTATATGCTACTGCCTACGGAGCGAAAAACAGTGTCTAGTTCCTGCCCCTATGACCTCGTAAGGCCCACGACAAATTTCGTTCTATGAATTTTGAACCATATCGTTTGAGTCAGTGTGTTCAACGTCAGTTTCTCAATTTGTCCTTGGGCCTTACGAGGGTAAATATGGTTTAAGTGATGCACTTTTGCGCCGAGCCGTTGCTTGCCGCTTAGCATCGGCATAGCTCTGTTAGAGGGCACTCCCAAACAGTCTTATAGCAATTACTAAGTATAGCGACCCGCCCTGACTTTGTACGGGTGCAGTTCACTAATGTGGAAAATCGATTTTTTAACGACTTGTTTTAAAATATTAAAGTTTCTCTCCTAGGCGAAAACTTAATTTTATTAGACCTATATAAAAACCCTAAGTCCGAAAAACACACTGTAACTGACAGTGAAAGAAAACCGTGTCAAAATCCGCTGCGTGGTTAAGAAGGAGTATACGCGGCCGAAGATACGATACGGACAGACAGAGGCAGATAGCGATGTTGTTTTATCCCATGTAAAGAAAAAAAAATTAGGTAAGCGAATCTGCAAGGGAGCGTTCAAGTATTACGTAACGCAATCTGGGGGGGGGGTCTCGTAAAACGTTACGATGTGTTACAGGGGCGGGAGAGGGTCTTTCTTACAACACGTTACGTAACATTGTTTCTAAAAAAATAGGGAATTAAAACTCCCAAACTGGCAACCCTTTTCATTAACGTTACGGGGAATCCCTCGACTGTATTAGTCTGGTCGTCATTTTTTTAAATTTGTTCTCGCAACTTGGCAAACCTTTTCGTTTATATTTCACGGGGAATCCCTAGATTGCATTGTACGTCATTTAATGTTGTTTTTGTCATTAATGTTTTTTTTGTCATTTAGTGTTACGTAACGTTTAGAGAAGGGGAAGGGGGTACAGAAAAACGTTACGGTGCGTTACAAGGGGGGGGGGGGTCAAAAATCTTCAAAAATTGCGTTACGTAATATTTGAACGCTCCCCATGTGGAACTAAGGTAAGTGAAGCAACGATGTGAAATGAAACTGCATATTAAAATTCGTAAACACAACATTATATTCATAACCTAAGTCGCCGTGCTGCCGTGGCAGCAACGAGCAGCCGTGCGGCAGCTCGCCACCGCCACCGCAGCGCGCGGGCAGCTGTACAGACTAGAGTATACAAAAATAACAATACAAATAACAGCACCTTTTATATTTTTACGCTTTTAGTGAACTAGTTTCTTAAATACTTGCAGCTTGAGTCCTGTTTTGTAACTGTTTCTAAATGGAAAAATTAACCATCCATAAAGTTCGCGTTGGGATGTCCTGTTTTATTGACTTTTATAAGTTTTAAAATATCCACTTTCTACCATTTTGAACCTCAAATCTGAAATCAATCTTGAAATATAAGCAAAATGTCCCTAACTTGGTAGCCATATTATAGTTACGAAAGGAAAAATCTGTTAAAATAATTTCAAACTTAAAATAACTAATTTTGAAACACGTATTCCCATTTAAGTTATGGGTTGCAAAGCAGGAAACATCAAAAGTTAGTTAGGAAACAGGCCTCAAGCCAAATGAGTGAATCCAACAATAGCTGATAATGCACTTTTATTAAATTCTGCTGATTTCCTTTTTCTCATCTATCTACTGGTTTAGAAAATTCCACAAATAAGCATCGAAACATTTGTGCGCCGACAGGCCGTTACATAAGGTACAACTTAATACTTCATTGACAACAACACAGAGTGATTATTTAACGTAACAACGTTGCGCGCAACGATGCGCCAGATATGTAGCAACGACATTTATGTTACCACAAGACACGCTATCTTGTGCGCATAGCTTGTGCGCAACCGGTAGAAGCACACGCTGTCCTTTCAACCCGCGAAAGCTGTGTTGTTGAAAAATGTTCACATTATTTGGTCAAATGTAATACATAAAAGTGCATGCGCACATAACAGACGGGATCTGAAATTTATTTTACGTTAAGTAACAAATTTATTTATTATTTTTGAAAGAAACAAAATTCGCCATCCATAAATACGGACCATCGCCTTTTTGACATTGTTATCTCGCTTCCTCTTACTACAATTCGGCGTAGGCTCTCCCCTTCACCGTACCTAGTGCGCTCCCGAAAGGTGACGTACTTTTTATACCGAGGGCTTTGTCTAGTGGAAACATAAATGTCGTTGATATCCAGAGATGCAAGAGCGAGCGCGACCCAGCGTTGAGAGCAATGATGTTATCTGAGGAAATCACTCCTCGTGCAATACTTAACTTCGCCGAGAATAGAGATTAAAACATTTTCCAAAAATTCATACAAATTAGCTTGTGTTTACATAGTCGCAGAAGTGATCATGACTTTTGACAGAAAACTTGACACACGTTGGCACTAGCGCTTGTGCAAATTGACTAATTTTGTCTGGACCAAATAAAGCACTAATTGAATTCTACTATTTTTTGAAAATATCCATTCAAAAAAATCATAACGTACTTAAACTATTGAGTGAAAATTTCAATTCTTACTTACATACATTTTACAATACACAAAGCGAAACGCATACAAAACTGCATAGCGATAAATATTTAATTAGTAAAACGTTAAAAAATAAATAAATTCATAAACAAAAATAGTATCTTCTCTCACTTCGTTCAGTTAATATCAATATTGCACAGGAATACGGACGCACGATTCCAAACCCACTTGGAATAGCTACTCTAAGCTCTAAGAGGTAAGGGTTACATTTCATCATAAAATATACTATAATTGAGTTCTTCATATAAGGGTTCAAACCTACGTCGTTTGGACTAGGGATGCCACGAATAGTGATTTTGCCGAATACCGAATGTTCGGCTAGGCTCTTGGCCAAAGCGCCGAATATTAATCGAAACTTAACTAATACAACACTTCGCGGGTGACAGGGGCCGACCTAGACCATGCATCTCACGTACGAGATACGTCAAAAAATTACAGATTTTCAAGGGATTTCACAGTCGTTATCGTGCGAGATGAGACTCGTGTAACGTGAGTGCGTGCGGTAACGACGCATTTGCGAGCAGGTCGTGTCACAACTCACAACTAGAGTTGCCAGATGGTTTCCTGAAAGAGGACATGTCCTCCTTTTTTACAGTTTGTTCGCCCGCCCTCCCTCTACTGTCTATCCTACCTTTGCTAGACGTCTTTAAATGAGTTCGGTATGGAACTGTGGAGTCTGTAAAATCTTTGATTTTTACACAATATAATTTTGAAATCGTTAAGATTTTCATATTTATTATTATTATTATAAGCTCACGCCTATTTCTCTTTGGGGTAGACAGAGACCACAGAAAGCCATTTGCTCCGGTCCTGGCATGAGGAATGTGTGTGGAGGAAGCGAGGGAAGTCCCTCGCTTCCTCCACACACATTCCTCTCTTCATACATGCTCGGCGGTTACAGGTACTAATTCTACCTGTCTTTAGGAATTTCGTATTAATTAAAAAACAAGAACTTCCCTCTAAAATCGGCATTTTAGCTAAATATGATTTAAAAAACAGTTAATTATAAAATATAAAACTAGTTTAATTGTTAAAGGTCTCGTTTTTCTTCAGAAAATCCTCCTTTTTAGAGTCATTAGCTCTTGTTTTTCAAATTATCATCTGGCAACCCTTCTTACAACGCGTGATTATTTTTTTTGTAGATTGTTGCATCATATTATTATATCTTAAAAAAACATCACTGTTTGTTCGCGAAAAGCTTCTGGGTTTGGTATTCGGTATTAGTCCGAATGGTTCCCAATATTCAGCCGAATACCGAATAGTGACATAGTAGACGAATTGGCCTAATACCGAATAGTAACCGAGTATTCGTGGCATCTCTAGTCTGAAGTCTGGACACATAATAAACGATCCTTACAGCTAGTAGTTGCACTACCTATGAACATTCTGGACAGTCAGTGAAACCTACTATCTAATAATAACAGTTTGTGTTTATTGTCGCTTCGATTCAGTCCTCCGTTCTAAAAAAATCATCAACATTGAATCACTTGAAAGCAGACTGGTAAAAAATAAAATCTCGATACTGGAAGCTCGGAATCTCCTGAGACAAGTAACTATGCACATAACTAAACTAGCTTTGCCCGCGGCTTCGCTCGCATGGGTCAAACATCTCACGGGAAGTTATAGTTCGATCGGAATAAGCGAATATCCTTCTCCGGCCCTACAACTATCTTATATATTTTGAGTCTCCATTACGACGTGAAAGAAAGACAAACAAACTCACTTTTTATATGATAGGGGGAAAAAGGGCAAGCGGGTCACCTGATGGGAAGTGATCCCGCCGCCGATGGGAATTAGCGACCTCCGCGTTTTCCGCCATCAGTCCCCCCCCCCCATTTTGCATTCATAATACTTATTAGTTTGTATGGGAGATTCCAGCACTAATGTAAAAGAGTTATTGGGTAATCTAATGAACTATTTTCATAAATTGTTTGAACCTCGTAAGGCCCACGTCAAATTTCGTTCAGTGTGTTCAATGTCAGTTTGACATTTATCCTGTAAGTAGGACTTGGGCCTTACGAGGTTAAACTTCCGCGATTTCCTGACATACTTATTGTTTATTGAGACTTTAACTCGATTATTTACTTTTTATGATAACTGTCTGCTCGTGACCGCGGCCGTCGCGACACGGCCGGAGCGTCGAGGTAAAAAAAACAATTTGATATTATCGTGTTAAAGTCCCAGTATACCTACATACAACTATTTCCTTTTTTTTGTATTGCACTTAAATCACTGTACGAGAGTAAAAACATAAAATGTCTTGTTCACAAAACGATTGCACTGCACCTACAAATAATAAACTAACAAACTTATTCAACTTTCAGTCATATAAGTAGTCGTTCAAGTGACGAACGGTCGTACCCTATAAGATCCCGATGATGCCTCGTACAGAGGCGAAACGCGCGTAGATAGCACGGATAGTGTTTGGTGTTGGTTGTTGAGTCTGTTTGAATTCGGTTATTTCATGTGTACACTCATTTACAAATACTAGTGTTGTGCTACTAGGCGTCTCATAGACAGGCAATAGACTGTCGATATATCGATATTTTTTAAACTTTCGCGATTTCCACACATATTTACAACGCCTATCGGAATTTTTACGGCTGTGGTCTCCAGCAGTAGACCTTCACCACAGTTTTTGTCTAACAGCAGTACAAGTGCGTTAACCTTTTCAATGCCAAGAACGCCTAAAAGCGTCATGAGCTGTCATGATCACGCCACCGACCCATAGTCATCCAACTGAACGGTGTAACAACGACACCTACTCTACGCGCTTACGCTTCAACTTCGGTTTGACATTATAACGTGGCGTGTGAGTGTAAATTTATCTAAGTGTTGAAAGTATTAATCTGGCTGCTAACATAATATCAATTATACGTCTTTATTTAAAAATTACAAATTCTGAGTCTTTCGAGCAGAGCGCGATTCCAAACTCAACTCTAAGCTTTGTACATAGAGAGAGTCCATAATTAACAAACTGGAACAAATTGCCTTGCTACTCCGCGAAACCACTGCTGTGCACGCGCAAAATAGCAGGCTGCAGCCACGACTATCCCTAACTACCCTCACTCGATTAACCAAATCCAACTCTACGTCTAGTGTTGCCATTCCCAAAAGGATTGCGTACACTTGATCCTTCGAACCGGATGCCGGTTCAGTGGGTTCCATAACTCCACAGAGTGAGATGTCCTTGGCACCATTTTCTGGTTCTTAATTCGCATAAACAGCTTCCGCTGCGCTCCTGGGGACTTCGGGTCCACCCGAGCCGACACACCCAGCCGCGCCGGGTCCGCTGCTACTGCAGCGTGAGCGCAAGGTCCCGGAGGGTGGACTTGATCGCGTCGTAGGTCGCGAAGGAGATGCCGACGGCCACGGGCCCCTTGACCCAGTTCATGCTGAGCCCCTTGAAGAACCCGCGCCAGCCCTCCTCGCTGCGACAGCGAACAAATCTTCAGTTAAAACAAAAAACTTACAAGAATGGCTCAAAAAATTAAACAAAATGAAATTCTAGCTTCTTCGCTGATCCAGCCGGTGACATTACTGGCACAATAGGTGTTCCATCTGACCCCTCCGGGTCGCCAACACATCTGCAATCTCCTCGAAGTCATGTCTACGAGCGACAGTGATCACTTACAATCAAGTAACCCACTTGCTCGTTTGCCTTCTTATCTTATTAACAAAAAAAACATTTCTAGTTTAACATTTAGCGGCTGTCACAAGTTTGTTTGCAAAAATGGGGCTAAACAATCTATCTTATTTATCTCGACGTGCTTGCTATTCAGTCTTCTCTGCTCTAAAGTGAGTCGCAAGACATACAAGCGCTTAACATCGCAATGCGCCTAAAGTCAGTAAAGACCGATACAGAAATCGATAGTCAGCCAACGGAAAGATCGTCTCACCGATAGACGGTCCGCAGCGTGTGCGCGATGGAGCGGTACTCGTAGCGGCCGTCGGGCCGGCGCGGCGCGGTCTGCATGCGCCGGCGCACGATGTCCAGCGGGTAGGACGCCGTCTGGCCGAGCGCGCCCGCCGCGCCGCCGAACACCACGTTCATCACGGCGTTCTGCTGCTTGCCGAAGTGCTCTGGGGCACAACAGACGGGGGCCGATTCGCATCATGCAATTTTATTCTGTCTCGTTAATAGTTTAGACGAATTGATGACACAAGACATCATAAAACAGATTCGGTACTCCTATAAATATTTAGTCCTTGTCAAAATCTTATTGCGACATGCAATAAATGTTAAAGTTGATGAGGTCTGACAAACTAAACTCGAGGATTACTCACCGAGGTACCTGTGCTTGAGCGTGTCGTACGTGAAGAACGAGACGCCGGCGTATGGCACCACGCCCAGCACCGTCGCGCCGTACCCCCTGTGAGAACGAAACAAGGTAAACTACTAACGCGCAGCTTTCGTTTGAGGGAGTAGTAGTAGTAGTTTTTTATTGTTTTAGACACCGCACGTGTTTTACACTACTCAAGCACAGATTGATCATCCTCCGTGGACCGGCTGTCAACGTCTACTAATACGGCGCACAACAATTTAAGCGACGTAATGAACTTGACTTAGGTGACAAATACGCGTATTCCTTCGTATAACCAAACAGTGGATAGTTTTGCCAGCTGTCAAATTTTGACAGCTGTCCAATAGAAAATGTGTCGAAATTTAACTGTTAGTAGAGAAAACAACTCGCTGTTGATATGGGAACCGGCCACACAAGTATAGTTGCCCAAACTTGAGTTTTATGAATTTTACTGAGACTTCCCAAATACCGCCCAAGCAGTGAGAGTGAAGTGGAAGTAAACATCGTTTAAATGCCGATTTTTGCTTCGATCTGGGTCGGCAGCAGTCAGTGGTCACCTGTAGAGCGTGCGCACGCCCTCCTCGCGGACAACGCGCACGAAGACGGCGCGCAGCGTGCGGTACTGCTGCGCGCTGGTGACGGCCATGCGCGCGCGCGCCAGGTCCAGCGGGTACGTGGCGCTCTGTGACGTCACGCCGGCCAGCGAGCCTGCCAGCAGGTGCAGCAGCTTGTGCTGTCTGACACCGAACACGAGATCACGTTAACGCGCATTTTCATTCAACGACCGAACAACACAATGAAACAAATATGAGATGGTCATGTGCATACATCGCACTCCAGCGGGCATTTTGCAGGCATGGCATTTGGTCAGGTTTACAATATAAATATCTCAACTTACGAGTATATGTACTTAGTATTTGTAGCATACCCGTAATCATGTATCAATCTTAAATATTTTCAAGCCGACGAATAGCAATAATCTTATAGGTACTTATAGAAGGTATTTCACACACAAGGTGCAAAAGCGAGTAACCATTACATTTTTCTAACTATATCGGCCGGTTCGATGGCAAATGCCTACGTTGATGACTTCAGACAATATTGAACGCTAGTGGCGCCTAGCGGACTCACTGGGCCTTCTGCGGCGTGTCGACGCCGAGCGCGCGCTTCCACTGCTCGTGCGCCGTGAACTGGATGGCGGCGTAGGGCACGATGCGCGCCATGGTGGCGCTGTTGCCGCGCCACAGCGCCGCCGGGCCGTCGGCGCGCGCGCACGCCGCCAGGAAGCGCAGCGCCGCGCCGAACGAGTACGGCGTGCGGCTGCGGGACACCGGGCGTTAACCTCTATCACGACAGACGGATGTATCTGTGACTGTAGACCGACCGCCAAAGGCGAATACGCCCATCTTTATCTTCACATTGAATGAAATAGAGTCGCTATTCGTCTGTTTGACCGCATCGTATTTCCATCGATTAGGTACTCCTTCTAAACCGCGCAACGGATTTTGATACGGTTTTCACTTTCAGTTAGACAAATTTTAGCAGAAAAGTAATAATATATAGTCGATCACGAAATTACCTTACAACTTTTCGTCCGTCCTACAAGAGGATAAGGTTCAAAAGTGGCTGAGCAATTAACATACATACATAAAGTCACGCCCGTTTCCCTGAGGGGTAGGCAGAGACAAAGGATATCCAATCGCTACGATCCTGACATACAACCTTTGCTGCACTCACTCTCATAACTTTCTTCGTGCATGCTCGTCGGTTCGGGGTACTCCCGACCTGGCCTTCAGTGGTCGACTAAACAATACATTCTAATTAAGTTTTCGATAGCAAATCGCACCCGCTTGAAGCTGGAGCGGGTCGCTAGCGTTCAATAAAAAATATTCCTTATTGTAATTTTTATTCTGTTATCCGTTTTTCTCTAAATATGCCGGTACTCGTTTTCATATAGAGGCGCCGCCTACAATGCTATCTTTATGAAATGAAATTCTTTATTTGCTGAGAATGGGTTACAATCAGTTGGTAACAAGAAATCAAATAGACCACCAAACTCTGCTTACATTAGCATGCAAATATACCAATTCCTTATTTTGTTGATCATGTTACAGATCGAACAAAAAAAAGAATATTCTTAACCTAGACTAAAAATAAACCAATGTGTACTACTTGTTATTGGTTTTCAACTCAAAAAATTCCTTAACATGATAAAAACACAATTCATACAGCCATTTATACAGTTTGTTCCTAAATTGATTCAAGGGAAGTATTTTTATATCTCTCGGTCACTGATACTTCAATGAGTGTTAATCATATGCCGGACGAGTCGGGAGCCAAGGCCCGGCCGTGGTCCGGGGCGGTACTCACGAGGTCTGGAACTTGATCTTGGCGCGGTCCAGCGGGGCGATGGTGGTCTTGGCGAGCGCCCCCGCCACCGCGCCCGCCGCCAGTGACGTCACCACGGTCGCGCCCGCGCCCAGCCGCGCGTGGTCGCGTCCCGACCCGACGTGGTCGCCACCCGACCGCGCGTGGTCGCCACCCGACCGCCCGTGGTCGCCACCCGACCGCGCATGGTCGGCGCTCGTCGCTTCTCGCTCCGTACGCCGTGCCGCACGCTCTGCGATTTTTTTTTAATAGTCTGAGCCCATTCGGCCCCGTCTTATGTGAATTTTTTTGGCATAATTGAGTCATAATTATAATTGTCAATAGTATTTTTTTAAATGTAATGACGGATAATTTAATGCCAACGAATGGATCATGAATGATGAGTTGATGACATTGAAATGCTAACTTTACACATTTCTTTGCTTCGATCACTCTCATTAAATCCTTCGTGCATTCTCGTCGCTTTCGGGTTTAAATATAAGTATGTCATAGCAAAATTTAAAAAAATCTGATGTAACTACTATCGAACCGCGATTAGAATACAATTGGCGGGTAACGTCAGCTCACTGTCATTTCATACATATAGGAATGAAGCTTGACGCAAGTCTATGAAATGACAGTGTGCTGACGTTACCCTCCAATTGTGTTCTAATCACGGTTTGATAATACAGATTTAAGGTTTTTATATTATTTTCTTTATTTGCCAAACCTTAACAAGTACTTCGCTCCGAACATTGTCCAACTAAATAATAGAATGCGAACTTTAGACTTCCTAACAAGGCAAGTTCAAAAATACCTAAATAAACGACATTTTTAGGACATAATGGTAATCGGAAGGTCAGCGACCTTTGATCCAGTGCAGGCGTCGCCCGCGCCGTTATCGCGACACTTGTCGCCGATCCGTGTTATCGCTGTATAAAGGCTGTATAATCCATAATATTGGCGGTAGTGCGGTGATAGCGCTATCGCCGCCCGATAGCGACTCATTCACTTTCATCACAGTCCATCGATCATAGTATCATAGTACACTATTACATTTAATACTTTTAACCAACTTCAAAAAGAACGATTCTAAATTTGACACAATGTTTCTTGCATTTGCGTGTGAAGGGTTATAAAAAAGGAATCCTTATAATGGGTGGGATAACGAATACCACATGGTCGGCAACTACCTTAACTATTGGAAATAGAAAATTCTACGCAAAGGAGACTTACTTTTATTTTTGAAAACAATAAATACTACATTTATGGATTTTTGAAAATTCGTCTGTCTTAGCCGGGAATCGAACTGGTCGAATGTGACAAAACAAATTGTGTTTTATGATTGGGCTCGAAAGAGTCAGAGTCCAATATCAGGAACTCAAACTTGTCTTTTTTTCGTAATTGATAATTTATATTCTAAAAGAAACTTTGGGAATTAAGTTTCAAGTCAAGTTAATTCAAAATGTTTTTATTTAGTTTTTACAGGTAGCACTTATAAATGTCATAAAATTTACCACCGGTTCGGAAAAACCTCTGATGAGAAGATACCGGCAAGAATCTCAACAAGTTTATCTGGGATACAAACCATTCTGTGGTTCGCCAAGCCCCTGGAGCGACACGCGCGCCCCGGCCGCGGCCATGCCGGCTCACATCACACGCGACGTCACGCCACGCGACGCGACGCCCAGCACCTGCGGCGAACAACATTAACGTCACCCCAGGCATCAAACCGCCATCAAAATCAAATGATGTCGAACTTAAGGTGGATTGCTCCGTGTGCAGCGGGAATTTCGAAATATTCGAATTTTTATACCACTACCTGCATTTTTCTGTGTTTTTGTAAATGGTTATATACAATAACATTTTTCTTTGTGTTGTCATTACAATTTTAATTTAATAATTTAAATGTTAAAAACATTTAAAATAAAAATCAAAAGAAATTTCGGTTACAAAATTTAATAACAAAAACGGCGCCATCTCTCGTCAGCTGACGGTAGCTGAAAAGGTACCCAGTTGAATATGATAACTTGTTAAAAGTTTCATATAGATGACACCGAGGGTAGTTGTACCCTTAAAATCAATAATGTAATCACCGTAAGACCAAGCACATTGAAAAATTCGCAAGGTAGGGCAGTGGCAGTGTGGCGAAACTGGAAAACGCAAGGCACGGAATGCTGATGTTGCAGGTTCAAGTCCTGCCATTGCCCTAATTTTTCTTTGTGTTGTCATTACAATTTTAATTTAATAATTTAAATGTTAAAAACATTTAAAATAAAAATCGAAAGAAATTTCGGTTACAAAATTTAATAAAGTGTTTAGACTTCGGTTACACGCTAATTCTGGCGTCAGTTCAGTCCATCATTCCGGTATAGTTTTGACTGATGCCAGAATGATGACAAATGGACACGGTCACGATCAGTTCAGACTGGCACGACACGAGACAGGTTACACGACAATTCTCTCGTCATTCTGACCAGAATGATGGACTGAACTGACGACAGAATGAGCGTGTAACCGATGTCTTACATACGCACATTTTTTTTTAATTGTGGCTAAACGGACCTTCAATCAATTCATGTTTAAAGGTTCAAGTAGTTTGCTCGCTAATCCTGCCGCAAAGCGGCAGTGCTTTCACTGTTACGGTATGGGTTGGCAACGCATTTGCAATCGCCTTGGTGTTGCAGCTGTCTATAGGCGGTGGTGATCACTTACCATCAGGTGATCCACTTGCTTGTTTGCCTTCCTATTATATATTTTTTTTAAGTTTCCGGTGGAAAAACACTGTTTTTAACGCGATTTTGTTTTTAGTTTGGAAACCCGAGGTACCAATTATAAATAATGATGCACTTTAATTTTGTTCTTGATCAGTTTGACCAACTTTTACGCTTTAATGCACAATTACTATTTAAAATCAGTGGCTTGAACTTTCACAAACAGAAACAGCGTTTATTTTAGTAAATTCTTTTAAACTTTCCCGATTTCCACGCATTTATTACGTATACCGGGACTTCAACGCGATACTATAAAGTTTATTTATTTACCTCGACGTTCCGGCCGTGTCGCAACGGCCGTGGTCACGAGCAGACTGAAGTGGAGGGCCCACGCGAGTTTCACGCACGAACTACCCACACTCGGACTTGTTTATTTTTAAACCAGCTAATTACTGCATCGACACACAATGCTTACAACATCTAAAGATTTATCCGAAGATAGTGTTTTTACAGGAAAACTACTTTAATTGATAAAAAGTCACACTATTTAGTCACAGAAAATAGAAAAACTACTAAAATGTCGAAATTCTCGCTTTATCCGGTCCGATCCCCCTCAAAGTTATAATGTTATATGACACGCAATTGAACAAAATCCTATGTTCGCAAAAGCGCCTCCCGCGCACTGTCGGCGCGCGGCACAACGTCCAACTTATATTGTTTCTACCGAACAGATACCGCCGGTGATTCTCTGATAGCTGACAGCGATAACGCCCTGTTTTGACAACATGCACAATTTTCTAAATATTATCCAAAATGGTTTAATAATTTTGCATAATATTTTTTTTATCTTAGTCATAGTCATAGTCATAGTATTTATTCATAAAACAATACAGGTATTGTGTTTGAAATACAAGCATAAAGTAACAATATTTAACTTAAAGAACTAATAAAAATGGCACTACACATTAAATAATTTTTAGCTAATACTTAGCCTACATCTGATACGTAAATTTCATCCACGCTGTAAAAGCAACCCCTTAACAAAAAACTTTTTAATTCTTTATGAAACAAAGCGCCATCCGTAATAACCTTCAATTCAATAGGCAGCCTGTTGTACAATTTGACAGCCTGATGACTAGCAGAGTGCGCTACGACCTTGAGTCTCGGACAAAAATGAAAATTTCTGTTTTTGGTGCGAGTAAGTAGGCGCTCATTCTGCTCTTCACAGGTCTCGCTCTTGAGAAACTTTGTGAGCAGAACTAAAACATACAGACTAGGCACTGTTAATATTCCTAATACTTTAAAATAATCTCTACACGAAACCCATGGAGCAATGCGAAACATAGTACGAACTGCTCTCTTTTGTATTATAAGAGCTCTATTAATATTATATTGGTAACTATTTCCCCAGAGCTTAATGCTATATCTTAATTTAGATTCTATCAAGGCATAATAGACTATCTTGAGCTGCTCGATTCCCATGACCTCCCTAAGACAACGTAAGGCATAGCATGCTGACGCAGTAGAGCTCTCGACAACCTCTAGTTCCTGCTTCCAATTTAGATGGGAGTCAATACGCACACCAAGACATTTTACATTGTCCACTACATCTATGACAGCTCCATTCATTGACACTTCTAGTTTGTCGATCTTTTTACAGTTGTATTTAAATAATATTAATTTAGTCTTATCAGTGTTAACACGTAAATTATTTCCTGAAAACCAAACACTAAAAGTAGAGACCGCATTATTAGTAATTATATTTAATTCATCAGTACTATCAGCACAAACAGTCGCACTGATATCATCTGCATATACTGATAATTTGCAATTTTTTACTGTATTACTAATAAAATTTATGAGGTCGTTAGTAAATACAAGAAAGAGTAAAGGGCCCAGAATAGATCCCTGAGGAACACCCCGTTTGACATCAACAACCTTAGATCTAATAGAATTTTCGTAATTATCTTGGACGTTTTTAATTTCTACAAATTGTTTCCTATTTTGAAGATAATTTAACAAAAGTTGGTATGCATTTCCGGTGATTCCATAAAATTCGAGTTTCTTCATCAGAATCTCATGGTCGACTGTATCAAAAGCGGAGCTTAGGTCAATAAATAGACTCGCCACTCTTTTTCCCTTATTAAGCTCACTCACAATGTCATTTACTAGAGAGTCAATAGCGTCAGAGGTCCCCAAGTTTTTTTGAAACCCGAATTGCCGAGGACTGATTATATCATTTGACACAAAATGATCTAAAAGACGAGACTTGATAAGTTTCTCATAAATTTTTGAGAGAATTGGAAGTAGTGATATCGGCCGATAATTTTTACTGTCGGTCTTTAAACCTTTTTTGTAAATAGGTAGGACTCTTGCCACTTTTAGCTGATCAGGAAATACTGCAAAATCTAAACATTTGTTAAAAAAATATTCCAAAGGTCCTACTAGCAAATCTATACAATCTTTGATCACCGAAATCGGCATCTCATCAGATCCATAGGATTTTTTATTTTCCATATTTTGGACTATTTTTATTATTTCGGTTGAAGTAACTACTTTCCAGGATATATCGTTAAAATTCCTTTTGGTAGATTGTTCAAGGATATTTACCGCCGAACGCAGATCACCTGTGTTTGGGTCATTGCTGTGATCGAAACCTATCGAAAATAAGTTGGCCACCTCTTGAGGATTTTCAACTACTTTATTATTTACTTTCAGGATGAGCTTACCATATTGATTATTGTTAGATTTATTCCGATGTTTGTTTACAATATTCCAAATGACCTTAGAAGAACCCTTAGCATTACTTATTTCTGATTGAACTGCCGTCCTTTTTGCGTATCTGATAACTTTTCTAAAAACATTCATATATTTTACACGGTATTCTAGTAAAGACTTATCACAGGTTTCCTTACATAAATTAGTCAAAACACGCTTCATTTTACTCGCTACTTTTATGCCATTGGTAATCCACTTAATTTTAGAACTCTTAATTAATTTAATTTTTTTCTTAGTTTTCCTAAAGCTTTGACGGAAAACTTCTGCGATCTTTTTTAAAAATCCGTTAACACCTAAGTTATACCAGTTAATTGCTTTCAACCTACGTCTAAATAACTGAAGGCTTACTTTATCATTTACAAACCTTTTTTCTTTGATCACAAAGCGCTGTTTAAAATTATTGCTTTTATTAGCATCAGTAATCAGTTCGCAAAGAATAGCAGCGTGCCCGTCAGCTAGACCGTTATGATCCGTTTGAGTGGATAGAATGGAATTCAGGGGTAAATTTGTTATAAAGTTGTCAATACAGGATTGGGCATCGTTTCTTCTAAATGTAATATCATCAATAAGATGCCTAAAGTTATAACATTTTAACAGGCTTAGAAAGTCATTACGTTGTTTATTATCTATCAACAAATTAACATTAAAATCACCACAAATTATAGCCTTTTTATTAAAAAGTTGCTCTAACAGTAGTTCTAGTCTTTCCATAAACATTTCAAAATTATTATTATATGGGCTTCTATAGCAACAGCAGATATACACATTCGTATTTATATCTTTTACGCCACAAATTTCAAACCCTTCGGCTGAATACAAGTTGTGACAGAAAACAAAATCCTCCGTGTCTCTATCGTTCAGAGCCAATATTAGGGTGCCGCCTCTTTTTTTTGTTGGCCGAGTGTTATGACAAGCTAGCTTATAGTTTTGTAGATTCAGAGAAGCAACAGAGTTCTTGTTAAGAAAATGCTCACTTATCTTTTTTTTTCTTTTCTCAAAACAATATTACAGAGCAATAGACATAATCATTACAGTAAGTACTTAAAATAAAGTGTAAAAAAATATATACATATTAAATATTTGTAACCGAAATTTCTTTCGATTTTTATTTTAAATGTTTTGCCATCACCCTAATTTTTCTTTGTGTTGTCATTCGCATTTTAATTAATTTATACATAGTTCGGTCAGAATTTTGTACTTGCTTTATATTTATTCTGTGCTGTAGGTCAGGTTTCTGTTTACATAATGTTTATTAAACGCATGTAGTAAGTGCCTACGCCACGAGAGCCGGTCGCTGCTCAGGAGAGTGATTCTAAGCGCAACAGCGACGAGCTCGGCGCTGACGCAGCGCCCTGTCTTGCTCTAGCGAGACAGGGCGATGCCCCGTCGTCGAGGCCGACGCTGGTGCGCTTAGAGAATATAGCTGCGTACAGAAATTTCTCTTTTACGACCGCGATTAAAATAATTCCAACTTTATTCATAATCACTAAAAGTTTGTATTACTTCATACACCATGCGCCAGGCGGCGCCAGTCAAAAAAAACGCGCCGCCCGCGATCGCCTTCCCCCCGCCACTCCCAGCGATACGCTAGGGTTGTGCGGCATTCGTTTTCAATTACACTGACACGGCGGGGGCGAGCGAGCGGGCGCGCGGCAAACCGACAACCTTCTGCGTTTTGCCTATGCCATAGGCAAGGCGGTCGAGCGTACCTACAGTGCGGAGTGGAACCCCCCTGGTTTGCGCATATACGCATTTGTACTAGAAACAGCTACTGCGCAATCAAGGTCAGTGCCCAGCCCAAGTTGTTTGCCGAGAGCCGTAACAGAGCGGCGCTCAGCGGGCTCGCTGACTGGTTGCTGAGGACATCTGATAACACAAATAGCGTTGCTCAAGGTTTGTGCTCTTCCAGCGAGATTTCATCACACCCGGACGTCACAGTTACATGGCGAAACAAGTGTGTTTTCACTTCTTTATTTATATTACTTGTTTGTTTATGTATGTACATACATAATGATGAATACTAGTTATTAGTCATATCTTCTTTATCTTCTTTATCTTTATATTGTACTAGCGGACGCCCGCGACTTCGTTCGCGTGAAATGAGTAGCCTATGTCCGTCAGGGATAGTGTAGCTTTCTATCTGTGAAATAATTTTTGAAATCGGTTCAGTAGTTTCAGAGGTTACCCCCTACATACAAACAAACCAACATAGTTTACCTCTTTAGAATATTAGTGTAGGTAAAATAAAATCGCAATTATTTCTTGTTTGTTTGAAATTCTTGTAGTGTATGTTGGGCCGCCTTCTTCTAAACCACGCATCGGATTTTGATGCGATTTCATTGTCATTTAGAGATTTTTATAGGAAAAAATTGAAATGTAAGGGTGGTTAGTACTATAATTTATTCTGTGGCTGTGTGTCAGTGACGTGGCGTGAAATTACACTTTGGGTAAGGCTGGGATGAGGGACGTTCGCTATGGAATGACGAAAGAGTTAAGGTTAACATTAGGATTTAAAAAATATAGTAAGGCAATTAATAGATTCAGGCGTTACTTTGCGGAGGTCCATATCAACAAACTGGAACAAATTGGGTACGCCATTCGTTCAAGTAGCGAACGGTCGTACTGTTCGATCTTGATGATGCCTCGTATAGAGGCGAAACGCGCGTCGATCGTGTAGTTTTAGTGTTTAGTGGTGGTGGTGTGTAGTTGAGTCTGTGTGATAAATGTTGTTTCGTGTGGAAGCGGAGGAGGGTGGGTTTTGGCATGAACATATATGTGTCGCACAGACGCAGCTATTTTGCACGAGCCCGGCACTGGTTTCGCGGAGTAGCAAGGTAATTTGTTCCAGTTTGTTGATATAGAAAGGTTACGAGAATCGGGTTATACTGACGCCACGCCCCTGGTGTTTATCACTATTATGTTAAATATAGCTACTGTAGCATGTTATTACCAGATTCGTTGGCTGTTTGCTCAGAGATATCGCGTGTTAATTTAGGTTTGTTTTGGCGTCAGTTATCACTTGGCAACGTCGACGTGGCCACGCCACGGCTATCAGATCAACCTGTGCTCGGGACGTCAGGACTGTGACGTCACTCGGGGAGATACAAGATCGGGGAACACTTTTACGAGCGGTGGGACCTTGTGCAAGGTCCGTCCGGATACCTACCACATCTTGCTCGTTAATCCAGCAGTGATTGCGCTGTTGTGTTTTGGCGTGGAGAGCAAGACAGCCGGTGCAATTACTGGCACAAGAGGTGTTCCATCTTAGCCCTCTGGGTTGGCAACGCATCAACAATCTTCTTGGTTTTGCGGGTGTCTATAGGCGGTGGTGATCACTTACCATCAGGTGAACCACTTGCTTGCTTGCCTTCCTATTTCATTAAAAAAAAATGTAGCTCGTAGATAGATCACGTACGTAGCTCGCATGGCAACGTGTGTAAGTAAGGTTGCGCGCGCTGCGCTTGCACATTTGAATGCGAGCGCGGCGTTCGCACATGTGAATGTGAGCTCGGCGCTCACACATGTGAATGTGAGCTCGGCGCTCGCACATCTGAATGCGATATGCGCAATAAGAAAAGCTCAATAAGACAGAGAGTGGGTTTTGAGAAAATCCGTTGTTGGTGTTTAAGAAGTAGAAGGTACCGGAAAGGACAGCAATACATCTTATAGTTAATGTAACAAAAACAATCTAGACAAGCTTATTGCTTGTGAGTTACATTGTGTTTTCATGCGATGGCCAAGTCAATCTATTTTATTTAAACAAAAGATTTTTAATATTAATGTGGTCACTACAAGATGTTGTTAGATTAGCTAATTACGTAATAACTTAAGACAGAAGGTCCCTTAATTAGGGACTTAATAAGCCAACCGACTTGGTATAACATGATGATCTCACAACTTTTTACAGTAGAGAACTGAGTTGCGAGACTTGGTTTTTTTTACAAGTTTTATTTTTGATGGCTTCTTTCTATTTCTAATATCTTAAGTCTACACTAATATAATAAAGAGAAAAACTTTGTTTGTTTGTTTTTTTGTTAGTTTGTTTGTATGTAGGGGGTAATTTCTGGAACTACTGAACCGATTTCAAAAATTCTTTCACAGATAGAAAGCTACACTATCCCTGACGGACATAGGCTACTAATTCCACGCGAATGAAGTCGCGGGCGTCCGCTAGTATTTAATACAGTAGGTGTACACTATCTATAACCAGGGGGGGTTCCACTCCGCACTGTAGGATCGCTTGACCGCCTTGCCTATGGCATAGGCAAATCGCAGTAGGTTGTCGGCTTGCCGCGCGCCCGCTCGCTCGCCCTCGCCGTGTCAGTGTAATTGGAAACAAATGTATTCTGTGCTATAAGGATCACCAATGCAAGTCTGGAATAATTCCAAACATCCTGTCCAAGATATAGTCCCTAATTTTATAATATTCCTGAGAAGTTAACGTCTTCTTAACAATAGATTTTAAACTGTTTATCTATTAACTTTTAGGAATATTTAAGTCTCTAATACAGAGTAAACTTGTACCCTAGTTTAGAATAAATGAATGATTATTTACTAGCCCTAAGTCAACATTAGTTAACTCTCTTAGTTCTAGTTTGTCTTTAGATTAATTTAAATGTAGCACTAACATAAATATAACTTTTATGTATTACTAACATAATGTATTTATATGAACTTCTTAATGAAATAAACAAATTGAATTGAATTGTTTATTGATTTTGAATCATAATTTAGTTTTTAAAATGTGTTTCTGATTCTTAAACCACATATGTAAAACATCATAAGACAGTAATTATTGTCAGCATTATTTGAAACTTTATAATTTGCGGACAAACGAGCCTCGGTAACTAGCTATCTTATCTTGAACGATATTTAACAAGGCGATACGATCAAAGCCCCGCCGAGTTGCGAAACAATTCAATTTAACTAGAAAGTCCATAAAAAATCCGAAATTTCTGCTGCATAGCCCGCGAAAGGGCCACAGAATCATAAACAGCTAATTAATTAATGCATCCAATTCATGAATGACTCGTAAAAACACAATGATAACAAAAATTCGTAATCAAACGTGTAAAGTGCAAAGTCTGAATTCCAACCTTGAACTAAACAACCGAGGGCCACTCCGACCAGCGGGAGCTCCGCGGGCTATATTTAGAACACGAACTATTAGGTTATGAACAAAAAACACACACGACTCACTCGGAATTCCAGTAACAACCTCCAGTTACAATAACATCCGACGTGCACAGTAATACTCGATTTAACAATTGTAAAATATACTTGTGAGCGCCCGCAAAGCGGCAGACGGTACCTCGGGGGTGACTTGTATTTTTAAAAAGAGTGGTATGTTTATAAAATTTTTCTTTAAGGAAATAACTAAGAAAAACTTATCACGTAATTTCGAGTTCGCGCTGTCACTCGCAAGGTATTCTTATTTATTACTACTGACATTGACAGTGACAGATTTTTTTTTTTTTTTTTTTTAATTTATTCTTGGCCATGGGTGCAAAGCCCTTTAGCCGAACAGTGACAGATAGAAGTCAGTGTTGCCTGTATTATTAAAATCCTACTATTTTAGAAGTTTTTTAACCTTTCGCATTTATTTTGCTACGCATGATTATAATTTGCTTTTTCGTGTATTTGAGGATATCCAGCAGATTTTTTTTGGGTTGTCACGTACACAAAACTATACAAGGCTTAGAACACAATAGCTAAACATAGCTAAGGCTATCTCATTTTTAACAGGTACATTTCAAAAAGATTTCCTCTTCAGTTTATCAGTTCATGAACCAAGAGAAATGACTGCCTTTTCCATTTTATCACATATTGTATAAAGCAGGCCGTCATATTTGTTTTAACCTTGAATTGTATTACTCAAGTCAATAAATGAAACCAAAAACATATATATAAATTGTTTAATTCAACATTAGCACTTTGAAATATTGTGTTAATTTATTATATTAACAATCTGACGTCACCAGCACACCTCAGACACACCTCTAGCAATACTACGAAATATAACGCAAAACATAAATGCAAATAAACTCAACCCTCAATCGTTCACAACACAACCAACTCAAATTCGTGTAACAAGTTCAGATGATATTCAGAAATAGCTTCACTTAGCACCTCATTGTGACCAAGTATTTATAAAATACACATCTCCAAAACCAGTCAGATATTAACCCCTTGCCAGGGTAAGGGCATTATCCCGCCTTTAGAATTAAAGCGACCCATTTCTGAATAATACACGTTAAAATATCACCATAATTAAAAGACATAGGGTTTAATTTTGGGTAATGTCATATTGAGAATTGAATCGCTTTAGTTCTAAAGGTGCAATATGTCTCCCACAGACACGTTTTCAAATTGCAACTTTAACAACTACGCATTCTGATACAAATACAAGTGAAAAACAAGTTGCTTCTAAAATGTTGTCCCAATGGTAACAAACATGTGTTTCCATTCGATTTTTTGAGGAAACTTCTAATCTGTGGCCCGTTTCACTAAGCTACAAGTTACAATTTACAACTCTAAACCGGCAACATTGGTCAATAGTGACCAATGGCAATGGGCATAATGACCAATGTTGCCGGTTTAGACTTGTAAATTTGTAACTTGTAGTTTCGTGAAACGGGCCACAGATGGGACCTGCCCCTCTAGCAGACTAGCGTTTATCGCTGACATAAAGCATTCGTCCCTTTCGCACACGCATACTGGTTAGAACGGGATAAATGCTTTATGTCATCGATAAAAGCTAGCGTGCTAGGCCCCCTGGCCCCTGTACCACAAAAATTACAAGCACTACAATTTGACATAATTGTAGAGTTTTTCATACAAAAATGTGACAAATATGTTAAATTGTAGCGCTTGTAAAGGCCCCTGGTTAAGGGTTAATCACAAACACACACAAACATCGAAGCAGACTCCGTGTCCAACCGGCCACGGCCCGAGGCCTCAGTCGCTGAGCCCGTCCGAATCAGAATCCTGGCCCCCGCGGATTGTCTTCTTGCTCTGGATGTGCAGCACCCGCTGCTTGCGCGCCTGCTCCGGCGGCACGGTCAGGTCTCCCGAGTACTCGATCACATCAGACCTGGACGCACAACAAATTATTATTATTATCGTATATTAGCGATGTCGAGGCCCCTGTAGCTCGGGGGCCTTGTATCGTTGATACGGCGGTAGCTGCGCCCCAGCTTCACTTTGACTCAACTGTGACTCGGTCCGACCGTCAATCCGGCTCGAAGGACCAAATTGTTAGGGAAAGTATCAGGGCCTGTATTTTTAAGATAAGGAGAAAACGCAGCAGATGACATCAAGCACTATATTGACAACTGACAATAGGAAAAACAAAATAGAACGTAGAAAACTAAGTTTGCGGGTGGTAGGGCCTTGGGCAAGGTCCGCCCGGATCGCTACCACCATCTTGCTCGCTAATCCTGCCGCTAAGCAGCAGTGCTTGCACTGTTGTGTGCACCGGCGTGGAGAGCAAGACAGCCGGTGCAATTACTGGCACAATAGGTATTCTATCTTAACCCTCTGGGTTGGCAACGTATCTGCGATCTCTTTGCTGTTGCGGGTATCTATAGGCGGTGGTGATCACTTACCATCAGGTGACCCACTCGCTTGCTTGCCTTCCTATTTCATAAAAAAAAGTAAACTATTAAATTGTAAAGAGTCCGTGTCCACCGGCTCACCTGGCGATCCGCCACTCGAGCGTCTCGGTGCTGAAGTCGTCGCGGTTGCCGAGCTCCGTGAAGCCGACGATGAAGTCCTTCGTCTTGTTCTGTTTGACGAGCGCTATGGTCGGGATCACGCGGATCTTGAGGCGACCTGGAACAAACAACATTTCTTTTTGCAACATACATAGAAGGAAAACGAGCAAGTGGGTCGCCTGATGGTAAGTGATCACCACCACCCATAAACACCTGCAACACCAAGGAGATTGCAGATGCGTTGCCAACCCAGAGGACTAAGATGGAATACCTTTTGTGCCAGTAATTGCACCGGTTGTCTTGCTCTCCACGCCGGAACACAACAGCGCAAGCACTGCCGCTTAGCGGCAGGATTAGCGAGCGAGATGGTGGTAGCTATCCGGACGGACCTTGCACAAGGTCCTACCACCCGCAAATCCCTACATCCCGACTGTACCGGTGCAAAAAGGGGCGGAACGCTAGTAACACATCTATTCTATCTATCTATACAAATAATTAAAATAGTTGAGACAAAAATGTTTGTTGTTGTTTTTCACAGATCTCGTTAATCCAGTCCAGAATAGTCCGTAGCTTATAAAAAAAATGAAAAAAAGGATAGAAGGGGGAATAATAGGGGGGGGGGGGGTGAGTTTGTATGGGAAAAGTTATAAGATTGCTCTAGAATCATGAAACTCAGAATTCTTACTTAATAATAATTATTAATAATATACTAGACGTAAACTTTGTTTGTATGTAGGGGGTAATCTCTGGAACTACTGAACCGATTTCAAAAATTCTTTCACCAATAGAAAGCTACACTATCCCTGACGGACATGTTTTACTAATTCCACGCGAACGAAGTCGCGGGCGCAGGTGCGTATTTACCCTAGGGTCATCCGGGCCATGGCCCAGGCGCCAGGCTGCGAGGGGCGGCAGCCTCCCCTAAAATGAAATACTTTATCGTCATTTAACCGTCAACCGTGTTATTTTTCATCTGTTTTCTTTGTTTTGTTATTCTTTGCTGAAATAAACATTTTCTTTCTCTCTTTCTTTTCATTTAATGGAGCGCCAAAGCTAAATGGCCCGGGGCGCCAAATCTTTAAATGCGCGGGCGCCCGCTAGTAGAGAAACAAGATCAATGATTCCGACGGCTCACCGGTGAGGAAGGGCGCGCGCTCGGCGTCCATCTTGACGAAGCGCGTCTCGCCGTGCTTGCGCGCCAGCAGCCGCAGGTGCATGTCCACGATACGGCAGCGCGGCGCGTCGTTGCGGTAGAAGTGGCACACGACGTTGTCCGACTTGTTGCAAATTGTGAAGAACTCCTTTTCCCCGTCGATCTCCGAGTACTCGCCGTGGCCCTAGAACGAGACGAGGCGATGTTGAAACCGATCGTAAGAAGAAAAACTGTTAATAACTGTTAATTGTTTTATTTCAATGTCTACATGTCGCGAAAACATAAGATAATTATAATTTTAATTAATTTTTTTTAATAATTGCAATGATGTAATTTAATTGAATGTAATGTTATTTTAATATTATGATCCTTGTTGGTCGAAATAAAGTTTAGATTGATGAGAAAATACTAAGAAAAACTGTGTTTTTAGTATTTGTCTACGACTAATTGTTTTAATGTCGCAAATAAAAAACGATGCGACGCGAGCTCCGGGAAAACGCTCCGTATTTATTGGCTAGAAAGATATGACGTCCCACAGTAAAAATTACCCTCACAGTAAAAATTGTTTTACGATTTACTGTCTAAAAAAAATCCGCGACCTATCAATTTCCAATCTCTTCTTCTTCGTACCAGTACCCGATTTGTCACGCATTTAGTTAAATACATTCAGACGCATGGTATAAAGTTGTAATGTTATATCTACCTTTTTTTTTTTTTATACAACATAGGAAGGCAAACAAGCAAGTGGGTCACCTGATGGTAAGTGATCACCACCGCCTATAGACACCTGCAACAACAAAAAGAGTGCAGATGCGTTGCCAACCCAGAGGGCTAAGATGGAATACCTCTTGTGCCAGTAATTACACCGGCTGTCTTGCTCTCCACGCCGGAACACAACAGTGCAAGCACTGCTGCTTAGCGGCAGGATTAGCGAGCAAGATGGTGGTAGCGATCCGGACGGACCTTGCACAAGGTCCTACCACCCGCATTACGCTACCTGAACTCCCCCTTATAGTATTCTTCTCATTCTCCTCTCACCAGTAACCGTTCTACTTATCTAGTTATATTTATCTCTGTATTGTTGTTGTGTTGTCTGTGCCGTCATTAACATTTTTGTTTTAGGTATCTCCTCCAGATCCTCCCCGAAAATCACCAAAAGTACGCAACCGAACATTCTTCCTACATGTCTAATGTACAAGTTGTTGGTGGCAAAATACATCCCAAACTCAACGGAGATGTGAAAGCCATATAAAAAAAAATGTTTTTTTCATCAGGGTTCTAATCAGTATATTTTGAAACTAAAAAAAACAAAGTTCTTTCCTTAAGTTTCGTACTTTACATTGCTTGCTATACAGCCTATCGTATATGAGCTTGTGTGTTTCTGTGCATGTGTCCATGATTGTCTCTGAGTGTGGCTGAGTCAGCTGAGTGTCACTCTCTCTGTGTGCGCGCGCGCATGTACGTGTGTGCGCGCGTGTGTGTGTGTGTGTGTGTGCGCGCGTTGGTGTGTGTGTGTGTGTGTGCTCACGTTGGCCATCCACTCCTGCTTCTTAAGCGCGCGCGCCTTCATCTCGGCCAGCCGCTGCTGCCGGATCGACTCCAGGTCGCTGCTGTCCAGCGTGTCCAGCCTGCACAACCGAACAGACAATAATTTTTAATCATTTGGAATATTTTGGGATATAAATTCAGGGCCGTATCTACCATATGGCTTTTTGGCCCCGTGAATTCAAGGGGCCCCAAGCTAAGTCAAGTCAAAGTCAAAAATAGACAATAATGCGTAAAAATCCATAATTTTATTTGTTTGGGCCCTTTGTAAGCCATTTGTAATAGCCCAGGGCCCCTTAAAGTCACGGTCAGGCCCTGTATAGATTAAATAATTGAAGAAAATGAACCAGACCTCTCCAGCTCATTGTCGAGCTGCTTCTCCACAGTCTGCGCGACGTTGTACAGGACCTGCTCCATCCTCGGTGCTCCACAGACCTGCAAGTTACAATGTCTACAATACATTCTTTTTTTTATACAGGGTTCCAAAATTCCGAAATTTCTTGTTCAGGTTATCAAAAATCTCAATTTTTATAAAAGCGCCAATATCTCGAAAACTATGAACTTTTTATTAAGGTCACATTTACTCAAGTTACTTATGGGCTGCTCTATTAGTCCTCGAAGTTTTGGCATTGGTGTTAAGGACACCCTGTATATAATTTTATTGAGGCTTTAGTGCACTTGTGTGACTATTAGAGATGCAACGGATAATTGTTTGGCCGGATACCGGATATTCAGCCTGATCAGCTGCCGAATATCCGGTATCCGACCGCCTAATATTCGGCCGGCCACACGATACCTACATTTTTGTTAGGCGGCGGGCGCGTCGTGCAGGTTTCAACCTGTTACGTGTTGAAGGTTCGCGCGGACCGTTTTCTAAGCAAGAAACGAGTTTTATTAGGTTAGTGTACGGAACTATTTCGTTCGTATGCAGTACACGTGCGCCCGCCTATTTTGCTGAATAGATAAGTTTAATTAAATTGTACGTTTAAGGTAATACTAATACAAATATTGATAATTTGTTGTTGTTTTCTTGTATACTAACCATTTTTCAAAGTTAAATACCAAACAGAATCACTATTCGGTATCCAGCCGGATAGTGCGCAACTATCCGTTATTCGGCCGGATAGGCCAGATACCGGATAGCAATCGGATATCCATTGCATCTCTAGTGACTATGCCAGCCTCATGAGACTCAGAAAACACCTCAAAGTATTTCCCACCCGAGCTAGCACTCCGGGCCGCTAGAGCATGCGGTGTTGATTCTCCCGAAGGGCCTGCCTAACTCCCTACACAACACAAAAAGACCTGCCATCTGTCTGTTTCAATAGCATACAAAAATTCCACATAACAAGAAAGTTAGTAAAACTAATTAAGTTGCAAACCTTTGAGAATAATTACTGTGCTTAATTTTTTAAAACAAATACAAGTAGAATCATTTTATTAGAAACTAGCTGACCCGGCGAACTTCGTACCGCCTAATTATTGGAGGCATATTTGCTCACCGTTTAGACCTACCCTGGACTACGACAAACATTTTTAAACCAAAATCAGCTCAATCGGCCCAGCCGTTCTCGAGTTTTAATCAGACTAACGAACAACAATTCATTTTTATTTATATAGATAGATAGATTATTGAAAAAATTTAATATTTTCCGATGGAGACATCAATTGTGAATTGCTGATTCACTTTGAAAAAATGCATCTCCTGATCCTTGCTGAGCGACATTGTAACTTTCACTCAAAAAATACATTACATACAAGTAGAATATATTTTTTGAGTGAAATTTAAAATGTTGTTTGGGAAGGATCTCGTGATGCATTTTTTAGAATTACGCGTGAATAAAACAGCCAGATATATTGAGCCCGAGCTCCTACTTTTAAGGCCTTTTTATAATAAATAATTATTGAACAAAACAAAGCTCCATTGTATTAGTGTCGCGCCTCGGCTGGGTGACCTCATCCGGTGCGCATGGTGGTATATTTACAGATAACTCTTTAACTAACCTTTAGAAGAATAAACCACTTGTACCAACTAAAGGCGACCGCACAAAATAATCGCTCCTCCGCTTTTCGTCAGGATTTTCAATAAAATTTAGAATAAAAGTTAATATTTTCCGTAAAGCGTTCACTATTCGTTTCGATAAAAAGCAAAAGTTGTCATGGCGATGACATGAGCATGACAGATGACAGTGAAGTGACCAGTGGCAGATGTGACAGTTTTTGTTGTCAATGGCCTCGTTCCGAATCACATTTTTAGCGCTTCACATTCATAGCGCAATCACATTTTGAGATTCGGTCCGCCCGTCTTAGCGTTAAGAGCACTATAAATATGATAAATTGTTATAACTTTCGCAATCTTCTCACATATTTGTAACGTTATCGGGATTTTCGAGATAAAAAGTTACCTCGGCGTTTCGACCATGTTTGATTGTTTGTTTGACTATAAATGTGATTTGGAACGCGGCTTTAGGATAAAGTTGCTTACACACGCAGTGCAGCTATGTTAATTTCAGTGCGTAGAAGCCTAACGGCAGGGGGGTTCCACTCCGCACTGTAGGTGCGCTCGCCGCGTTACCTATGGCATAGTTTAATCGCAGTAGGTTGCCGGCGGCTTGCCACGCGCGCGCCCGCTCACTGTGTCGCGCGTTGTGATAGTACGAGTATATGCGCCAGGGCATTGCCATAGACTTATTATAGGAAGACAGAGGTCGTGCGTGTCTCCGAAAGGGACAGCAAATACACACACATGAATATTTAGGGTTACCATCTTTAAGGCAGTTTTCCCTGGGGTCATTTACGATGTCAATAAAAAAACAAAATATTTTTATAAATTGAAAAAAAGAATTACTTTTGGAAAATGTTTTTAATAATTAACAGGAATTTATAAAATCACTCTTAATAATAACAATGGTACCTAATTAAAGCGAAAAAGGTTGGAAATAATTATGTAGTAAACCCACACTAACAATAGATTTCGGTCAAAGTGTTGACAACACATTCTGGAAGATTCCAGTAGGTGCAATCCATGATTCCCGTATATGTGGTTCGTGGGGGAATCTGGAAGTTAAATCCAGAATACACTTCACGGGGCTTCATTTCATACACTTCACGGGGCTTCATTTCATACAGCATTTGAGTCGACCTCCGAGTTACACTAGTGCATATTTTATCTGTGGACCAGTGTTTTATCTCGTAAAGTAAACAATTAAATGAATCAAAATACTAGACTAACATGCTTTACGAAATAGGGTCCTGTATAAGTTTTTTCTATACCAATATTTCATCAACTTACTATTTACCCCTTAACGTGGGGTAATATTCGTGGGAAAAAGTGACAATACTGAGTTTTAAGGTTATGTAAAAAGCACCAACTAAAAATGCATAAAACAGCTTTTATTTGATCTTGAAACACGTTAGGATGTGTATGTAAAGCGGGAAGAAACCACACAAGATGAAACATCTGTTCTAATAAGTCAAATAAGATCAAATTTTTGATAACTTCAGAGTGAAAAGATAGTTCATCAATTTTCGATTCACTGTCACTTTTGCAGCCTAAAACAGAACATCGCACCATTCTGCAGACTCGTTATCTTGTTCTTAACGCCTGTATAAACAAATAGTCCACGTAATTTTAAATAAATCGGACACTTCTTGTAATATTTCCGGTGACATGGATTGAGCTTGTCACAAAACGTCAAAGTTTGCTTAGCATAGAAGTATGCTAAGCAAACTTGACCTTGAAAAAACTAAACATGCGATGAGGGACAAAACATATCAAGCTCTGTCTCTTTTTTTCACAAGCAAATTCATATTTATATCTTATTCTTGTGCAAGTGAAAAGGAACACGTCCATCATTCTATAGCTTTCTCTTTCTATGGGCATTGCGGGTGGAAGGCGGGCGCGGGCGGCGCCTTCCTTTTGACGCTTGCCGCCTGGCGAATGTTTATGTAGTAATACGAACTTTTTGTGCCTGGTCATAAAGTTGGAATTCGTTTAATGGTGGTAGAAAAAGAGAAGTTTCTGTACGTTAGTACTATTATTTATTCTGTACTAACGGTTTGAT
Organism: Ditula angustiorana; assembly: GCA_963691745.1. Taxonomy (NCBI): domain Eukaryota; kingdom Metazoa; phylum Arthropoda; class Insecta; order Lepidoptera; family Tortricidae; genus Ditula; species Ditula angustiorana. The sequence goes on along the minus strand of OY829500.1, from coordinate 7,020,810 downwards.
CTACACACGATCTACAGCAGCTAGGCTTCGGAAGGAGAGGGTCGTAGGGTCGAGCCCGAAGTGCTACCTGTCAGTTGTTTAAACTGTATGGGCTACAATTGAATTTACCATTAACCATCATCTTAATTTTTTTTAACTTTCGCGATTTTCAAACAATTTTTTAACGTTGACGGGACTTTAACGCGATGACGATGTGATGCGGCTGGGAAGTCTTCTCGTGACCACGGCCGTTGAAACATGGCCAAAGCGCCGAGGTAAATGACAATGATTTTATCGCGTTAGACTTCGGTTACACGCTAATTCTGGCGTCAGTTCAGTCCATCATTCCGGTATAGTGTTGACTGATGCCAGAATGATGACAAATGGACACGGTCACGATCAGTTCAGACTGACACGACACGAGACAGGTTACACGATAATTCTCTCCTCATTCTAACCAGAATGATGGACTGAACTGACGACAGAATGAGCGTGTAACCGACGTCTAAAAGTCCCGTCCACGTTACAAATAGCCATCATCTTTCCTACGGCGAGTGAAATCATCGTGATAAAACCGGCATACTGCAAAGCTTTATGATGTGAGAAGTTCCCAATCCACAGTTGGGCTTCGAAACTACAGCCCATGCCTTTGGTGGGACGAATGCAGGCTGCTGGGGCTGCAGAGTTTAATTTTGAAAGGGGGCGATAGACAGACGAGTAAGTTTGCCAACTTAGATGATCGACTATGCGGGTGGTAAGACCTTGTGCACGGTCCGTCCGGATCGCTACCACCATTTTGCGCGCTAATCCTGCAGCTAAGCAGCAGTGCTTGCACTGTTGCATTCCGGCGTGGAGAGCAAGACAGCCGATGCAAATACTACTAATTTTGGGTTGGCAACGCATTTGCAATCTCCTCGGTGGCGGGTGTCTATAGACGTTGGTGATCACTTACCATCAGGTGACCCGCTTGCTTGTTTTCCTTCCTATTTCATAAAAAAACCACTAAAAAGGTCGGAGTGAAGGTGTACTTTGATCATGATTAAAATCTATTATGAATTGGTTTTATTGGTTCAAACGTTACATCAATTAACAGTGCTTGGCGTGTAAGTGATCAATTCGAATACGAAAGCGTTCAAAGGGTTAAAAAAATGAAACAAAGGAGAAACTCATCAAAATTATTTTAATTCAAAATCAATGTCAAGTTTCATTAAAATACTACAAACGAAGTCACAGGCCCAAATACATGTGCTCCGTGGGGCACAGCCGGCACCAGCACACTGGGAGATGTCAGAAGATGTAGTCGACCATGAAATTGTTTGACCACTCTTTGACCTTATTACAAAGGGGTAAGGTCCAAAAGTGGTCAAGCAATTATTTGGTAGGACTATACCCCGGGGCAGAGGGCCCACTCCATACATGATCTTTGAAATTTAACCCTTGAGAGGAGTGTGAACCCAGCCTCACAAAGCGCTCCCCATACAAACGTCAAGGGGAGCTATGGTGAGTCGTAGCAAAACCCAGTCGCACCTACCTCGTTTTTTTAAGAGGAGTGTGAACCCAGCCCGAAAAACCGCTCCCCATACAAATGGCGATAATGTTTTCCACCCTCTAAACCTTAACCTATGGCAATGATTTTTTGGTATGTTGTCATTATGCCTTAGAACTAGGTTTGTATGTTTTGATTTTTTTAATATTCTTCATAGATTTCACAATATTTGCATTTTAGAAGTTTCATACAAAACACAAAAGCATCAATATTTTTGAAACAATTAAGAATATTTAAAAAATCAAAACATACAAACCTAGTTCTAGGGCATAATGATAACATACAAAAAAATCATGGCTGTAGGTTACGGTATAGAGGGTGGAAAACGTTATCGCCGTTTGTATGGAGAGCGTTGGGTTCACACTCCTCTTAAACAAATGTTAACAAATAGTACGTCTTTTTATCCAATAGTGCTACTAAAAATATAGAAATTTATTTTCAAATAGATTAAACTGAAATAGCAATATTAACTTGTAATACCTTTGTTAGCAGCTTTTTGTACCCGACTGCCGCCAGAAGGGATGGTTATGTTTTTCTAGTGCATATTTGTATGTATGTCTATTTCTTTAGCACGCGCTGTAGCACAAACGGCTTTATAGCTTTTGACGCGTGAATTTATAGATTCGTCTTGATTGCAGAAAGGACTTCCTCCCTTATTCATAAAAAAATAACAATATTTTAAGCTAACAAATGTTTTGCTTCTTTCATTTGAGGGCAAACGTCAGTTACAGATAAAGACACAATTTGTTAACTAACAAACGTTTACGAAGCGTTTATGAATAAGGGAGATAGACTTTAGCTTTTCCAACAATATGGGTATTTAAATAGCACTTTTGAAAAAGAAGACTTACCAAGATTGCCAACATTTCTCACTTCTAAAATAAACGAGATACAGGGAGCAAAGCATCACCGCCCATTTTATATCAACTAATTTATTCAGACTTTCGAAGTTCTAATATTAACAACAAAATTATGCATTCAAAAACCTTGAGTTTTACATAGTTCGTTATTTATAAACAATGATATTATAATACATGGATGTACAGTGTCATACTAAATGACAGCAGAAAAACGGCCCGGCATGAGAATACCTAGAAAATATTCGACAACATTCGATTTATTTTTGTGATGTACGTGTATTTGGTTCAGTCTACTTATCATTAGTTAATTCACAAGCTCTTATTTAACGGTGCTAGTACATACCCCTTAGCATTCACATGTAACAGATCATCAAACATTGATGATTGCTGCGCGTTGTTTTCTTTATTAATTTTACGAGCTTTGTAACATTCGTTAGAATGCCCCAGTCTGTCAGCACCCTAACTCGCATTTTATGAGCTACACTATTTTACAAGTGTTTGGCGAATACGATTTAAGAGCGTACAAACAGAAATTTGGCAACGTCGCCTATAGCTGCCAAATATTTAGCTGTTTTCATTGATTTATCGAAATAAATGAGTTAAAATACGGAATATAGCAACGGTATGTACTAGAACTTGTGTTCTTACATTTGTTGGTAAGTACAGAAGTATATATGTAAGACCCATTATTTGACACATGACAACACCCATATAATGTAAATGTGCATTATCCATTGAAATTATAAATAAAATATTCAACAACTTTTGAGCTTTACAGAAACCTAAAAGCTATGTATTTGCTCTTTTAAGGTGCAACTAAGTGGTCATTACATTTATTTCTATCGTAATAATAAAGTATTTCATACTAAAAACTCAACACGTAAACAGTTACATATTAAGTTTTTTTTTTCTTAAACTTAGTGTAGTGACCAAGTTCTTCGTTTCGATTCAAATGAAATTTTCGTAAATTTGTTGAAATCGATTAAATTTTGTAATTTATTACAAAATCAAAAAGATATCAAATCATTAAATCAAACATTAAAATGAACCAAAAAAATCTCTATGGCTAAGAACGTGCCCTTTTTAACAGACTTCAAAAAAAAGGAGGAATATGTTTCGCGATTACTCGAAGACGGCTGGACCGATTTGAAAAATTCTTGTTTTGATTGAAAGGGTATACTTCCAAGTTGGTTCCATTTTCATCAGGTCACGATCTGGTGGTGGGATCCTGGAGAAATCGAGGGAAATCTTTAAAAAATGCACACCTGTAGCGATTTGGATAGTTTTTTGATAGTAACTTGTACTTTTGTTCTCGGAAAACTGGAACTGATAGTGAATACAGACGGCCTCTGAAACTACTCAATAATAAGTAGGTATTTCACGGGTGGCGATACGCGCGGCTATTTTAATATAGTTGCTAAGCAATTTATGCTAATTGTAATGCATTTGTTCAAGTGAGGCTGATGGTGAAGAGGTGTAATTTTTGAATCTCATCAGTTGACTAAAGCTCACAAAAATGGCCGAATCTCTATGGAAAACGGCCAGTTTGTTGATGAGCTTTAGCCACCCGGTGAGATTCAAAAATCGCACTCCAGGAGAACTCCTCAAGAATTAACGTCCCTGCATTGGGAAAAGCAATATTTTGTAAAGGGTGATGAGCAATTGACATAACCGTGTAACTTAGATAAACAACCAGGCTCACTAAAAAGAGAGAAATGGTTTTATTCATCGAATTTTGAATTTTCAAAGCATAGATTTTTGAACGAAACAATATCAGATTATGGTACCAGTCCGGGCGGAACCTGCACGAAGTTCTATCGCCTTAACTCAGATATAAATATTTTTTTAAATCGTCACTATAATCGATTGCAATAATCTGCTACCCTTAGTAATCGGTAGATACGTTAATCGCCACGCCTTAGCCTCATCACTATAAACATCAATGGACAAGTCTCAAATATTGGGTCTTACATATATTCTTCTATAGTAAACCTTATATACTTATACAGAAATGTCCACATTTACAAATGGAAAGTTTCCAAATGCTTGTTTTACACTTAATTATAACTATTTAGTATAACTGTATTAACTATTGCAATGCATTATCAATATTTTAGTACATACCGTTGCTATATTCCGTATTTTAACTCATTAATTTTGATAAATCAATGAAAACATCTGAATATTTGGCAGCTATAGGCGACGTTGCCTACGTTGACGTTGTTGTTAGGTGGCTCTGTTTGCACGCTCTTAAGGGCCAATCAACTATTCTACCCACACTTTAAATGTCTCTAGCGTTACCACAGAACCGGTTTACCAAAAGGATATTTTACAGCACAGGTTTAACTAGGGTGGCTATCTGTCCTGTATTTTACAGGACGTCCTGTTTTTCAACTATCACTTTGGCCGTGCCCTATATTTTAATAAGAGAAACACAGGACCATGCATGCCTTCCCATATCATAACATAAGCGCCCTGTCCCGTATTTTTTGCGATAAAAACGGAACCGATACCATGCGTCACTGCAACTCTGGACAGTCTTCATACTTTAAGCAGCACTTTGGTCGAACCTTTATTGATTCCAGCACAGATTCTGTTATTGCCACAACCACAAATAAATGACAATCACCTTTCGCTGAGAATAATGTTGGTGGTTGAACCGCCTGTATATTCGCCCTACACTATAAATTATACAGAAATCATTTAACCCGATAAGAACCTGCAATTGTTTTAAAAATGTTGCGGACAGATGTGTAGGTAAAAAATGTTTGGCCCTTAAATGTAAACTCGTCCATCTAACCTGCCACACGATAGACTTCATTAGCAATTCCACATACCTCATAATTAAACATGGCTACCAGAAAGTCTTGAGCTTAGTTGAGCTCCGTACCTATAGAAATACAACACGTCAGCATCGCCGCACCTCCGAATGGTGAATTAAAAAATACATTTTTCACTGGATTTGTAAAGAAAGTTATCAGTTAAAATGAAATTATGTAATAAAAACAAATATATTAAATTGTCTTCAAATAAAATGACGACTTAGTTCCCACAATGTAACTGAATTTAGGTAACAAAACCGACATTTTAATCAATTTTTAGGGTTTCGGACCCATAGGGTGCCAGTGGGGCCCTACATAGGCTCTACTGTCGTCCGTCCAGCAGCGGGCTTACGATATTTGTTTTTATTGTATAGTCTCATGCACCCAATAGACTTGTTAAAAAAAATTCGCTTAAATTCAAAGAAAGTTTAAATTCCCTAAAGCAGTAATGCAGACAGGGATTTCCACACACTGATTCGGAGTAGGGCCCAAGAACAAGCGAGAACACGCTAAGCACTTTTAAAATGAGAGCAGCAATACTCTAAAGGTTTTTTTTAATAAAATAATAGTTTGATGCGGAAAGTGTCATTTTTGGACATATATAAGTGAGATATTCAGAAATATGCCGCTTTCATTCAAAAGGCGCGCCATAATCGGCTCAAACAAAACACGCCGGCGGCCAGAAACCCGCTTCAGCAAAAAATTTAGTAATTAAAGTTCAATCAAACCGACCCCAGCCGAGTCAGCGTCGATGAGCCAGGTACAACCTATTTACTACACGAAGTACACATTTCTATAAAACGTCACTAGATTATATCATACATAGTTTCTTATTCTGCACCATCAACCTTCTGTACTTCCACTAGTCAAATTTCATCAGTCGCGCAGAGGGCTAACGCGCATTACCGAACCGCGATTAAAATAGAATCGGAGAGTAACACCGGCACACCGTCACTCCACAGATATAGGAGTGGAGCTCGACGCAAATCTACGAATAGATGACAGGACGCCGACGTCACTCTCCAATGCTACTTCAGTCGCGTCCGATAACGCTCAACGCGGCGGCGACGCTCCAACGCTCCGCTCGCGTCCGTCCGGCGCCGCCCTACGAGCCGGTGGGCACGGCGGCGTAGATCCGCAGGCGCGCCTCGGACAGCGCGGCCAGCACCGTGTCGCCGTTGAGCTGCACCGAGCACACGTCCAGCGCCGGCTCGGCGGCCGGCAGCGCCATGGTGCGCGCGCCGTCCAGCCCGTGCAGGACCAGCGACGCCTCGCTCTCCGAGTGCGCCGCCAGCCACGCCGCGCCCGGCGCGCGCACCCAGGCCGCGCGCGACATCAGCGAGCTGCGCAGCGAGCCCTGGAAGACCTGCTCCACCCGGCACGTCACCTCGCCGCCGCCGTCGCCCTCGAGCTGGCACAGCGCCAGCCGCGCGCGCTCGCCGCCCGCGCCCGGCCGGCACGACACGAGCGCGCGGCGCGACTCGCCGTCGTAGCACAGCGACATGAACGGGCCCTCCACGGGCAGGCAGCGCGGCTCCCACTGCCCGGAGCCGCCCGCCGCCCAGAGCCAGCACGAGTTGAGGTGGCAGGACAGCAGGCCGAACTCGGTGGAGCACAGCGCCACGACCGGCGACATGTCGCCCGGGGCCGACAGGCGCCGGAGGTAGGCGCCCGGGTTGCGCACGTCGTACTGCTGGATGAAGCCGCCGACGCCGCCCACGTAGAACTCGTCGGCGCGCAGGCGGTCCCAGGCGCAGGACCACAGCTGCACGCCGGCCTGCACGGTCGTGCTGGGGATGCCGCGCTCCACGATCCGCGCGCTGCTGTCCAGCCCCACGCTGAGCAGCAGGTCCCGCGGCTGCGAGTACGAGATGTCCCTGATCGGTTTCGGGTGGAGATGCACGAACTGGCCCGGCTTGAAGTCGACGCAGCTGACCTTCCTGATGCCGTACCCGGGGAACAGGTAGTTGGTGCTCTTCTGCGACACGTACAGCTCGTAGGTCCTGCAGTTGTACGTGAGCACGCGGCAGCCGCCGTCCTTGCAGATCTCCAGGTTCTTCTCGAGCGCGAACCGCCACGTCTTTTTGACTTGGGGCTTCACCTGCGCCTTCAGTATCGTGTTCCGCAGCGTCTCCAGCTGCTGCAAGTACGCCCTGTTCGCTATCTTCGTCTTCTGGAGCTCCAGCTCGACCTTCCCCTTCTCCGCCTGGAGCGTCTCCACCTGCTTCTGCATGGTGGTGATCTCTGACGTGTCGACGGCCACCAGACGCCTCGCGTAGATGTGCCTCAGGTCTTTCGGGTTGGCCCTGGTCTTGCACGTCGGGCACGAGCGGTCCTTGGCGGCCTGCGCGCGCAGCCAGCGCTCCACGCACCGCGAGCCGAACAGGTGGCCGCACTTCAGAGCGACGAGCCTGTGGTCCCCGGAAGCGCCCCAGGACTCGAGGCAGATCGGACACGTCTCCCCGTCGCCTTCGTCCTCGCGTCGCGGGGAGCCGACTTTCCTCATCTTGGCCGGCGGCTCCTCGGCCGCCGCGTCACTCGCGGCCGCCCCGGGGGAGGGCGCGCGCTCGAGCCGCACGGCCACCTCGGGGAGGGACGCGGAGTCGGATTCGTTGGACATGGCCGTGCTGAACATGCTGTTCTCGTTGGACACGAAGGGGCTGGGCGGCTGCGCGGACTCGTCGGAGCGCGCGGGGCGCGGCCAGCGCGCCAGCGTCGTGAGGCTGCTGTCGCTCTCCTCGGGGTCGAAAGTGTAGGTGGAGGGCGACGGGAACACGCCGTCGATGGAGTTGCTGTTGTCGTCGTGGAAGTTGCTGCCGTTGCTGTTGTCGTGCGGCGGTTGTGTGTAGGTGTCGGACTCGTGCAGCACGACGGGCGAGGGCGGCAGCAGCACGGGGCTGGCGGGCGCGCCCGGGGACTCGGGCCGCTCCAGGATGCTGGGGCTGTCGCGCGCCGGCAGGTACGGCGGGGACGAGCCCATCCTCGCTCATGGGGGCCTGGAACGGTTAATCAGAACATCTCGATCGTTGCTTAGGACAGGCATCCATAAAAGACGAAGAAAAAGAAGAAAAAGTAATGCATTGTTACTTTATATTACCAAGGACATCGCATGTACAGGATTAATTATACTTGAAGAGATAGACAATTCATAAACGAGGGAATTTTATGTCCCCAAATCTAACAAAAGGCTACAATATAGGGTTATAAGTGTCTCTTTAAACAAAAACGGCATTTAAGTGAGTGGTGTAGCTAGCTACCCAGGGGCTAGGCAGTGCCGTGCCCCAAGGCCCAAGCTCAAGGGGCCCCTGCCCAGTATCTCTCTGAAGCTAGCTGTCCTACTCGCAAATATTCTCCTACCACAAGAATTACATACTTCCTTATAAATTTCACTATTTTTATAGTATCATTTTGGTGTACACAGAGTTTGGTATTTTACACAAAGCTGAATAAAAGAGACTTTTGAAAAAAACATGACCTTGAATATACCCATGCTAAAGTTATGAGATTTTAAGAAAAATGTATAATACAATTATCTTTGCAAAGTTCAACAAGACTGGAATGCTTGACCATGACCAGATGTGGTTAGTGAAACTGACTATGAAAATAGAGGCTTAAAGTTCAAATCCCAGTGCATACATTTGGATGATTAGTATTTGATGTTTGTACTAGAGTTATTGATGTTGTATACACGTATTTAACACATTAACACAACATAATCACATTGACATATTTTTAAATAAACTATTTCATTGACTGCCACATGACTTATGTGCCACACTCGTAGCTCATAGCCAAGGTTTCCTACTTCGTAGCGAAATCCTCTATGAGCAGACAACCCACCTAGTGGGTCTGTGGGCTGAATGTGGTAAATAGCTGTATATCTATGCTGTCAATATAATTTTTTACATCAAACTACTGTGAGACTCGGACATATTAATAAAATGGACCACTCACATATTTTTAAGTCGAGAAATGCCCAACATGTTATAATGTATGTGTTTTAATGAATATTGTAGTATTATAATGTATATTCCTCATCTAGCACCCATAGCACAATTTGGGACTAGGGCAATTGGTATAATTTATTCTAAGACAATAAATGACAGCATGTAAACTAGCATTTAGGCTAGCTGTTGGGTGAACAACCCCATGTGCTCATTTTAAACATGAGGAAAGGAAAGGAAAAATATAGGACAACATTTATTAAAAGACAGGGCACAGCAAAAATGACAGTAGAAACGGGACGTCCTGTTAAAAATTGGACATTTGGTCACCCTGGCTATACAATATTAGTATGTAATTATAAGGTAGAAATAACTAAAAACTAACACAAAAATAATTGGAACTTGAGGAACCTATTATAACTTACCTCTACGGCACTGAAAAGGCTGGAAAATGCGTGTTTAACCAGTTGTTTTAATAGCACTACCTCTTGATGTGTAACAATTTTTGAACTGAATCTTCCCTTGTTTACCATGCCTCTGTATTCGAAGTTAATTTTAAGCAGTAATTGATAAATGATTGTAGGACATGAAGGTCTAGGAAACATAATATTTAAAACTTACTTTTCTAGCTGCTCAAACAAAATCAAATGTTTGGTTTTTGGTCCAGCGTTCGATGTGCACCTGGTTCCGTGTTCCCATCGACTATCAGCCGTCCACTGTTTACTATTTCATAAAAACTGTCACCTCTCCATGTTTTTTCTCTAATAAAAATAAATCACATAAAACATTAAGTATAATTTTTATTTCAATTCATTCGAAAACAATAAAAGCTGGTTATTTGATTGACAGTTGCAGCGATAGATACGTTAGAAAAACGCCAGTAACTTTTCGTCCGATGCTATTATTGGTCAGTAATAGACAACAAACTTATTTTGTCTAATCAGTGATTCGGTAATCTAAGAATCAGTGTCAAATTGACTTAATTGACCAATTGTATGGGAAGCATGTAAAAAGTTAATTTTGAAAAAAAAAATGCTCATCTAATTTAATACTTAGGGGTTTTATTACAGATAAATATTTTTAAGGGTGTTGCAGTTCATGAGACATATTTGACTTTAATAGCTCGTTGCGTCGTGTTTATTTGCCAAGAAAACTTATTGTGACTATTTCAATCGATCAAACAAATGTCAACTTCAGTTGTCTATGGTATTTATTTATATTTTTGCGCGGTTGGCAGCAGTGTCGAAATAGCAGAGGACGGAGACATAACGGGTTGTGTTCGCTCTGCTTTTTTTATCAATTTACAACTCGACGAGCTTATTATCGTGATTTGTTTGTGTAAAAACGTAATCAATAAATAGTAATAAGTGTATCGCGTTACGAATCCACCGGCGCGGGTGTGTGGTGTTGAGTGAAATCGTGTTACAAGTTGCGAACAATGGCGGTGTGTTGGGGAGAAATGTTTGTTTAGGATTATAAATCCATCGTGTATTCGTCTGTGATGGCATCGTTTAACGGTATGTAACTCTAACAACTCATCCAAGATCCAATCTGCAAGTCTAGATCTAAAACTTGTTATAAAACAACCAAAACACGATACGCAAAAAATTGTAAAGGGAACTAAACAAGCGTTTGAAGTTGTAAATTTCGATTGTGTGCTAAGTTTCTGGGGCAGGCTTGGTCAATAGCGTGCAAATAGCTGGAGGCCAGGCCTGTTGACATTTAAGGCGACGGTAACAGCTAATGTCGCAAGTACTGGCAAAGTAGGTCATTCGCGCGCGGGTCACTTGCGCGCGCCGCTCCTACGTCACGCCCCCCGGCGCCCCGCGGCGCCCGGCACCCCCACGGACGCACCCTTGCACTATCACTTTCAAAGTGCACAGATAACATGTGACCCATATCTGGAGAACTAGGCCACCTAGGCCTAACTGATAGCTGTACACTCTGCATAGCTATTTTGGATAGGTCAGGCTGATGAGAGAATCAAAGGTCTTATTAGGTTTTTTTCTTTTATATCATCTATCTGCAGCCAGCCTTATCATTTGCTTGTAATTGATTCGAAAGCTGGCATTTCCATCAACATTTTGCTCCATATGGTGTTCTCTATTAGATTATGTTGAGTTTCTTTCAAATTCAAAGTCAAAATATTTTTATACAGATTAGGCTTACAGGAAGGACTTATGAAATGTCAGAAAATTTACCACCGGCTCGGAGAGACCTCTGATGACAAGATACCGGCAAGAAGCTCAATGAGGTGTAATTCTTTAAATAGATCAAAATGACAATGCTAAGTTGGGATCATTTCCAGACTTCCCTGTCCAAATATAGATATCAGGTGTATTATAATTGATTTTATAATACACCCAAGAAATTAATATCTTCTTGACAATAAATTTGAATTTTTTGTCATTTTATTCAGTAATGTTTTTTTGGAATTCTGTTGTACTATCTTATCCAATTCCTCATGAATTATAGGTTTTAACCAGTCTGTAAGTTAGAATGTTAAGCTAAGTCAAGTCAAAATATTTTATTGTATAAGAGCACATGTCAAAAATGAAATAATACATTAATTTATACAATTAATCAATTTTTTTTTTCAATTTTTTTTCAATCAATTTTTTGTCAAGCTTTCTGATATTTTTAGTAGCCTTTGGTTTATCAACATTAATAGAGAAATTGCATATTTGTTTTTCCTAACTTAATAATTATTTCAAAGATACATATATTTAGTGACAATAGGGTAAGGATATCTATTTCCTTTAAGAATTTCCTTTTGAATGTCACTATAAATTTCATGGCCTGTGAGGTTGCAAGTCAGCGTATTAATTTGGCTGTCTTATAGCTGAGCAGCAACCTCTCCCAGGCAACCTTTGGAAAGAGATATGGTGAGAAATAGCAAAAATACAATCAACAAATTAGAACCCTGACCCAATATTGACGACGTTTATGGCGCAGTGGCATAGGTGTCTGCTTAATGTGCAAGAGGTCTTGGGTTCAAATACCGGTATGGGCAAATATTTGTGTGACAAATACGAATGTTTGTACCTGAGTCATGGATGTTATTTGTATTTAAGTATGTATTTATCTATATATGTTTCCTCGTTTGGCAGAGGAATGGAATTTTCTTTAGATGAAAACTCAGTAGACTCTTCGATAGAACTTTAATCTTCAAGGTAATTATGTACATACAATTTTAATACAATATGTTGTCCTTTTGACGGTAAGATGCAGAGTGTAAGCAGTTGCAAAAATGCAACTCATTGCGGCGCATAAGCGCCTGCCCCAAAATATAAGGCAATTTGTTGCTTAAAACTAGCAATATAAACTAATAAATAATTTTGTAGGCTCGAGCCGGAACATCTTCCCGCCCATTGAAGGCACTTCAATCATTTTGTTCAGGGGGCAGCAGGGGGCAGAGGCGGACTAGAGGCCGCCGGACGCTTCCTCTTGCAGTCAGGACGTCGGCTACACGGGATATGCCATCCGCACCCGGGAATAGGCGCGTGACTCGTCCTAGGCGCCAGCATAGTGGGGGCGCGTTGTCTTCATGTAGGAGAACCAAGTCACCGACGTTTAACTTGTCCGTGTTTGACTTCCATTTGGTTCGATGTTGCAGCTCGCATATATATTCTTTCTGCCAGCGCTTCCAAAAGTGCTGGCGAATGTTCTCTAACTGGCGATAGCGATTTCGTGACGTTCCATTGACGCTCTCCTCCAAAGCTGGTGCTGGCAGCGCAGTCAGCGGTCTTCCAATCAGAAAGTGCCCTGGGGAGAGAGGGAGGAAGTCAGATGGAGAAGATGAAAGGGGGCACAAGGGGCGACTGTTCAAAATTGCCTCAACTTGCGCAAATAAAGTTGTAATTTCTTCAAATGTTAAATGGGCATTGCCCATTACGCGTTTTATGTGATATTTAGCTGATCGCACGCCGGCCTCAAAAATCCCCCCAAAGTGGGGGGCGTATGGGGGGGAGAAGAAAAATTTTATATTTTGTTGATTTGTAAACTCAATTAACTCGTTATGATTAGTATTGAAAAAATGATTAATTTCTTTTGCAGCAGCCACGAAGTTTCGCCCGTTATCGCTAAATATTTCGGCTGGCTTGCCGCGACGGGCAATGAACCTTCTAAGGGTCATAAGAAATGCTTCTTTCGTTAGATCGCTCACTGCCTCGAGGTGAAGACATTTGTACCTTAGACACACGAACAAGCACATATAGCATTTCACTAGCCGGGCTCCCCGCCCCTTGCGGTTAATGACCATAAAAGGGCCAGCAAAATCTATACCTACTGTTTTGAACGGAAAATCAGGCGTGATCCTTTGTGATGGTAAGTTACCCATTTTTGGAGTCAATAAATTACCCTGAAAGCGTGTGCAAACAGTGCAGTTTCTAAAAACGCGACGAGTTAATCTTCTCCCGTTAGTCGGCCATACGGTTTCCCTTACTATGGCTAATAATAATTGCGGACCGGCGTGTAAGTTTTCTTTATGTTTCTGTTCACAGAATAATTTAGCTAAATGATGCGATGAATTTAGTAGAATGGGGTGTTTTTTATTGTATGAATAATTGGATGAACTAATACGACCGCCCACTCTTATCAAATTGTGGTCGTCGACGAATGGCGTCAGAGATATTATGCTAGATCTGGGACTTAAGGGTTTTTTGTTTATTAATAATTTAAATTCTTGAGGGAAAGATTGTTGTTGAGATAGCATGCATAAATAATGAAATGAGTCGTTTATTTCTTCAATCGTTAAAAACTTAGCCGTGCGTTTAGATTTTGGATTTTTTAAGTTGTATATAAATCGTTTTACATAACCAATAATGTTTTTAAGTTTATATAAGTTGCTGAAATTTTCCATTTTAATGATAGGGTAAGTTGAATTAATTACTACGTTAGATTTAGTTTCTGGTAATTTTTCGATATTTTTATATTTTAGTGAAGGCCACTCAGATTCGTTTTTAGTTAAGAACTCGGGGCCTGACCACCATAACTTGAGCTCTGGAAGAGTTTTTGCGCTAACGCCTCTAGAGATCAAGTCTGCCGGGTTAGCATCGGTAGGTGTATAACGCCAAGATGTTAGTTGAGTAGTTTCTATTATCTCACCAATTCTATTAGCGACAAAGGTTTTTAATTTTCTAGTGTCGCCGTTCAGCCAGCTAAGCACTATGCTCGAATCACACCAGTGTAAAATACGTGTAGGTACGTATCTGATCGACTCAAGGACAGCTGTGGTTAGCCTGGCAGCGAGCAGAGCCGCGCATAGCTCTAGGCGCGGAATAGTGGTGGGACGCAGCCGGGCCACCTTTGACTTCGAGCACAGCAGCCTAACGGTAACGCGATCATTGATATCGGTAGATCTTACGTAAATGCACGTCCCTAGGGCCTTTACAGACGCGTCACTGAAAGAATGAATTTGGACGTCCTTTGGTGAATCACAAATAACATTTCGATGTATCTGAATGTTTGTCAATGCCGGCAAGTTACTACAAAATTCACACCAATCATTTTTGATATCTTGGGGCACAGGGACGTCCCAATCAACCTTTGCCAGCCATAACCTTTGTAGAATCATTTTAGGTATTATTATGCAAGGGCTCAAAAGTCCTAAGGGGTCAAAAATTTTTAACGAATTCGACATAATAAAACGTTTTGTAATTTTGCCATTGTTACGGGAGGTTATAGTAGTAGGGAAATTTAAATTATCCTGGGATGGATCCCAGTTAAGGCCGAGTGTGTTCGTTGATTCGCTTATCATTAAACTATCTTGCGAGTTTTTAAATGTGTTTTCTATAATTGTAGGTAAATTACTTTTGAACTTTCGGAGTTTAAAACAACCCGCGTCCAAAGCATTGGTAACTGAACATTTTATGTAATTTAACTGCTCGGGATGGTCACAACCGGTGATAAGATCGTCTACGTAAAAATCCTTTTGTATGATCGTTTTAATTAGTTGATCCTCACACTCCTCTCCAATCTGCCAAAGACACCGTGTGCTTAAATAACTCGCACTTGCGGTCCCGTAAGTGATAGTATTTAGTTGCCAAGTCTGGATGGGTAAGGACTCGTCTTCTCTCCACAAGATCAATTGTAAGTTACGGTCCTTTACGTTAACTTCGATTTGGCGGTACATTTTTTCTACATCGCCTGTAAGTAGGTATTTGTACTGGCGCGCCCTGATCAAAATGGAAAAAAGAGAATCCTGCACATTTGGACCGACCATCTGCAGGTCGTTGACAGAATAGCCCGAGGAGGTGGGCGCGGAACCATCGAACACCACTCTGAGTTTTGTGGATTCGCTATTTTGTTTGAATACCGGGTGATGGCATAAAAAGTAGGCTACACTAGGAATAGCAACTTTAGATGTAGATAAATGACCTAGGTCAGCGTACTCTCTCATAAATTTTATATATTCGTTTTTTAGCTCTGAATTTTTCCTAAATCGTTTTTCAATATTTAATAATCGTTTTTTGGCCAGATTATAGGAGTTACCTAAACAATCAGGGGAGTCGATCAATGGCAAACGCACTGAAAACCTTCCCGTTTCAAGACGACAGGTGTGGGCGTTGAAATGTTCCTCACAAATGCGCTCTGTAGTGCTCAAAACCGGTTTTTGCGGGACATCGTCGAGCTCCCAGAATTTAGTAATCAATGATTCAAGGTCACTGCCTTGTGTTTTTGACATCATCATATGATTGCAATGCAATTGTTTTTGACTGGCAACAGCCGAACAGATGGACCCAGAGATGATCCATCCCAGCTCTGAATCTATTAGTTTAGGATTATTTTTACCTAAAGATTTTTGTTCGAGTCCCAAGATATTCCAGAAGATATCCGCTCCGATCAATAGATCGATCGGCGCAGGCAAGTGAAAGTTAGGGTCCGCTAACATTATATTATTGGGCAATTTTAATTGCTGTATATTGACAGGTGCCTTTGGTAGCTCGCCTGTCAGTTGGTCCATAACAAAGCAAGACATAGTCACCTCGAATGGCTTGTTAATTGATTTTAATTTTGCAAGACAGGTTTCCTTAATTTTGTTTGTTATGTTATTTCCAATTCCTATTACATTCATGTCAATAAGAGTGGAAGGCAATTTTAGTTTTTGTTGCAAGGATTTACTAATGAAAGAGGACTCGCTTCCACAGTCCAACAGAATACGAGCCTTAACTGATTTATTAGTGCTAGGGTTGAGTATTTCGACGATGGCAGTAGATAAAATCACTTGACTTTGGCTGTCCATGTGATTAGAAAAATTCGAAATTGTGTCACTAACGGCAACTTTAGTGTTTGCCGCAGTTACGTTATTATGTAACATAGTATTGTGATTTTGCTTGCACTCGCGGCAGGGTCCCATACGACAATCGCATGACCCTGCCGTAAGCAATTCATACAAAGTTTATATTTTCGTACGCTGTTTAATTTTGATTGATAGTCCATTGACTTAAATGTTAAACAGTCGTAAATTTTGTGATTTTGGTCACAGATAACACACAGAGAGTTAGAAGTTGTATTGTTTATAGCAAATGATTTTGTAAATGTATTTTGGCCCTTTTGTTGAAATCTAGTATAATTGTTGTTATTTTGGTTATTGTTGTAATTTGAAGAATGAGATGGCTGTGAAGGTTTCGGGAAAGAATCAACTTTGTTGCGGTTTATTGACTCCAAAACATCTGCGCGATCGGTCAAAAACTTATGAAAACGCTCTAATGTAGGATAATCATCAACGGTATTACGTAACTCCTCCCACTTTGTCAGCGTGCGATTATCCAGCTTTGACGTCATCATATGTATAATTAAGGTGTCCCACTGACTAGTCGGTTGACCTAAACTAGATAACGCACGAAGATTTTTTGTAACGTGATCAACTAAAAATCTTAACGACCTTTCGGATTCACGAGTGATCGGATGAATGTCAAATAAGGATTTAAGGTGATGGTTGATTAGCAACCTTTTGTTGTCGTACCGTTCACAAAGTAAACTCCACGCCTCCTTGTAGTTATCAGATGAAACCTCGAGATTGGAAATTATTCTCGAGGCATCACCTTCAAGATAGGAAATCAGGTAGTGAAATTTTTGAATACATGAAATCTGCTCGTTCTCGTGTATAAGAGACAAATATGTGTCCCTAAACTCAAGCCAGCGGAAAAAGGCTCCTCCAAACTTGGCAATCTGAATTTGTGGTAATTTTATACCATAATCACGATGATTGTTATAACATTGGGCAGTTGTAACTTGCGACGCACGCCGCGTCTCATTTTGCAGATTAATATCATCGAGGTACGTCTTAGCAGTGGCTATAGTTATGACCATCTCCTGCTCAATGGTATCACGCTCATCGATTTCAATCTGAATATTAGCGTAATTTAAAATTTCAATTTGAGTTTGCAAATCATCAAACCTAGTCGACAATCCCTCAAATTTTGTTAATTTTAAGTTGAGCTCTGTGAGCTCCACGCTAGACAAGCTTGACTTCTGTGTAATTTTATCTAAATAATTTTTAAATTTAGTAATTTGCCCCTTTACTGATACACGCTTAGCAATCAATTGCTTTAACTCCATTTATCTACACATATATCATAAATGCTCTATAATGCGTTCAGAAACCGTAGGTAATGACCAGCATTATAACAACCAATATTATTATGAGAATTTTTCTAATTTGTTTCTATATTTGTTCAAATTCATTTTTTATTACATTATTTTAATGTATACAGTCTATAGATATTTAATAGGTACCTAGCACTAGTAGCTAGTAGCAATGCAGGTCATTGCCCTATGGCTTCTGAACCCATCATAGAGTACTTATAATATGTGTGTAGATAAAGTAATGTATGCAACTGTACATAATTAGGTCTTAAAACACTCGTGTGATCCTATTATGAAACTCGCTGACGCTCGTTTCATAAAACCACACTCGTGTTTTAAGACCCCTCATTATGCAACAGTTGCATAATATACTATTCTTTTTCTTCAGCACTGTTACCCATCCAGATTAAACGTATAAACCTTAAGTGTAAATTGTAACGCAAGCACAGGAAAAATAAATAATTAAACAAAGTACCCGCGTACAAAACCAAATCAGAGGGATTGCCGCATTAAAACACTGAACAATAAATAATAGATAAATTACGTGCGTATTCAATTCAATAATAATCATGCGCCGCTCACTGGGTCGGGCGCATTCCTGAGAACCGGTTGCGCGCGCACAGCTGATTGATATCGAGACTGCACTTATAATTGCAATGATAACGCAAAAGCGCTCGGCAGCTGCGCGGTCTCTATGGCAAGCTAGAACTTTTATTATTTTTAAATTAAATGATGACTATTATTAAGACGTTAATTTAGCGAATTAAAACGAGTTAAAAGTTAGGTAGGAAGTCCAGGGATGAATCGGGAAGTTTGTGGGATTTAGGGATCTTAAGGATAAATCAGGGCACTTATCTGAAAGAATCCCGCGATGCGCTGCGGTGCGATGCTTTGGGTGCTTCGCTGGTCCGGACGTATCTTTTGCACGGGTTGTCTTCCTCTTATTCTCTAATCTGCTCCAGAAAATCCAAAAGTCCTGTCACGGTCGCCAATGTTTCCTCGTTTGGCAGAGGAATGGAATTTTCTTTAGATGAAAACTCAGTAGACTCTTCGATAGAACTTTAATCTTCAAGGTAATTATGTACATACAATTTTAATACAATATGTTGTCCTTTTGACGGTAAGATGCAGAGTGTAAGCAGTTGCAAAAATGCAACTCATTGCGGCGCATAAGCGCCTGCCCCAAAATATAAGGCAATTTGTTGCTTAAAACTAGCAATATAAACTAATAAATAATTTTGTAGGCTCGAGCCGGAACAAGTATGTATATCCGTTGTCTAGTACCCATAATACAAGTTTTGCTTAGTTTGGAACTAGGTCAATTGGTGTAAATTGTCCCAAGATATTTAATATGGCACTATGTCAAAGATCATTATGAATCATATCTTTGCTTTTACTTATTACATGAAACTCTTGAAACGGCAAAGAATTTATATGAATATGTATTTGTTTGACTTTTGACCCTGCCCAAGCTGCTGCTGGCGACTATTCGCAGTACTGCAGTCGCGCAGCAGTAGCGCTGCACCAGCAGGCACCTTGACATTACTGCGGCTGCAGCATCGCTTACTCAAGAAGCTGCTAACGACTACTCTTACTACTCGCAGTACTGTAGTCGCGCGTCAGTAGCGCTGCACTAGCAGACGACTTAACATTACTGCTGCAGCATTTCTTACTAACAAAGCTGTTATCGACTACTCGTAGTACTGTGACCGCGCCTCAGTAGTTCTGCACCAGCAGACACCTTGACATTACTGTGCTTGCCGCGCTGCACCAGCAGACGTATTGACGTTACCGCGAATGCAGCGCTACTAAATCACGAAGCTGCTGCTAGCGACTACTCGCGGTACTGTAGTCGCGAGGCAATAGCGCTGCACCAGCAGACACCTCGACATTACTGCGGCTGCATCATTTCTTACTCATTATGCTGCTGCTAGCCGCTACTCGCCGAACTAGCTGCGCGACAGTAGCGCTGCACCAACGGAGGCCTTGACATTACTGCTGCTGCAGTTTTCTTAGTCGTACTCTTAGAGACTAGCCCCATCCATTGCAGTAGCGCTGCACTGGCAGACGCCTTGACATTGCTGCAGCTGCAATTCTGCTTAGTCACGAAACTACAAGCGACTACTCGCGACGCTGCAATTGCGCTGCTATATTATTGTATGGTCCATAATGCGGTGGCTTCCACAGATCGCTAATCGTGTTTGTTTTTAGACCCTGTTCAGATGAGGCGTTTTACGCGCGAGTCGACTCGCGCGTAGACACTTGCGCGTTCCCGAGATACTAGGGCTACATATATTCCGTCCAGATGAAGCCGCGCGTTTCCTCACTCGCGCGTAAAACGCTGGTAATGAGCGAGACTCTCGACTCTGACGCTGACGCTTAACGCGCGAGCGCCGCGCGAGTCGAGATCGTAGAGTATCTCGAGAAGGCGCGAGTGTCTACGTGCAAGTCGACTCGCGCGTAAAACGCCTTATCTGGACAGGGTCTTATAAACTGGCAAATCCCTCCCATCGAAGTAACGCGCGTAAAACGCGTCATCTGGACAGGGTCTAAAATGAAACGCGCGAGTCCGCTCGCGCGTAAAACGCCTCATCTGGACAGGCTCTTAACTTTGTTGTTCGTTTGTTGCAGAGCCGGCGCGGGGCTGCACGGCGCGGTGATGCCGGGCGCCCCATGAGCCGGCTGCTGTGCTGCCGCCGCCACCGCGCGCGCCGCGACATGGGCGCCGCGCTCTCGCTCTCGCACCCCCAGGTAGGTACCGCCGTCGGAGCCCCGTGGACCAGTAATAGCATATTAGCTCCATGAGAGTCATCCTTGGAGACGACACTGCAACTATACAAATAAACACGTAGTTGTCTGATAGTTCTTCGTCTTACGAACCCCGCAACTCTCTAAGCGCATCAGCGTAGAGTTCGATGTCGAGGCTTTGCTCTGTCTCGCTCACTGGTGCAAGCACCCTTGAGCAAGACGGAGCGCTGCCCCGGCGTCAGGATTGACAAACTGGAACAAATTACCTTGCTACTCCGCGAAACCAGTGCATATCTTCATGCAAAAACCCGTCCTTCTCCGCTTCGACACGAAACAATATATATATCACACAGACTCAACTACACACCACCACTAAACACTAAAACAAAACGATCAACGCGCGTTTCGCCTCTGTACGACGCATCATCGGGATCTAACAGTACGACCGTTTTTTACATGAAGATATATATTTCGCACAGGCGCAGCTATCTTGCACGAGCACGGTACTGGTTTCGCGGAGTAGCATGGTAATTTGTTACAGTTGGTTAAAATGGACCTCCTCAAAGTAACACCTAAATCGCTTAGAGAATCACCCCTCAGAGATAATTGGCGTCACCTGGCGACGCTTTGCGCTTAAATTTAATCGTTTAACTAGGACTAGACGAAACCCGCGTTTGCCAGACGAGGATGCCACTCTTTCAGTGTGCGAGACAAACGGTCTTTTTGCCTACGTCAACGATACGAGCTTTGGAGCGCTGCGTCGTGTTTCGCTGCTTATAATGCTGCGCTCCATAGCTCTTTGGGACACTTTCAATTTGGACCGTTCTATACAGTCCTGAAAAAACAGAACGTTCCTGCGTGCATGGACAACGCTCCGCGCGTTTTAATGTTGACTTTGTGTGTGCAGGAGGGCGAGGCGTGCGACGGCGCCGGCGTGCAGGCCGCGCCGCCAACCATGGCCGACGTCATACGGTCAGTAGCAGATCACAGTGAAATGGCATTATGTTATTTATGTCCCCACATTGCAACATAGTTCTAAGTTCTAGTTTATTCATGCCAAGAGACATAAATAAATGTCTGAAATCACTTATTCTCTCACTTCTTCTTTTTCTCGTGTCGATAGTTCCACAAGTATTAAAGTATCCGCAACCAGTGGCCCGTTTCACGAAGCTACAAGTTACAATTTTACAAGTCTAAACCGGCAACATTGGTCAATAATGTTTAGACTTGTAAAATTGTAACTTGTAGCTTCGTGAAATGAGCCACAGACGGCATCGATACTTATCGCCCTGCCTGTCGCATCACGGAGGTCTTGGTTCTTTCACTTAACTGTCTTGATGAACTCTAGGGGCCTGAAAGCCTTACGGCGAGCCGGCGACTTTGACAACGCAATGTACACTGAGTAGTCGTTCTCACCTGACATATGTGTGTTTGGTGAGATAGGGGCCTGGTGAATACTCAGCCTTATTGAATTTTTTAAGTCCTAACCTAGTCTAAGTAAAGTGTTGGCGCGTTGCAGGGAGAGGAAGAAGAAGGCGGGTGGCGCGGGGCTGGGCACGCTGCGCCGGCGCATCGCAGCCGCCGCGCGCCGCCACAGCGACTCGCGCCCTGACAGAGGTCTGACCTTGAAACGTCAGCACTTTATAAATATCCTATCCCTGTTGCTTATGGAACTCCAGAAGATTTCTTCTGTCAAAGTCTCGTCGAAAGCGAATTCCCCTGTTATAGTTGCAGGCAAACAACTTGAACATAAATCGGTGCCTATTAGCAGTGGTGATCACTTACCTATAGCACGAACCTTCTCAACTCGCGTTACCTCGTTGCGTAACTCGGTGCGTCCCATTCTAACTAGCCCAGTAGCACAGAATAAATAATAGTACTAACGTACAGAAACATCTCTTTTTCGACCACCATTAAACAAATTCCAACTTTATGATCAGACACGAAAAGTTCGTATTACTTCATAAACATTCGCCAGGCGGCATGCGTCAAAAGGAAGGCGCCGCCCGCGCCCGCCTTCCACCCGCAATGCCCTGGCGCACCGCTAGGGTTGGGCTGCTTACTGTAATACTATCACATGCGACACAGAGTGAGCGGGCGCGCGCGCGGCGGGCCGGCAACCTACTGCGATTAACCTATGCCATAGGTAATGCGGCGAGCGCACCTACAGTGCGGAGTGGAACCTCCCTGCCAGTAGGAGAGAGACGCACTGAGTTACATGGCGAGCTAACGCGTGTCTGAAGGTTTGTGCTAGATGCACAGGTGACCCACTTGCTCGTTTCCTTCCTCTACACTATAATAAAGAAGCAAACTTTGTTTGTTTGCTTATAATAATACGTTTGTAATTCGGGGGTAATCTCTGGAACTACTGAACCGATTCCAAAAATTCTTTCACTAATAGAAAGCTACACTATCCCTGAAAGACAAAGACTACTAATTTCAAGCGAACAAAGTCGCGCGCGTCCCCTAGTTTTATATATAAAATGTGGTCAATGGACCCAGCTGAAGCGATTGCGGTGTGCACAGGCTGCGAGCACGCGCGCTTCATCCGCTCGGTGGTGTCTTCGTGGCGGCTGGCCGAGGTGTTCCTGCTGTGCCAGGAGCTGGAGGCGGGCGCCGCGCTGCGCGACCTGGTCACGCAGGCCGAGCTAGCGCGCGAGCCGGCGCCGGCGCTGCCGCGCGCGCTGCACGCCCAGGCGCAGGACAGGTCAGTGCTCAGTCGCACTCGGCGCGCAACTACCGGCTACAGTGATCTCCAGCAGAACTTGTGGACAGCGTAAACATACCTTTCGGCCCACATTTCTCCATTGATGTTCATACTAGCCTCACATTAGTTAATCATGATTTAAATCAAAATTATTTACTTGTGCCAACACAGATTAGTAGAGTAAACATTACTTAAATTTACACTATTTTTGTGTGCGAGATGCATTTTCGGACACAAGCTATAAATGGTGAACCGAATCCACCCGCTATTTAGTTTTTCATTCATTTATAAATGACCTATCTCTCTCTCTCTCTCTCTCTCTCTCTCTCTCTCTCTGAGTGTGCGTGCGTGCGCGTGCATGTGCGTGTGTGTGTGTGTTTGCGCGTGTGCGTGTGTGTTTGTGTATTTATTTTTATTTTGTAAGTATAGTTTAAATAAATAATTGTATACCCGCAAACGGCAACTGATGATCCTTATCTCGATTTCTTCGGGTTAACCCATCAACCCTTGTACACGATTCACAATATTTTTTTATTCTATTCTATTTTGTGTGATGTGCAAGGCCAGCGTCGTTTGCCTAGCTTTGTCGTGCCTCCGGGCCTTGTGAGACCTACAAATACCTAGAGCTGCGTACGTCGTGACACGTGCGGCTGTCGTTGCAGGCGCTGGTGCGACGTGCAGCTGGGCGGCGCGGGCTGGGCGCTGCCGGCGCACCGCGCGCTGCTGGCCGCGCGCTGCACCTACTTCCGCGACCTGCTGCACCGGTACCCCAGGTAACCTTCGTGCTCGCCACTTGCTGCCGATTGATAGGTCTCACAGATGGGAGATTTTTTACTGTACAGTCGGTTGACTGTACAGTAAAAAGTTTGATTTATAGGTCGCTAGCTGAAGAACGTTGCCGTGTGACTTCGGTTACACGCTAATTCTGGCGTCAGTTCAGTCCATTATTCCGGTATAGTTTTGACTGATGCCAGAATGATGACAAATGGACCCGGTTACGATCAGTTCAGACTGGCACGACACGAGACAGGTTACACGATAATTCTCTCGTGATTCTGACCAGAATGATGGACTGAACTGACGCCAGAATTAGCGTGTAACCGAAGTCTAATGTGTCATCGCTGAGATGTTATGACGTTTATTCTATTGTGAAAAGGTTTTACAGTGACCTGTGAATAAAATTGGTTGACTGTACTTGCAGGTATTTTGATACGCGCTGCAAGAGTTCTGCGTTCTGGTTAATCGTTATAATTTTATTCTCAAAATAACAATTTAACAAAGGATGATGTGAAAGCCAGTGCTTTTCTGTTGTCTTTCTTAAATACAACTAACATTACTACACCTATGGTTCTGTCTAGTGTATAATTGGAAGGGATTCCTTTCCGTCACATTCCATTATCTCATTTGCCAATATTTTTTGTTAACATCATTAACCTTATTAAGTCATTAACATTTTACTATTTTTTACTAGCTGATAATAGACTATTTGACGCGATAAGATAATTGCTAATATATCACGTCCTCTGGACCGTGTTGCAACGGCAGTGATCACGAGAAGACTGAAGTGCAGGGTATTAATTCTCCTGTGCTGTAGACGTTTTACTTTTAAATATGTGTGCAAATCGCAAATTTTAAACAAATTGAAATAGACTATTGCAAATAAAACATTTGAGGATCAGAAATTGTGGAGTGAAAATTACATTCGCTTGATGATATCCCGACAGCGGGCCGTGCCGGGTGCCCCTGGACGGCGCGTGCGCAGGCCTCTCGCGCGCCGAGGCCGAGGCGCTCGTGGCGGCGCTTTACGCCGGGCCCGCCGCGCTGCAGTGCCGCGCCGACGCGCACACGCGCCACGAGCGCCGTGAGTACTCGCGCGTACACACTAACACACTCACACACACACACTCCCACTCACACACACACACTCACACTTTTACATACACTCACACTCGCTCTAACGCTTGCACGCTCTCACACACGTACACTCTCTCTCTTACACACACACACGCACGCACGCACATGTTTTTATTATCTGGCGGGCGGGAAACCAATGGACGCTAACAGCATAAGACCGATCGTCGTGAAAATCCTTGTGGAATGCCTATGCCCAGGAGTGGACGTCTTCCTGCTGATATGACGATGATGACGAACCAAAACGTTTCTTACATCTATTGCAATATTTCAGTGTTCGGATTTAAGCAATATATGTATGTTACCTACAGTTTCATACAAAATATCTTTTCGATCTTCCTATAAAACAACCATCAATTCAATCATAAACACTTACATGGACTGACAGACATACATACAGGCATGCTAATAATTGAAGATACCGGCCTATATTAGTATATGTATAAGTAAACCTATAATAATATCTGCCCGCCAGGCCCTAAGGTTGTGTGGGTAATAGTTTGTATGACGTAGAAGCCATTCACACAGGCATAGCTTAAATGTAAGAATTAATTTTGTATGTGTTAGTTAGTTGCAAATAAATTGTCGCAAGGACCACACGTCGTCATTCTGTTTTATTCAAAAAACCAAAAAGTCAACCTTAAAGCTATCGGAACATGGTCCATAATCGAACTGGATAAGTAAAATATTAGCAAGAGGAATAACGAGTAAACAAGTGCCCGCGGCCAGCGAGGGTCGAGCGCAGGTAGCCGGAGTGCAGTGTTACGAAAGAACGCGCTATTGAATAGAAGTTAAGGTGCAATTTAAGAAGAAACAATTCACAACGTTTGGAAAATATAAAGTGGATAGCAAGTTACGAATATGGCGACAATAGACGAAGTTACCGTGCAATTAGAAGAAACTTATAACTGTATCAAGAGAGCAGAAATCAATTTCAAAAAATGCCCAAAGGAACGATTAACGCTTGGTTACGTAAAGGTGCGCATTCAATATATCGATGAGTACTGGCAATCGTTTAAAAACTCACACGCACTCTTACTCAAGTTTACAAGTAAAGAACAAAGGGCATCGTTGCTTTATTTTGTGGAAGACTATTACGGCAAATGTGAAGAAAAATATTTAGACCTAAAAACGGTTTTGCAAGATTTAGTGGATTTTAATACGCCTCCACCCGTCTTAAGTTCGATGTCCATCAATGCTTCGTCGACTGCCATGGACAACAAGGGTGTTGTAGATATACGGCTACCGCGAATAGAATTACCTAAATTCTCGGGTAACTACGAAGAATGGCAAGCGTTTGAAGATATTTTTACCTCAATAATTCACAACAACAAATCATTAAGTGACGTGCAACGCTTTCATTATCTGAAATCTTGTTTAAGTGGAGAAGCCAGCACGACATTGAAGCATTACCAAGTCATTGAAAGCAATTATAAGTCAGCTTGGGACACTTTAAGAAAACGCTACAATCACAAACGTCTTATTGTCAATTCAATTCTCAAGAGGCTTTTATCGTCAAAAAAGGTCCAAGGTCAATCCGCCGCACACCTCAAATTATTCATAGACCACATCAAGGAATGCCTACATGGACTACAGGGCATAAACATTGCGACTGATTCATGGGATCCTATCCTCATATACTTATCAATGCAACGATTAGATCCAGAGTGCCACAAGCAATGGGAAGATCACGTGAGCAGGCAAACTGACGGAAATCTGCCGACCTTGAGTGAGCTTTTTAAGTTCTTAGAGGACAGAGTCCATACTATGGAGCTAACTTCAGCATCCTCGCCCTCGTCGACGAAACCTTTGAAGGAAAGGTCATTCCATACAACCACAAGTACGGAAAAATCGTGCAAGCTATGTCAAGATATTCATGCGTTATATCAGTGCAAACAATTTATGAAATTAAGTCCCGCTGAAAGAAGTGAATATATAAAGACTCAAGGTTTATGTTTCAACTGCCTTTTGCCGGGTCATTCGGTATTTTTCTGTAGACAAAAAACATCTTGCAAGGAGTGTCATCGCCGACATCATTCGCTTTTGCATCAAACCAATTGGACTAAGGAGAAAACTGTCCCTAAAGAGGGTGAACAATCAGAGGACGTTTCAGCACACGCCAATCTAGAAGGTGAGTCCCATCAGCAAGACGATGAGCACTGTGAAGAAGATTTAGCAACCAATTTCGTCTCCAAGAGGTCTACAGCATTATTAGCGACGGCAATGGTACCAGTCAGAGATGCGTCCGGGAACGTAACTGTGCTACGGGCGTTAATAGACCAAGGGTCGCAGGCGACGTTTATCAGTGAACGAGCAACTCAAATGTTCAAGGTGGAGAGAAAGTCAGTAAAGGGTAATATTACTGGTGTTGGAGGCACTAAAACAACGGTCAATCACGCGATACAACTGGAGGTTCAGTCAAGATGGGAAACTGATTTCAGTCTCGAAGTAAAGATGTATGTCATGCCTACACGATTGACATCGTTTCTGCCATCCAAGAAGATACATGTACAAGAAGATTCAAACACCTGGGCACATTTGAAAGGACTCTCCTTGGCTGACCCCACATTTGGACAGCCAGGCAGAATTGATTTACTGCTGGGTGTTGAAGTATGCGCACAAATTCTGAAGGAACGAATAATCCGGGGTCCACCAGGCACGCCCTGTGCTCAAGATACGAGCCTTGGTTGGATCTTGTTTGGAAGCGTTCAGCAAGAGGGCTGTCAAGAAGAAATGATAACTATGCATCATCATATGAGTCTAGATCACTGGTTAAAAAACATGTGGGAGTTAGAAGCGCCCTGCACCCGGGTTTTTACGGCAGAGGAGAGGCGGTGCGAAGAAATATACCAGGCTACGCACTCCCGATCGGATGATGGAAGATACATTGTTAAACTACCTATGAAGTCTGATCAACCACAAGCAACGCAAGGTGAAACAAGAAGTATTGCTATGAAGAGACTTAAGCAACTGGAGAGGCGTTTTGGAAACAATCGAGACTTAAAAGAAGAGTATACAAAGGTCATAGAAGAGTACATGAATATGAATCACATGGAGCAGGTTCCGGAAAGGGACTTGCAAAAACCTGCAGTATATTTACCACACCACGCAGTGGTTAAACAAGATAAGGAAACTACAAAGGTCCGCGTGGTGTTTGATGCTTCGTCGAAGGGTTCGAATAACACCTCCCTTAACGATGATTTACTCGTAGGACCTCAATTGCAAGAAGACCTAAGAAATTTAATTATGCGCTGGAGAATGAAGAAAGTTTGTTTTGTGGCCGATGTCGAAAAAATGTACCGACAGATATTGGTTACAAAGAAAGATGCGGACTATCAACGGTTACTATGGCGAAAGAACCCGGAAGATGAAATCAGAGACTATCGTATTCTGCGTGTTACTTTTGGCACCGCTTCCGCTCCTTACCTAGCGGTAAAGACACTACAGCAAATAGCAGACGATGAAGGCAAAGATCATCCCAAAGCAGCGAAAATTATTAGAGAAGATTTTTACATGGACGACTTGATGTCGGGTAGTGACACCACTGATGAAGCTATTAATACCGCTAAAACCATAAAAGACATTCTTGGCCGAGGGGGCTTTGACTTGCAGAAATGGACTTCTAATGATATCGGTTTCCTGAAACAAATAGAGCCACAACAGCGAAGTTCACGTGTACGCTTAGAAATCAACTTGGACGGCACAGTTCAAGCTCTGGGATTATCCTGGAATGTTGGTATAGACACGTTTCAATACACTCTTAACCTGCCTACAGTTCCGGAAAAGATAACAAAACGGAACATTTTAGCCCAAACTCAAAAACTCTTTGATCCGCTGGGCTGGTTATCTCCTGCTATTCTACCAGCAAAGATTCTAATACAAAGCTTGTGGTTGCAAGGCATCAGTTGGGATGAAGAAGTCGATTCAGAAACAAAAAAACACTGGTTACACTTACATGAAAGTTTTCAGTGTCTTTCTGAAGTAAAGATAAAAAGATGGCTACAGACGACTCAACATAATTCTCAAGACATCACTGTCCATGGATTTTGTGATGCGTCCACTAAAGCGTATGGAGCCGTAGCATATCTAAGAGTCAAAACCGAAGAAGGAGAAATAAAAACCGGACTGATTGCGGCCAAGACCCGCGTTGCTCCAGTTAAACCAGTATCGCTTCCTCGACTGGAGCTATGTGGTGCCGTACTTCTGTCTAGACTTTTAAAACAAGTGGCAGAAGCAATGCGAATACCTAATACACAAATATACGCGTGGACGGATTCCTCAGTAGTCCTATCATGGCTTTTTGGAGATCCTGCAAGATGGACGGTCTTCGTTAGCAACAGAGTTGTGGAGATACTAGATAATGTTGGTAATCAAAGATGGTATCATGTAGCCTCCGAAGATAATCCAGCAGATCTTGCAAGTAGAGGTACAACTATAACGAAGCTTGTACAACACCTGCCATGGTGGGAAGGACCGAAGTGGATGAAGACCGAGGCCATCCCCTACCAAAGACCTGAAAAAAGGCAAACAGAATTAGAACGAAAGAAAACAATACAAGTAAACTTAAATATAGAACATAAAGAAAGTAACTTTAAATTCGAAATGTTTGATACATTACCCGAACTGTTAAAAACTGTTGTTTATAGCTTACGATTCCTTAACAGCAAGAAAACTCCTGAAAATGTAGATAAAGAACTGACAACACAAGAGCTAGAAGACGCTTTGTTAAGATGTGTGAAGAGGGCGCAAATGAATGAATATGGAACAGAAATAAGTCACTTAAAAGGTAATGGGTATGTCAAAACCAATAGTGATTTAAAGTCGTTAAATCCTTACCTAGACGAAAGGAATATCCTTAGGGTGGGCGGAAGACTGAGACACGCCAACTTATCAGAAGAAAGAAAACACCCCATTATCCTTGGCTGCCGAAACAAGTTGACTCCTTTAATCATAGCAGACTCGCATAAGAAAACGCTGCACGGAGGCAGGTCACTAATGCTCAACTTTATAAGATCGAAATATTGGATTATCGGTATCAAAAATGCGGTAAAGACCCACATCCACAAGTGTGTGGTGTGTGCCCGACATGCAGCTGCATCGCGAGCACAGATAATGGGAGACTTACCGAAGGTACGAGCCACGGAAGCTAGACCGTTCCTGCACAGTGGAGTTGATTTTGCCGGTCCCTTGCAAGTCCTTATGTCTCGGGGAAGAGGAGCAAAATGCAACAAAGCATATATCGCCATTTTTATTTGCATGGCGGTGAAAGGCATTCACCTTGAACTGGTGGGTGACTTGAGCTCGGAATCTTTTATTGGTGCGTTCCATCGGTTCGTTGCTCGTCGAGGAAGATGTACCCACTTGTGGAGTGATCAGGGGCGTAATTTTGTTGGGGCGAATAAGGAACTAGCAGCAGCATGGCACGAAGCAAAGCTACAACTTCCAGGGCACTTGGCTAACACACTCGCAGAAGAGGGGACCCAGTGGCATTTTAACCCCCCTTATAGTCCAAACTTTGGG
Organism: Ditula angustiorana; assembly: GCA_963691745.1. Taxonomy (NCBI): domain Eukaryota; kingdom Metazoa; phylum Arthropoda; class Insecta; order Lepidoptera; family Tortricidae; genus Ditula; species Ditula angustiorana. Next base: position 6,990,184 of record OY829500.1, on the reverse strand, counting down.
GGATTATGGGAGGCCGGCGTTAAGTCTATTAAATTCCACCTAAAAAGGATACTAAATACCAGTCTTACCTTTGAAGAAATGACCACAACTCTGTGTGAAATAGAAGCTTGCCTAAATTCTCGGCCGTTGACGCCCATAGATACGACAGATACAGAGGCTGTGGAAGCACTCACCCCCGGACACTTCCTTATAGGAGAAGCACCTGTCACTATACCGAGTCCCGATTTACGGGAAATCAACACTAACAGGTTGTCCCGCTGGCAGTTTACTCAAAGACTTGTCAGAGACTTTTGGCATCGATGGCAAGATGAATATCTCTCCAGGCTCCAAGAAAGACCAAAATGGTTAAAACGAAATCGCGAGTTCACCCTCGGAGACATCGTGTTACTTAAGGATGGTCAACTACCACCCGGGAAGTGGTCACTCGGTCGTGTCGTGGCAAAACATCCCGGTCAAGATGGTGTCACGCGTGTGTACAGTGTGAAGTGTAGGGGTGATGTGATAAAAAGATCCGTCACTAAACTGTGTGAAATGCCAATCAATACGAATAACGATTAATTATGTTATTGATATTAGGCTGGATAGTTTGTTGCATGTTTGCATGTTTGAGAATATAATTATAATTAAACTTGAATATGTTTTGTCGTCAATACTTTGCTGAAATTTTTGGTAATTTCTAGTGAAAGAATTGTATCATGTCTTATGATTTGTTTTTGATCGTCTATTTATGAGTTGCATGACAGAGTAAAGGGAAGGACAAATATGCATAAACAACTGTAAATTTTTGAACTGTTCTGATGTATAACTGTTTAAGTGGGTATCTTGTTGTTCTTACCATTTATATCCAATAAATTTGTGAGATACATCAGGCCGTCTGCAATGTTGTAATGTTTTGCATGAGCCAAATTCTAGAGATTCTATTTTCCACCGAGGCCAAGGGTACCCTTTGGTCTATCGCAATCATATACAACATTATTGTGAGATCCTTTGTTTGATATTGTAATTTTAGTAAAAAAATATATTTTTTGGTGGGCGGTATGTTCGGATTTAAGCAATATATGTATGTTACCTACAGTTTCATACAAAATATCTTTTCGATCTTCCTATAAAACAACCATCAATTCAATCATAAACACTTACATGGACTGACAGACATACATACAGGCATGCTAATAATTGAAGATACCGGCCTATATTAGTATATGTATAAGTAAACCTATAATAATATCTGCCCGCCAGGCCCTAAGGTTGTGTGGGTAATAGTTTGTATGACGTAGAAGCCATTCACACAGGCATAGCTTAAATGTAAGAATTAATTTTGTATGTGTTAGTTAGTTGCAAATAAATTGTCGCAAGGACCACACGTCGTCATTCTGTTTTATTCAAAAAACCAAAAAGTCAACCTTAAAGCTATCGGAACATTCAGTTTTTGACATATTTCAAATATAACATAGAACAAGATGTACGCAGGAATCGAAAGTTTGTTAAAAATACGTACAACCACATGCTACCCTCTACCATGGTAACAAGCACTACCGCTCTATTCTAGACAATATTTGCCACACAATCTGCAACCACAAGCTACTTGTATCTATTTTGTTCATGAGCTACCCAACGTTTGCTATACAACCATGAACTACCTATTTTCCGTTTATTTGTTGCCACTGTATTCACGACTTCACTTCTACAATATCTACGAACACAATACCCACAACTAATTACGATATTATGTCGCAGACTGCGAGCGCGGGTTCAGTTCGGACGGTAACCTGGACATCATCAACGTAGAAGGCACAGGATGTGAGTATTCAACACGCCTACACGTACATACTTCACACTAGATGGACCATGAGCTAACTGATGCGATTGTCCAACGTCCATGATTTCGCATGTAACCATCCTTTCGCTATGATACCAGTTAAACAGTAGTATTACAGCAACTTTGGTTTATGTGAATGTAAAAATAACAGATGCTTTTTATAATTTTAACCTTGACAAGGGCTACTACAGAACTGACCAAATGCATCAGCAACTGATGTGTTTATTGACGATTTTCTGGTTTTTTTTACAAGCTTTCAATTAACCTGCAGTGTTAAGAAGTTTGTTCGTTTGTTTGTCATTTTGATACGCGTGGCAGCGTGTTCGTGCTCGCTGGGCTCGGCGCGCAGCGTGCGGCGGCTCGCCGAGCGGCTCGGCGCGCGGCTCGACGATCTGCACAGGGACATGCGGTACCTGCTCGAATCCGGTGAGTTCCAATAGCCGCACCTATTAAAAATTAACGTCTATATCTCGCTGAACGTATCCTTGGCCGTATCGATCCTACCGACCGCGCCAGTTGACCTCGGTGTTCCCTCGTGCAGGCGAGTACGCGGACGCGCGGCTGTCGTTCGCGGCGGAGGGCGGCGGGCAGGGCGGCTTCCGCGCCGCGCTGGAGCTGCCCTGCCACCGCGTCGTGCTCGCGGCCAGGTCGCGCTACTTCCGGTGAGTCCGGCGCAGGCGCCGCCCGGACGCTTCGCTCGACAAGTTTGCTGTGTGGTTCGAGGGTCTGTCTCCCTCGGCTTGACGGCGCGCGCTGGTTGCAGGAGCGCGATGTCGCGGCGCGCGGCGGGCGGCGTGGCGAGCGGCGTGGTGTGCGTGGACGAGAAGGTGCTGCCGCGGCGCTTCGCGCGCGCGCTGCTGCACGCCGCCTACACGGACCAGGTAACGACTGTCCGTCTGTCGGGCGACGCCGACGACTTCACAGACGATGACAATTGGAGCATCCGTGTAAGAAAGATACATTGGAAATTCCACCATTGATTGGGTTAAATGAAATGACAGCGATGCTCGCACTGTTGTGTTCCGGCGTAGATACATAGCAGGCGGTGTAATTACTGGCACGAGAGGTATTCCATCTTAGCCCTCTGAGTTGGCAACGCATCTGCAGTCGCTTTGGTGTTGCGGGTGTCCATAGGCGGTGGTGATCGCTTACCGCCAACGGCCCGTTTCACGAAGCTGTAAGTTACAATTTTACGAGTCAAAACCGGCAACATGTTTAGACTTGTAAAATTGTAACTTATAGCTTAGTGAAACGGGCCACAGGTGACCCACTTGCTTGTTTGCCTTCCTATTTCATAAAAAAAAGGCGACGCCGCGCCTGAACCGTTGAAGATAGAACAATGAAATTTGGAGCATCTGTGTAAGAAAGATACATTGGAAATTCCACCATTAATTGAGATAAAAGAAGTGGAAGTGTTTAATCTGAAATCTGCTGGCAAAACCTAGTTCATTGTGTCTTTCCGCTGTCCTAATATGAAGATCCGTATCGAGCGTCAAGAAAATGCTTAACGTAGTGTTCATTTATCATCAGGTTGACCTGACGCTGATCGGGAGGAACTCGAATTCGCCGAACAACACCACGACCGGCGGCTCCGTGAGTTGTCATTTGCACTTATTTTCGTCACGTTATAGAATTCCACGAGGGTTTCCTTACCGTACCCTTTGTTTGACGTAATCTTCACTCGACTCGTTCACTTTGCGTTTGAAACGCTAAGAATAACCTGTAAAATTATTGCTTCAAAACTCTATCTACCAACCGCATCTCTTTTGAATGGCCTACTCGAACGAATGAATGTACATTTTTATTTGCATACTACAAACACACGATACAAAAAAATATAAAAAAAAACTCAAAATAGAAAACGCTTGTGTGTGCACTGCACACAAAAGCAAAAAAGGTCATCGCTTAAACGAAAGTGCAATTTCAAAAAGGCTAGTTAATTGAAAGCGATATCAGTTGAATGAAACATGTTCAGCCGAGGAACGGGTTATCTCTTGCTGCTGAGAAATGAGAGGATAATGATGAAAATGACGGAGACGTTGATGACGATATTGTCGTTTGTGTTGCAGGGCTGGGCGGTGGGGCGCGGCAGCAACCGCGCGCCTTCAACGGCCATGCTAGACGATGCCTTCCAGCTGTACGAGATCGCAAGGTACCACACCTCTCTAGTTGACACACAAAAATAGATAACACCACGCCTTTTGCAGACTATTATTAGACTTGACTGTTACCTGAGTAACAGCGTTGTGATATGAAACAGAAATGACGAGTTTGTGCTTCAATACTTCCACTTTTTACTCGACAGGTTTTTGGAAATGCCAATAGTGGCCCAAGGTTGCGAGGACGCCATCCAGTCGGCTCTGAGCCCTGAGACCCTGCCGCACGTGCTGCGGTGGACCGCCACATCCGTCGCCAGCCAGTGGGTGCATCGGTGAGTGAGGCATGAGTATTGGATGATTGTGCGGGTGGTAGGACGTTCTGCAAGGTCCGTCCGGATCGCTACCACCATCTTGCTCACTAATCCTGCCGCCAAGCAACAGCGCTTGCACTGTTGTATTCAGGCGTGGACAGCAAGACAGCCGGTGACATTACTGGCACAAGAGGTATTCCATCTCAGCTCTCTGGGTTAGCAACGCATCTGCGATCTCTTTGGTGCTGTGGGTGACTATAGGCGGTGGTGATCACTTGCCATCAGGTGACCACTTGCTTGTTTGCCTTCATATTTCATTAAAAAAAAATTTAAACTTAAGTAGCCTGAGATAGACTATCGTCATCATCAGCCTCTATCTGCCTACTCATGAGCATTTCTTTCCTGGACTCTCCTTCGGTTCCTCTCCTCCAGGTGCTCCCAGCCGCCCTGGGTCTGCTCTCCATCCAGCCAGAGGACGTCTGTATGTCTTCAAGGTTAATTTGAATAGTTTTTCTATTCCCCAGGCAAGCGATGCGGTACCTCCGCGACGAGTTCCCGACGATAATGTCGCACGCGGCGGCCGCGCGGCTGCCGCGCACGGCGCTCGCGGCGGCGCTCGCCTCGCCCTTCACGCAGTGCAGCGAGGCGCAGGCGCTGCGGGCCCTGCTGCGGCTCGCGGATCGCACCAAGCAGACTGGTAACTCTAACTTATCACCATTAACCCGACAACATCCACCGGCGAATATAGGGCCTCCTTCAAAAGGCGTCCGCGACGAACGGTCGTCGAGCTTCCGTACCCAAACACGTCTACCGACCGCAACTAGGTCCTCAGTGCACCTACCAGAAGATCTAGCCAAACAAACGAATATACTAAAGTAGTACCATTATACCTTTCCACTCGTGTTGTGTGAGGCTGGCATTATATTTTTCCACCTGTTGTGTGAGGCTCTCGTTGTTTGCTTTCCACCGTTGTTGTGAGAGTATCGCCTTGTCTTTTATCTCCCGAGATATTTAAAAGTCTTATTGTGACTTTCGTGGTACTGGTGGTACTGGTGTTGCATACAACAAGGCATTTCTAACAAGAAAGGCCTTGTTGTATTTTCGTACCGATGTTGTGTAAGGCTCTCATTGAATTTTTCAAATAGTGTTCGAATCGTAGCCTCATACAACGCCGGTAAAAAGATACAATAAGGGCCCATCTTAGCCTTATTGTATCTTTCTACCGGTGTTGTGTGAGGCTGCTTTATACTTTTACCTTTTAGCCTCATACAACACCGGTAGAATGATACAATAAGGCCGATCTTGGTCTTATTGTACCTTTGTACCGGTGTTGTGTGAGGCTGCTTTCCGCCTTTACCTTTTCGCCTCACACAACACCGCTAGAAAGGTACAATAAGACCCATCTTAGCCTTATTGTATCTTTCTACCGGCGTTGTATGAGGCTGCTCTTCACCTTTACCTTTTAGCCTCATACAACATCGGTAGAAAGGTAAATAAGACCTATCTTAGCCTTATTGTATCTTTCTACCATGTTGTATGAGGCTACTTTTCACTGTTACCTTTCAGCCTCATACGGTAGAAAGATACAATAGGACCCATCTTACCGTTTTTGTATCTTTCTACCGGTGTTGTATGAGGCTGCTTTTCACCTTTACTTTTTATCCTCATACAACACCGGTAGAACGATACAATAAGACCTGTCTGAGTCTTATTGTACCTTTCTACCGGTGTTGTATGAGGCTACTTTTCACTATTACCTTTCAGCCTCATACAACACCAGTAGAACGATACAATAAGACCTATCTGAGTCTCATTGTACCTTTCTACCGGTGTTGTATGAGACTCCTTTTCACTTTTACCTCTCAGCCTGATACGACACCGGTAGAACGATACAATAAGACCTATCTGAGCCTCATTGTACCTTTCTGCCGGTGTCGTGTGAGGAGTTGACCGAGGAAAAATCGATCAATAAAATTGCTTTATTCGCACTTCTCTCGTGGTATTTGTGGTGTACCGGTTAAGTAATAACTTTAAAATGACGTGGAACGCTTTTCTTAACGACCGGTTCCACCGGGGTCAGCCCAGACGGATCAATATCGAAGCGTGAGCGCTAAGGCGCACGGTGGAGATCGTTCTAAAGCGTATTCTTTATCGGTACGTGCGAGAGCGCGGGCAGTCGGTTCGGTGGATTGAGGTGTGGCGTGTCGCGCAGAGCCGAACGTGGTGTGGAACACGGGCAGCGCGCGCCGGCGCCGCTCGCTGCCGGACGCGGACTCGCTGGGCCCGCTGGCGGCGCACCTGCGGACGGAGCACCTGGCGCCCGCCGCGCTGGCCGCCGCCGCGCGCCGCGGCCTGCCCGCGCCCGCGCCGCGCGCCACGCCGCGCCCGCCGCGCTACTTCCTGCCCTACCTGGACGAGCTCAAGGTGAGGCCCCGGTCGAGTCGGCCATGCTGGCGCCTGCGCGCCGAGCGCCTGGCGCCCGCCGCGCTGGCCGCCGCCGCGCGCCGCGGCCTGCCCGCGCCCGCGCCGCGCGCCACGCCGCGCCCGCCGCGCTACTTCCTGCCCTACCTGGACGAGCTCAAGGTGAGGCCCCGGTCGAGTCGGCCATGCTGGCGCCTGCGCGCCGAGCGCCTGGCGCCCGCCGCGCTGGCCGCCGCCGCGCGCCGCGGCCTGCCCGCGCCCGCGCCGCGCGCCACGCCGCGCCCGCCGCGCTACTTCCTGCCCTACCTGGACGAGCTCAAGGTGAGGCCCCGGTCGAGTCGGCCATGCTGGCGCCTGCGCGCCGAGCGCCTGGCGCCCGCCGCGCTGGTGAGGCCGCGCGTTACGAGTCTACGTAGAATACTGACCTGACTGCGCTGACCAATTAGAAGCTGTCTGTTTCTAAATAATGTAAAAATAAAGAAGCCAGAAAGCGGACCGATTAGAGGACTCGAACTGAAACCTCCCTGGGGACAAAATGAAGTTTTGTCCCCGCTATCCTCTAAAGCCAATAGTTGTTTTCGAATAGGTGTGATGAAAAGTAATATTTTATCGTTAAGCGTGTTTTTTCGATTTAAAATAGAAAATATATTCTGAGTTGTGTTTTACTACCAGGCTCTACTCGAGGACCAACCGGTGCCGGAAGCGGAGATCGCTCGGATCCGGCGCTCGCGCAACCTGCACCGGATACCGGACACGCTGTACATGGTGAGCGCTTCACGGATTACAGTTTTGATCGTTGTTGAAATTATGAAATACTGTTTGTAATCTGAAGGGTGACCGGAGAGAATAAAGAATAACGCGACCTCACATCCCCGCCGCGTGCCCGTTCTATACTCGGATCGCTCTCATCCCTCGGTCAATAACGTAGTATTCGGTGAGCGCAGGTGGCGGCCGAGCAGAGCGCGAGCGCCCTGCCGCCGCAGCCGGCCGGCAGCACGGCGGAGAGCGCGTGCGTGTCCCCGCGCGTGCTGGCGGCGCTGCGCGCGCGCGTGCGCGAGCTGCGCAGCGCGCCGCCCGCCGCGCGCGCGCTCGCGCTGCAGGCCAGCGACACGCGCGCCGTGCGCACGCAGGTGGGACGGTGGGGGCATGAGCGGAAAAATCTACCTCGCGATTGATGGCTTTTTGATTCAGATCAACACAATGTTTGTGATATCTGTATTTGTTCTCTGCCCATGTTATATGTATTTTGCTAAATAGTCTTCGATCAATGTTTTTTTCTTGCTTTCGATTTCAAATAAAAAGATTCTACGTCGAAGCCCTCGCCTGTGGCTCATACTTTGAATGTCAGATTCAGATTTCTTTATTTGCATAAACGGATATACCACGCACAATATCCAGTGTCCTCGTGATTGCCGCTTACCGCCCTCGTAACACAAGCAACTATTACCACACAATTGTTGAATGAACGCTCCGTGTCGCAGATCGCTCTGCGCGCCGTCCGCGAGCTGTCGCTGCCCGACTCGTGCGCCGAGCTGCTGCTGGCCGAGCCCGACAGTGACACCGACACCAGCGACAGGTGATGACGCTCGAGCGTATATTATGAAACCTTTTCACCGTTTCGTGCCAAAAAACAAAATGGCGGAAGCCTTACGGAGCGCTAAGCCGTATAATTCCAAAACTTACATGCACCAGTTTGGGACCGATCATGAATTCACACGAGTCACACGGTTTTTAAGGCTTCAAGACCAACATGACGTAATTTATGGAGGTCCCCTCTTTTCTTCTGGTTACGTCATGGACCAATTGTATCAGTGGCGCCGTCAAAAAGTTTTATTTCCACAGATACATCAAAAAACGTCTTTTGATTTATATACTTGCAAAATTGGTATTTCAACTGATCTGTCTGTGTATTTACACTGTCTTCGGCGACCTTAATGCAGTTGTATGAAATGTCAAACTTTCCGCCCTTGCATCAAAAAGAACTATTATGAATAGCAGTATTTGTGCGTTAACAGGGAGCGCGGCTGGGAGTCCCCGCGGGCGGACCGCGCGGACCCGTGGCCCGACGCGGACTGCTGCAGGTACCCTGCTCGTGATAGCTTTAGGTTTAAGGCTGCGTTCCCACCAGAGATGTGCGAGGATGCGGAGCGAGGGAGGTGTTTGCAAAGAACTAATGAGCCGTTTCCACCAGAGCTGTGCTGACCGAGGCGAGGTAAATGAAGCGATTCTATTTGCTCTTACAAACGCATCCCTCCCTACGCATCCTCGCACATCTCTGGTGGAAAAGCAGCCTACAGATCATTTATTCCCATCAAGAATTTACATTCACTTACAGTCAAAGAACTTAATTCCCTACCCATTTCGTCGAAATGTCGTCTGACATTCGCAATGCATTAAGGTCGATATGTCAATCCAACGTCTTACTCTAGTTAGCTCTTATGGCGACAGTTTGCTATACGATATTGAACCTTAGGTGGGTTGGAAATTAAATTCCTTGACTGTACATGACAACTTAATACTAAAATCTTTACGATTACGAGTACATGCAATGAGCGCAATAACAAAACAAAAATAGGTAGATTGCAAAACGCTGGTTCGTTCTACAACATTTGGCCGATTCGTGTTTTTTTCACAAAGTGTGTAGGATTTTTGCGCTAAGCAAAACAAGATCCAATTCTGAACTGGGTGAAGGTATTCTAAAACGGGTATTTTAAAAATCTGAGGGGGTATAGAAATGTTATAGTGAACGTGCGAGTTTTTGTAGCAGTTCTTGATAGCTTGATGACCTATAATCTTCTGAACCGGGTGTAATTCTTAATGGAGTGAAAGAAATTGTAAAGCCATTAGAGTATCTTAGACCAGTGAAGGAATCGTGCATGTTCAATGTGGTGTTAATAGACGAGTGTGTCGCCAGGGCGGGCGGCGGCGGCTCGCTGCGCTGCTCGTCGGCCGGCAGCCTGCGCGGCGCGCACTCGCACGCGCACGCGCACACCATGGGTGAGTACACACACACACACACACAAAGACACACACACACACACAGACACTGCCACACACTCACAGACACAGCCACACAGTCAGACAAACACACTCACACGTATATACAGTCAAGGAAATTGAAACACGTACCACCGTAGAACCTAGTCGAAGAGACATACGCATGACATTTGTATGACATAGCCTGGCGTTTAACGCGTCGCGTCATTGCGATAGTGTTCTAAGGTGATACGTGAATATATTTCCCCTACTGTACGTAAATAGAGATAGGTACTTACACGGAGAGAGGGGAACTTTGTAGTAGAGAGTGTATTATGTACGTATGTATAGTTAATGTACCTGTATGTTTGTGTGCAGACCGGCCGGGCACGTGTCGACGGGAGCCGGCGCGGCTAGACGGCGCGTTGAGCAGGTAAACGATTCTTTATTTGTGTTTAAAACACTTTAAGTGTTCTCTCTTGACAATTTTTATAGACGACCAAGAAATTGCTCGACCGTTTTTCGATCGTATCACGAGGTTCAAAAATGGTCAAGCGATTTCTTTTTCTATAATCGAGATTGACTTCCGCTTTTTTTTTAATATCCGATCTTTTTTAAACATTTGAACTTCCGATCATTTAAATTTATTTGAAGCAATTTATTGGTCGACTTTACATGATGTGTATATTCAGCGAGTTCCTTGTTGCGCGGTATGCATTAAGCCCCCCTCCCCCCCCCCCCCAGGCGCTGGGCGGGCGCGGGCGCGGCGGACGGACTGTCGGCCGCGGTGCCCGACGTTGCCATGGCGCCCAATGGCAACACGCACCTGCTCACCGCGAGAGACTACTGCCGCCCGCCTAAAGGTCAGTAATACTACATTATGCGACGAGGGGAGAAAGACGCCGGTTAACGACTGGCGGGCACAAAATGACATTTGTGAAGCGAAATACTTAGAGAGTACGAGTTTCGCAGTAAAAAGGTGTGGTTACAATGTATTATTGTGTGATTATATTTGTGAATAGCTTCTTTTGATAGGAACGTGTTTGACTCGAAAATAATTCTCGATGGTTGGAGACAAAATGGTCGAAAACTGGTGAGTTTCGTCTGAATCTAAAGCTTCTAGTAAACGGGATAGTTTTTCCACAATTTTTTTCAGCAATTGTGTAGCTGTCTTTCTCTTATTTTTCATGTTAGAGCGAGACAGATCCATAATCTATATAGGTCGATTATACCTACAGTTTCAAAAGATGTTTACCGAACAAAATGTGATATGAGACGTTGATAAAAAAAATACAGTAAACAAGAAGGCGAAACACGAAAGTAGAAACTTAAATACATACAACATCCACGAATCAGGTACAAACATTCGCATTCATCATACAAACATTTGCCCCTTCTGAGAATCGAACCCGGAACCTCAAGCTTTGTAGTCAGGGTCACTAACCACTAGGCTATCCGGTCGTCAATGAAGTAATAGTTGTCGATAAAATAATAGTTGTTAATTGCCTCGCGTGTAATGTTGCAGAGTACGGCGGCGGCATCCTGCAGCTGGATCTGGGGGACGGCGCCACGCACACGCCGCGGCCAGGTAAGCCGCTCCCGCACACAGGGTGTCCCGTCACTAGCAACTGCCCCTTATACAGGGTGTTCCGTCACTAGCAACTGCCCCTTATACAGGATGTCCTGTTACAATTAACTACCCCGTATATAGTGTCCCGCAATTCGTAATCGCCCCTTACAAAAAGTGTCCTGCAACTAGTATCCGCCACGTATACGGGATATCCCGTATACACAAAGAGTGTCCCGCAACCAGTAAGCGCCTACGCATGTAGCGTATCCCGTTACTAGTAATCGCCCCTTGCAAATGGTGTCCTGTAACAAGTAACGGCCTCGTATACGGCGTGTCCCGTGACTACTAAATATTATATACGGGATGTCTGTTTATCTGTTTGTTCAACGTGTGTAATGACTGCTCAGGGTCGCGTGCGCAGCGCGCGGCGGCCGGCGGCAGCAGGCAGCACCGCGACCACTCGCAGGTTCCGTATACGATATTCATACACATTCCTGAATTAAAATTAAAATATACATATATCTATTATAAAAAAATATTTTTTTTACTGCAATTAATTTCTTTCTCAATGATGATGTCATCATAGTGTGTTTATGTGTGAGTAATGTGTGTGTGTGTGTGTGTGTGTGTGCAGGCTGCGCGGCGGAACGACGAGGACGAGCTGCGCGCCGCCATCGAGCTGTCGGTCATGCGCGGTAAGTGCAGCATTTAGTAACGAAGCGAAATATTAAATTACAAGCTATCACCCGCGATTGCGCCCGATCGGGATTTTTTTATGAAATAGGAAGGCAAACAAGCAAGTGGATCACCTGATGGTAAGTGATCCCCACCGGCTATAGACACCCGCAACACCAAAGTAATTGCAGATGCGTTGCCAACCCAGAGGGCTAAGATGGAATACCTCTTGTGCCGGTAATTACTCCGGCTGTCTTGCTCTCCACGCCGGAACACAATAGTGCAAGCACTGCTGCTTAGCGGCAGGATTAGCGAGCAAAAAAAATAAAAAATATGCATGTTAGTCTTTAAGTTATTTTTTCTATGGGCCTATGCAGCCTGAAATAAATGGTTCTATTGTATTCTAATGTCGTGTCGTGTGCGCAGCGTACTCGTCGTTCGGCTGCCGCGCGCGGCCGCACCAGCCGCTGCCGCCGCAGGCGCCCAGCGGTAACTATCACCTCATCACTACACTATACTCACCCCTTGTTCCTAAACAGGGGGCCGATCTAGACAGCTGCAATATTCTGCGTGGTTTATAAGCACCTTACAGACATTGCAAATCAGTAAAAAAACATGTTACTTTCCTAAAAATCCTACATTTCCGTGTGGCGGAGAGTACTCACTCACCATCAGGTGACCCACTTGCTCGCCAGCCTATTTTATAAAAAAAAGATAAAATAATGTTGCTTTTTAATTTTGACTGTCCCCTCATTGGCCACCAATTTTTGTTTTGTAACATAAACTTAATAATAATGACAAGATGGGGTCTATAATTTCATCACGGCTTTAGTTTAATGTCTTATCATATTTGGACATCATATTATGCAAATGTAATCCTAGATTTAGTTATTAATTATTATTGTGTGCCCTTACAGGGCGTCGTGGGCTGACTTATACCAATGTAACATCCATATTTATAATGTACATGACTTGACAATGAATAAATGAAATGAAATGCTCCGATGTGTCGCCGGCACTAAGGCCGTTTGTCCCCTGCTAGCGCTACATATATTTACTATAGGCTGTGTGTCCACCGTACGCCCGTCACCCGCGCGCCGTCACCCCGTTCGCCGAAGTATCGTATGGTTCGGCGCTAGCGCTAGAACTCAACCCGACATAGTGACGGGCCGAAGTGTCGGCAATACAAAACACGTTTGAACTTGTCCATCTACGCCGGCGTCGGGTCGTGACGTCGCATGGCAATAGCTTCAATCGACTGACTGAACCACCGAGATGGTCGCGGTGAACAAATGATCGCCATCACGTCATCTCGGTCTCGGCCAGAAATAATCTCGTTCTCGGTGACGTCCCGGCGACGGCGGCGGTTGACACACGGCCTAATACGACACCAGTGGACGGTCGTATTCTCTAGAAGCGTCACAGTGTGCGCGTACCTCTAGAAGAAAGGCAAACACGTTTGGCTCCAAGACGGAAGGACTTGCCGCAGTCTATACAAACCAAACTTAAAGTATTGAAGCACTTCGCGGACTACCAGGCAATTGTTATTTTTAATAAATTGCCGGTCGAATTGAAGTCACTCTCTGATGGGAATACTTTTACAAGAAAATTCAAAGTTTTTTTGGTAGGGAAGTGTTCGTACTCTGTCGAAGAATTTTGAACGTCAGGCACGTCAATAATCAGTCGAAATACTTATTAATTTTATATTTTCAAACACAATGTATATTCTTTCCGATTAAATGACTACGACTACGTACCGCCGCAGGCTGCGTGTCGCGCGGCTCGCCCAGCCCGTCGAACAGCGCGCACCTGTCGGCGGCGCGCGCGCGCGACGAGCTGCCGCTGGCCGGCCCGCGCGACCCGCGCGACCCGCGCGACCCGCGCGACCGTGAGTACAGCGTTCACAGACTGTTGTCGCGGGAATTCAGATCAGGCTTCCGGGAAGCGCTTATGACTGTCATAAAATTTATCACCGGTTCATGATATCACTTCTCGGAGTAGTTCTCTGATTCGGTGTCGAGTTCGCAGATTTCGTCAAGACGTTTGATAACATCTAGTTTATAACATGACTCCATAAACTGTGGAAACTCGGCGCACGGGGATCCATATCGCTTGATTAAATTCTGTGGTTGTCGTTCTGAGCGGACACTCATCGGGTCACAAAGAACCTTTTTCGGAGGTGCCGCAAGGCTCTCATTTAGGATCATCACTGTTTATTGTTTACATAAGTGACTTTACCACAGATTTGAAGTTTATAGTGGATTTTATTGCACTTTGATTATTTTTATATAGTCATCCACGAATATATTGTACGCCGCGGCATACAATATGTTTTTTATTTAAATCCATGGATCTCTTTTTCCATACCTTCCGTTTGGTATCCTCCGGTGAGCGGTATCATCGACGATCACTTTTCAAATCGAGCGATCCGCCGAAAAGACAAAGAAAGAAATACTATACAGCCTCGATCGATCGAATGTTCGAATAGGCAACGACGCGGAAGCGAGCGCGGCGGTACATGTGGGGTGTGTTGCAGCGCTGCGCGCGCCGGCGGCGACGGCGAGCGGCGCGGGCGGCGCGCGCACGCCGTCGCCGCGCCGCGCGCGCGCGCTGTACCGCGCCGCGCACGACTACAGGTGAGTCGCCACCACGAGCCCGACCGGCTTTAGTGGCCCGCGGGTAGACCCCCCAAGAGGGAAAGCGACAGAGAAGAGCCGCTAATTGCCAGTGTACACGAAAGAGACGAGAAGAGTTGACTTTTGATCTTTGGAATGAATCAATTTCATGCGTATTGTCAAACGCAGATAGTGCCGAATCGCACGAGCGACTCCTAAAAAAAATAGCACAGGCTGGTAGTGTGATACAGTTTTTTTTTTATTTAATTTTCGAATAGACTTGCGCCGGTAGCCTGAAACGGTTTTGACCGCTTACCGGAAAGAGAGGGTTTTTTCTTAAACACCAACGAAGAAGTTGATAACGATGCGAGTCTATTTTTTCTCGCAAACGTCTTTAACGACGTTGTATGACCCGCGTGTGCATCGATCATTACGCACTCTGCTCCCTTATCGCGCTCGCGTGCCGCTCGCGCGAATAATACCGCCTCGACTGTAATGACCGACGTAGCACATTTGTATCATAACGTACTATTATCAAGGAAAACAGATACGATATGTGCAGCGAGTTGTTTTTGTATGCAGGGGCCCGGAAGGCGGCTACGGGCGCCACAGCCCCGGCGGCTTCGCGTGAGCCGCGCCCGACAGGTGAGCAACTACACTTATGCTAGCTGTCAACTTATATCTACTCTAATCTAACCTGACGACTATCACACATATTTATAACGTCAACGGGACTTATCATGTTAAAAACACGGCTTCGCTCGCTCATTTTATGGGATATTATGGGATAAAAAGAATCCCATGTTTTAAAACAGGATATGATTTATATCTGTCTGCCAAATTTCTAAATCCGCTCAGTCGTCAACGCGTGATTGAGCGACTAACATTTAAATGTCCAAACATTTATTTTAAGATAAAAAACTGTCCTTAATTTTAATCCAGGGCCTGCAGATGACATGAACTGGTGAATGATACAGTCAGATCAGGAGCAATATCACGTGGTGTGCAGGCTTGCCATCTGATAAACCTCTTGGACAGGACAGATCAAGGCTCGACCACTTCAGGCATCAGACAATGTCATCTGTAAACCCCAATTTTGATCTCGAATTTAATTTTTGCTTATAGGATTAATTGTGTATGACCGAGCGTCTCTGTTGCAGCGAGCCTGATCTCCGCCCCGCGACGCCTCCACATTAATGAGAGCCCTCGACGCCACACACACACACACACACACCCACCATACACACAAACACACGTTAATTAATTTATGTATAACGATATTGCGTTAAAGCTGGAAGTGAACACTACGATGGAATCCGAGATCAGAAGTGGTTACGCATGACACGATCTGATGAATGTTACGGTTAGATCAGGAGCAATATCATCTGATGCGTCTTTACCTATGGTGCAAGGTGTGCGTTGCACGCGGCGCAGCGGTTCTAGGAGACGCTGTTAGAGCTCGTTCCCACTATGTCGTATGTCGGTCCGGATTTTAATCGGCTGCCGGCGCCTCTGCTCACGCTAGTCGGCTGTCGGCCAAAGTCAGTCAAAATATTTTATTGCATAAAAGCACATGTCATCAATGAATTAATACATTGAAATTTATTTAATTTTTTTTTTTTTACCAAAACACATTATTCTAAACCATGTCAATTTAATACTATTCTTATAACCCACCTAATGCCTAATCAAATATTAATGTCAGTAATAATTAATTTTAATAAATATTAATCTTACTTATAATAATGTCAACAATTTTAATCATCATATTACCTATTCACTATAAAATGCTTTTTCTAATAACTATTGTTTTAATTTGGAGACATATGCCACGACCGCAGCTAGCTCTGCTGCTCTGCGCGGCACGCACCGCGGCGTCGCGGGTTAGCACAGGGCTGCGGCGCGGGCGGTGTCGGCCCGACATCCGGCGAATGTGAACAGCGCGTTGATCCGATTTTTTTTCGGACGGCCGGCTGACAAAACACGATATTTTTTGTCGGATCCGACACAAAATCATTGTCGGACGAATTTGAATAGCTTCATATAAAACGTTCTGCCACTGGAACGACATACGACATAGTGGAAACGAGCTCTTACTTGTGCTTTGTACACATTCCATTTGACCGCGCGCTCACTAGGGGGCGCTAGGGTAATGTTTGCACGCGGCCGCTACATGGGCTAGAGACGCCTCTGAATGTCATGTGTGAAGGCTGTCACCTGATAAGTCTCTCGGACAGGACTGATCAAGGTCCGACCACATCAGGCATCAGGTAATGTCATAGGAAACCCCAGCGTTTGATCTCGGATTCAATTTCATGGTATAGCTAAGGATCACCATTTACAGTACATGCTGGAAGATTGCGTATCCAAATATTTTGCAGTACTTTTTGACGTCGATTATAGCGTTCACTGCCGTTAACGCGTATGTGCGTTGAGTAGTGCTGCTGTCAACATTGTGCAGTCATCAACACCAAGATGCATAACTATGGTGTACTGCAGAAATATGACGTTTTTACTGCTAAAATATGGAGTACTTCAAAAATATGGAGTACTGCACAAATATGGAGTACTTACTGCAAAAAATTTGGAGTACTGCATAAATATGGAGTACTTACTGCAAAAAATATGGAGTACTGCACAAATATGGAGTACTTACTGCAAAAAATTTGGAGTACTGCATAAATATGGAAAAAGACTGCAAAAATATGAAGTACTGCAAAAAATTCTATATGCATTATTTATAATGATTTGACCTTCCTAAAACAAGACTTACGAATTTATTGCTCCCTGAGGACGAGCCCGACAGCTACTTATTTAATTAATTACTTATTTATTACTTAAATTACTGTTTTAATTATTGAAACACGCTGTATATGATAAAAATATTTATTTCCTCTAATAACGAAACCGCGAGGGCTGTATAATTGTATATGTAACGAAAATGAATAGTAAACGTTATATTATATTGTAAATATTAAATTAAGAATGTATTATAAATTATAATGGAGGTCTTCTGTCAATTGGCCGAATTATCGTTGCCCGAAATTACGTTTGTCCGATTTTTATTTCAAAAGCTCTGCTGATTTTTCGCCCAAACTGTTTTTTGGGATGTGACAAGTAAACTGAACTTGACCTATAGCCGGCCCCTATTCAAACGCAAACGTTAAAGGAAACAAGCACATTTACTTAATAAGACACATTTTTTGTAGCGCATTATTGTAAGCTCACGCCTGTTTCCCTTTGAAGTAGGCAGAGACCACAGAACGCCATTTGCTCCGGTCCAGGCAAATATATCATACACAAAATACTTATAAAAATGGCCAGGGTGTTTATAATTAACCAAGAAGGTTTAACTCATTCACTTACCGACCAATATCATATTGAAAATAAAAGGTGTTTTTCAGCATGCATCCTACAACTTTCAGTAATTTATGGTTGGCCAAAAACAACGTTTGCGCAATAAGTTACTAACAAATGAAATTTCTGACAAACAAAATTTCGGGCAAACGAAATTTCGGACAAAGGGTAATTCGGTCAAGTGGCGAGTGCCTGTAAAGGACGCGCCGGCGCCGCGCCATCGATCTAAACCGGGGTGGCTAGAAATGTTTTCTTGTTCTGTGATATTCCGCGCTACCGTTGAACGTTGGAGTTATTCCTAAAGATTTTAAGTTTTAACGAAATTATTTGCTTTTTAATCTATTTTATTTAGACTCTACTAGCGTCCCGTCCCGGCTTCGTACGGACACAATTCAGTCATGTATAGTCGACCAAGAAATTGCTTGTCCACTTTTCGACCGTATTACAAAGGGATAAGGTTCAAAAGTGGTCAAGGAATTACTTGCTCGAGTATGCATAAAAACCTTCCATAAAAAGTCTCTAAATGACAGTGACAACAGTATCAAAGTCCGTTGCATGGTTTAGAAGAAGGCCGAAGGTCCGCATAAGGAAGGACACACAGGAACGATAGTGATTTTACTTTATCCTATGCAGTGAAGATACAGAATACAGTTACACGTTAGAACTAGGTTTGTGTGTTTAAGTTTGTTCTTTATAGTTTGGTAAATATTGACACTGTTTCGCGCCGCGTATTGGCAAGCGCAGCGTAGGACGACCAGCCACAAGATGGTCCGATGACCTCATACAGGTGGCAGGAAGGCGCTGGTTGCATGCTGCTTCCAACCGGCCACTTTGGAAATCCATGGAGGAGGGCTATGTCCAACAGTGGACTTCTTGTGGCTGAGATGATGATGATGATGATGACACTTTTTCATTTTCTATGACAGCCTTAAAGTTCATATATTGTCATATTTATGAACAATCAAAACATACAGGCATAACAACAGCATGCTAAAAAATAGAGGGTGGAAAACGTTATCACCTTTCGTATGGGCTCTTTGAGACTTCGTACACAATTCTCTTAATGTCCGTACTAACTGACTGACTGACAACGCAGTCTAAACCGCTGGAGATAGAAATTTGGAGCATTCTCTTAGAAAGTGTAGAAAGAGTTAAAAAGTGAACGGAAGTTTGCATTATTTAATCCAATTTCGCGTACGAAGTCACGGGAAAAGTTAGTAGCAAAATAATAAACGCACTATACTCTGTTCGTCCATAGTTGTCTTATTGCGTAAACAAAATTCTAACCTACAATTTTAACTTTTTGTCGCCGAAACAGCTTTATCGCCTAAATTAAACAAATCGAGAATTTAAATAGAAGAAGCGATTTATAACATGTTACTTGAATGATTTTATGATGCACTAAATAATGATGATGGGTTCGATTCCCGTGAGTGGCAAATGTTTGTATGATGAATACGAATATTTGTACCCGAGTCTTGGATGTTATTTGTATTTAAGTACATATATATTTATCTATTTAAGTATGTATATCCGTTGTCTAGTACCCATAACACAAGCAGATTAGTTGCTTACTTTGGGACTAGGTCGATTGGTGTTAATTGTCCCAAAAAAAAATGTTTCTACTTATTTTACTAAATACTATTTTAATGTCAAAAAATTATTTTCAGGTTAGAATATTGTTTACTATTTAAAACAACGATAAATGTGGTTTTTATTTCTATATGATTTCTATTTTTCGAGTTTCACGGATAGACATTTGAAGCGCCTAATTTTAAATGAATAATGTTAAATTTTAATCTTTATTTTAACGAATCGGATGCCATATTAAAAATTGTAAAAAAAAAACAAGATGGCGGCCGGCGGCCGGCGCGCGGTGTACATTACGTTATATGACTATACTGTAGTTGCGTATCGTACTGGTCGACCAAACGTTTGTGACATTCCGCGGCACGGACGGACACACAGCCCGCCTTTGAGAGGCGACAATTTAAAAAATGCCTCGAATGATAAAATTGAAACATAAATTTACTTACCCAATAAGATTAAATTATTTAAGCTCTGAAAACAAAAACTAATAACGAAACTCAAGTTGTCGCATTAGTAATGAAATCAAATGTTATATTTGCTGAATATGGGTACCTACTTAATAGTTCACTTCCTGCCATTATCTGCCTAAAAAGCATGCTAAATTTCCAATTCGTAACTTGAGTTACGTTAAGTTGATGAAGCTTTATCATCGTTGGTGCCGCGTAGATAACCAAGTTTGATAACCAACTCGAACTTCAAGTTGACATTTAGTATGATTGTTCTCTACGCGGCACAAACGCGGAGGAGCGAGCTCGCGCTTATTCAGGCCCCCAGTTCTGGCGCTCATCGAGATTCATCTGACGTTCGAGATGTGTCAAAATATGACAGATTTTCAAGGGATTTGACAGCTCTTTTTGGCTTATCTCGAGTGTAACTTCATCTCTACTGACGCGAGAATTGCACCGCAGATTGCTGACATGGGCGTCGCCTGTCAGCCAGCCAAAGTTAAAATACTAACGAAAGCCTTGCCTGTGCTTGGGGGCAAATTCATACTTTTTGGTACATTCAAGGTAGAGTGGCCTGCTGTTTTGTATTTTACAGGACGTCCGGTTTTTCAGCAATGATTTTGTCCTTGTTCTGTGTTTTAATAAGAAAAATACAGAACCATATATGCCATAGCGTAACGCGTTGTCTCTTATCTTTCCTTAAATCCTGTAATTTCAGATCATGTGAACTGTAACATGAGCAGACAGGTTGGTTTGAAACAAGTTATCATTTCTGTATTTTTTTTTATTAAGGGGATTTACTTAATGGCTTATACTTTGGTTGTTTTATGTCAGTAAACTGAGGCCGCTCGAAAAGGTGGGTTAAGTTGTATGAGAAGTGTACGTGGCAGAGAAATGTGTAATACAGCCTTACATGTTATGCGGTGTGGAGCCCATCCCAATCGCCAATAGTTTCAGCACAAAGCGCTACTCCGGAATCTTGGCTCTGTGAAATACGTTCTAGATAGATAACTCTGTCTTGTAAACATTTGATTATAAATCCTATACAGTGGGTGTAACATGCCCGGCTAGGTTTAGGTTATCTGAGTTTATCTCTATGTACGTCCCTTATGACACGAGTTTGATAAAGACGCAGGAAGGAATATATTAAACCTTGTTATGGCCCCAGGGCTCTGCAAGTTTGTGTCGCGTAGATAACAAAATTAGAGAACTGTCACACCAGACCACCAGACATTTACTGTGCTCGTTATCTAATTTGGTTCTCTACGCGGCACCCCCTGTTTAAAGCCGGGGATCACCGAAACATATTAATGAACATCGTAGTTCAAAAGCTGTATTCCATATTTCGAGGCCACCGTGTGTCCGCAATATAAAAATAAAATTATAAATAAAATAAATAAATATAGACATCGTCGTACGAACTATTGTTGAACTGCCACTGTTGTGTACTTTATATTTTATGTTCGCGCGCTGCGAGTATCTCAATAATACTCTGTTGTACCGTTTGTGCTGCGTAGATAACCAAGTCAGGTGGTAACCAACAGACTTCAAGTTAATTAGAGTAAAGGTGCTGATAGACTTGAACCTACGTATGTAATGAGCAGTCTGGTAAGACGTTAGCATGATAGGGAGTCGACATTAGTATAAAATGCACTCCATACTCATGCTCATTGATAATAACTCATAAAAATAATGACCGTGAAAACGAACACAGTGAAAAATACGCAGGTTCTGGCAGTGGCTCTGTGGCGGAACTGGTTAACGCGGGGCAGGGTATGCTGGGGTTGCAGGTCCGAGTTCTGCCAGTGCCCAAGATTTTTCTTTGTGATGCATCGCATATAATTTTATTTAAAAATAATTTAAATTCCGATCCCTGGTTATAACCATATTTCAATTGAATTTAAATTTTGTGTATAGCTCTATCGAATTTATCAATGACTCTCCAATGTATACATTGAAAAAGACACTATCAGTAACCTATGTTTGACAAATAAATAATTTGACAGTTGACTTCATATGTAGTATCGCGTTCTCTAATTTGGTTCTCTACGCGGCACACGCGAGTTTGACGTATAATTCATTAGTACAGCCAGCAAATATGTCTGAAATGGAACCCAAGATCGAAGTGAGGCTCTACAGATGCCATGATCTGATGAACGTTCAGATCAGGAACAACATCATGTGGTGCGGAGGCTGTCACCTGATAAGTCTCTACGACCAAACGGATCAAGGCGCGACCACATCAGGCATCAGATATTGTCATCTGTAAACCCCAACTTTTGTACTCGGATTTAATTTATTGAGTGTACAAAAAGCAAAAAACTTAGCCGACCGTTAAAGTGGGAATTGAGAGAAATTGTCTATGCTCCACAGGCATAGATATATCAACTTCACAGTGCATACTTTATGCCTCCCTTTCGGAAAGTCAAACTTTCTCGCAGTTCCGTCTTTAATGGTGACTTATATGTCGAAGAGTCCAAGAGGTTTACACGCGACTAGCTTTGTTGAACTATCGATAGTTTGACTATCGATAGTTGATCTCGAAAAATAGTCACACTATCGATAGGCCAATGGATAGTATTGATACTTTTTAATTTTAACCAATACTATTTAAAATCCAATATTATCGTTAGTAGTGGTTAAAAACTATCAATACTATCGATTGTCCTATCGATATTGTCACAATTGATAATCAAACTATCGAAAGTTCAGCAACGCTAGTCGTGACATGCTCGCGCGACGCCATGTTCCTTTATCGTCAACTGTAATACTCATTCTGCTGCCAGACTTGATGTCTACTACAACACGTTCACGCCTGGCTGCTCACAAGGGGTGGGCAGAAGTGGATGAAGAGCTACACTAGGGGCATCCATAAATTACATCACGGGGGGGTAGCCAAACGTGACAGCCCGTGTGAAAGAGATGGGTAAAAGCGTGACAAAGGGCGGGGGGGGGTCTTGAAATGTTAAATATCGTGTGACGTAATTTATGGATGATCCCCTACTGCAATGAAAGCTTAACTGGGAGAGGTCTCTGAAAGGGATAAGTTCGCTTTTCTGCATCCGTATCTCTTTTTAACCTACTTAAAAAAGAGATGTTCTCAATTCAACTGATTTCAACTTCAAAATTTTAAGACGACTGCTAGGCGGCCTTCCTAGTGAAAATGAGCCACGTCGTCGCTGTCTGTCTGCCTCTTCCGACCCCTCGTGAACGCGGCCGAGCACCGACTTGATATGATGTAAGGTCGTTTTAACTTGTTAATAAAATCAAATTTCATTATTATACCGTGTTTTCATTCTAAAATTCTTCATTTTCCTATTCTAATTTAGCTATTTTCAAAATTTAACAGCATTTTTTTTTTAGCTGTGCTTGCACTGTTGTGTTCCGGCTTGGAGAGCAAGACAGCCGGTGTAATTACTGGCTCAAGAAGTATTCCATCTTAGTCCTCTGGGTTGGCAACGCATCTGCAATCTTCTTGGTGTTGCGGGTGTCTATAGACGGTGGTGATCACTTACCATCAGGTGACGACTTGCTTGTTTGCCTTCCAATTTCATTTTTAAAAAATCTAAATCTAGATACTTTTAGATTAGGTTGCAAAAAGCACTTATGCTTGAAAATTTACTCCCGGTGCTAAAAAACATTGTTGAGAAGATACCGCCGAGAAACTCTACGAGGTATATTTGGCTGCAGACCACGCTAGCTTTTGTAACAGACGGCATAGGAATATTGTATCGAGAGGGTTGGTTGGTAAATTCAAACTCCACCTATACTCGAACGGAAATTAATAATCTCCATTGTGATACTCAGTAGCGTCACAATATTAACTTCGCTCATTTTTAATTTATGAAATAATAAAGCAAACAAGCAAGTGGATCACCCGTTGGTAAGTGATCACCACCGCGTATAGATACCCATACCCGCAATACCAAAGAGATTGTAGATGCGTTGCCAACCCTGAGCGTAAGAATTTTTTTTTTATTTGGAAAAGTATTCAGTCTCACTAGATGAATTTAGTAGAAAATTATAAATGAAACTGGCAATACCAAGAAGCGTCACCGGTACGTCAAAAATTTATCTTTCTAATCTGTGGTCAAGAAAGGATGGTCTAAATTCAATCTAAATTGAAAAAAAACTAACATACCACACTCAGCACAGGTCAGATCTAAAATTTAAGATAAATTAGCAGCCTAATGAAGGACACGGGCAGCCAGGCTGGATAGAATCGGATTGAGAGAATACTAATGTGTGCAGTGTGTACTTACTTATCTACAAATATCTTGCCAAACACAGATTCTATGAAGACTCGGCCATGTCTGTTGAATCGTATCACCTATGGAATCGCGAATTCTTATAAGGAGCCGTCGTTTTCACCGGTGCCATGTCACTGGAATGTGTTCGAGTTAAGAAGGAGGCCGATTGCCTCGTCGAAGACACCGTCAAGCTGGAGATAGAGGTGCAGCGGAGCACCGACGACTCGCTGCGGTTGCCAGAAAATGACTTCACTGTCCAAGGTTTGTTCTCTTAATACTACCACAGAGGATAATAATATTATACTAATACTACTAATAATACTACGATCATACTAGCGGTGTAGCGTAGAATTCGTTTATCCTGTGGGAACTATGCATTTATGTTGAATAATGTTGAGGTGTTTTATGTGGCACAATAAAGATTATTTGTTGTAGTTGTAAGCCCAATGTGCTGTTATGTGATTAGATTACTGCATGAACCAATTTGTTTTTAGCCAGCAGCTAGGACAATAGCATTTAAGATTTTGTGAAAAGTTTACTGTGTTATTTTGCATCTGTATTCTTTCTGTTTCTTACTCTTTGCTGAATTAAACATTTTCTTTCTTTCTTTCTTAAAAAAGAAAGAATTCTTTACTTGCTGAGAATGGGTTACAATAAGTTGGCAACAAGAAATCAAATAGCCCAACAAACTCTACTTACAGTAGCAAATATTGTACATTGCATTAGCAAGTATTGTTAATTATTGGAAAAATATAGCATTAGTATTAGTAGGTACAATATTTAACTCATAAAATAAGTTTGACTAACAATGTATGAATTTGTAAAGACTTGAAATAAACGATTGTTTATTTATTTTATTAGTTTCTTATGCACACTGGTTAGAAAGGGATGAAATGCTATATGTCTATGATAAACACTAGTCTTTTAGGAGGCTAATTAAAATATTTTTTTTATTTATATTCAACTTTAATGTTGTCCAGAATGTTTCCACCTCACATAGTATGAAACTAAGTCGCTATCTGTTCCTGTCTGCCTTCATATCTGTGGCTGACTACTCCATCTAAACCATGCAACAGATTTTGATATAGTTTTTACAGTCGTATAGAGATTTTTTATTGAAGGTTTTTATGTACATTCTAGTTGTACCCATGCGAATGGGTTGCTAGTCAAAGTCAAAATATCTTTAGTCAGATTAGGCTTACAGGAAGCACTTATGAATGTTAGAAAATTTACTATAAGTTTATCGTGTCCTGTATTTTAATAAGAAAAAAAATACAGGACCTTATCATACAGTAAACGCGTTGTCCTGTATTTTTTCCATGAATCCTGTAATATTAGATCACATGTCCGGTAAAATGTGCACACAGAGTTGGTCACCCTAACCGGTAGTGTACAATATAGTGAGTGTTTACTTTGGTACTTTCTCTTCATTTCATTGTTATTAGTAAACTTCATTTAATTTGAAAATAGTGGGACTGAATGTCACAACATTCACTGTCGGCATTGTTTTTTGTACCTTTGTCGGAACACTATTACACCAAGCTGACAGTGTGACCATGACAATTTGGCATACATGGCTAGATTAAGAGTTTGAAATAGGAGATACGTAATGTACTCTGAAATGGCATGTCTCCGATGTTTGTTTGGTGAAATAGGTGTCAGTTGTCACACTTGTCACAAACGCACATGTGCGTGTTTTCGAATGCCTAAAATTACGACAGTAGCATGGGATGAAAGTGTTGACATTTCAATTCAAACAACCATATAATGTTCATGAAAACAAGTAGATTCATGAATGTTATTATGTTGTTTGAATTCATACTGAACTGAAACAATTATAATTCTTATTTGTAATGCACAGTTTACAGCTTGTGCGTGCATATCATTGCCCACTTGTGTTATTGATTCAAATGTTACTCCAGTGTGTTTGTGAAATACTGTGACAAATGAAAATAATAAAAAAAAACTTTTATTTTTCAGTTATTAAGGAAGAGACTGACACTTACCACGAGGAAGTAAAGGGCTATCCCTCGGAAGAAGAGGACAGCTGTAAAAACGAGTGCCCCTTCACACCCCAAGCATGCTTGCTCAAGCTGGAACAACTTATTGGTGATAAAAAGAGATATGTCTGCAAAATTTGCCACAAAACTTTTGTACAGAAGAGAAAACTGCTCTGTCATATGCACAACCACATCATCAAGAAACACTACTCGTGCGATCTATGCAAAGGGAAGTTTATGACGGAATCTCAATTAAAAAAGCATAAACAAAACAACTGCGAAAGGAGTTACAGTTGTAATTTTTGCGAAAAACAATTCGCAAAAAAGAGCCAATTGCGGATTCACAAAAGGATTCATACGGGCAAGAAACTGTTCACCTGCAGTATATGTCACCAGCAGTTTCTGAGGAAAGACTATCTGATGAATCACATACAACAGCACGCAGCACAGAAACCTTTCACGTGTGACTTGTGTGGGAAAAAGTTCCGATTCAAACAGTCTTTGGTTTCCCATCTGCAGAACCACGACGGAAAGCGACCCTATTCATGCGATGTTTGCAAAGGACAGTACCCTACAAAGTCGGCATTAGCAAAGCACAAACAAAACCATGAAGAGAAAACCATTCAGTTTGCGAAAGACACCCTGTTGGAGATACAAAGCAAAAGTGACACAGTCGAGAAACCTTACTCATGTGACATATGCCAAGCGCGATTCCTGCGAAGGGACTCACTGAGTCGTCACACGAAAAGCCACTCCAGACTAGAGCCCTACTCGTGCAAGTTGTGCTCCAAACAATTCACACAACAAAGCTCCTTAAACACTCACATGCGAAATCACACGGGTGAGAAACCGTTCGCATGCGAATTCTGTGACAAGCAATTTTTCAAGAAGTACGTTCTAATCACACACCGAAGGACGCACACAGGCGAGAAACCGTATTCGTGCGATCTATGCCAGAAGGGATTCAGCTACCGGGCGACGTGGATAAACCACATGGAAGTTCATACAGGTGAAAAGAAATACACATGCGAAGTTTGCGACAAGCAATTTGCCACCCAGACCTACCTGACGTCCCACAAGAGGATACACAGGGAGAAGCGGTACGCTTGCGTGTTCTGCGACCGACACTTTGCTAAGAAGTCTACCTTGATCCCTCATTTGAGGTTGCACACGGGCGAGAAACCATTCTCCTGCGAGGTGTGTGACAAAAGATTCGTAGTGAAGCCGAGCCTTATCCTCCACATGCGGACTCATACGGGGGAAAAACCTTACACTTGTGAGATATGCGAGGTGCAGTTCAGTAGACTCTCGAACCTTGAGAGGCATAAGCAGAAGATTCACATAGATTTGATGCTGGATGACAAGTTTTTAACGGTTGAAACGTCTGAAGGTAACGCTGATACGAACAGCACGTGAAAATGTGTTTGTAACATATTTCCTTAACATAATATAAAAATGGAGCAAGAGCTGGGCGCATAAAACTTACATCATTTTCTAACGAATGACAATACTAAGTTGTGTTCTGGCGTGTTTCTGGACTATCATTATGGCAGTCTGGCTGCTGTCCGCTGTTACGTTTGGAAGGGGTGTCAGTTGAAATGTTGTCAAAATTTAACAAAATTGAGTGTATTAATAAAACGGATCACTCACGTATTTGTACGTCGAGAAATGCCCGTCCGTTCCGTTATCCGTTTTATTAATATGTCCGAGTCTCACGGTAGTTTTATGTTAAAAAAAGTATTGCCAGACTACTTACTGCTTGTTAAGTTAGTGCCAGACTAGTGAGTTGCTGAAAGCCACATTCAAACAAAGATTTGATGAAAAATGCATATAAATATGTTATGTATGTATGCATGTATAAAGGCAAAGGCAGATGTACAAAGGCGAACTTATCCCTTTGAGGGATCTCTTCCAGTTAACCTTTGAGCTTTTTGTTATTTAGAAAATTTAGCGGCAAATTAAATCCGAGATCAAGAGTATGGGTCTACAGGTGTCGTGATCTGGTGAACGTTACGGTGAGATCAGGAGCAATATCATGTGGTCTAGAGACAGGTCACCTGATAAGTCTCTCCGACAAGACAGATCAAGGCCTCAACCACTTCAGGCATCAGACAATGTCATCTGTAAACCCCAACTTTTGATCTCGGATTTAATTTCTGAGTATACGTGTATTTTGTATTATTATTTGTATAGATGACGGCGATGACGCTGTATAATCTATGAGTCTGTTTCGCGTAGATAACCACTATACTTCGAGTTGGCATTTTGAATGCTTATCTACGCTGCACAAACGCAATAAGGGAGTGCAATGTCGATTCCCCGAGATCAATCGCGTCTGAATCATGAATAATTTGCTGTCAGATGCATGCTTGTAATGTTTCGAAAAATAAACCATTCACACGGATACAACTGGTTTTTCTGCCGCCCTAACATGACCGGCCAGTAGTTTAAGGTGCTGATAGACTTACATTAAAGTTTAAATTGTAACGCGGTATTCCTTCTTAGCTCTCTGGGTTCGCAACGCATCTGCAATCCCTTTGGTGTTGCAGATGTCTATGGGCGGTGGTAATCACCATCAGGTGACCAACTTGTTCATTTTCCTTCCTGTTTTGTAAAAAAAAGGAACATATCAAATGAGAGTTTGCTCAAATTTGACACATTACTGACAGCAACAACAAAGTACTACAATGTTCAGCTACTTCTGAGTACATAACAAATTCCCTTAGCAGTGTCCCGTAGAAAGCATTTAATTTTGTTGCGATATATATTTTAGCTTTTTAACATCGTCCACATATCCACTTTCTTTGGGCGAAGAATTATCGTATACAAACAAAAAAAATACTCCACCTAGAGAGCCTGGATTTGGAAGCATTTGGGAGTCTCAGAAGAATGTTACAAGCTGATGAATGGAAACATACAGTAGAATAGAAATACAATTCCATTTATTATTTGAAAAACACTTAACTGATTTAGGTCATAATACATCATCACCAACACCACCATTTTGCTTGCTTTCTCAAAATTAACCACCCTGATGTTTAATCGTGTTACTACTTCATAGATACTAAAAGTAGTAATACGGGAAAGCCTATGCCCAGCAGTGGGCGTCTTCCGGCTAATATGATGACGAGATACTAGAAATGACATTTCTACAGCTAAGAAAGGGTTGGACTCAGGCCCCTTTTTCAATAGCCAATCAAAGCCAGTTCCCAGGCCCACACGATCCATGGGGTCCCCTAATTGCTGCCGGATCACCAATCTACTCCTTTGCCTGTCGCTAACAAAATTATCCTACTGTAGCTATAGGATCCTAAGTGCCCAAGGTCTTCAATAGCGTACAGATTGCAATGGCACTGAGAGCTTACTTCAACTTGAATTAATAGATTCAGGCGTTCTTTTGCGGAAGTCCATATCAACAAACGAGAAAAAATTCCCTAGCTACTTACTCAGCGAAACTAAGTCATGTTTTCGTGGGGTAGCAAGGTAATGTCCAGTTAGTGAGTATGTCACTGCCCTTAGTTTTATTCTCATCTTTGTTTCTTCATAGAGTTCAGTTCCCTTTACTTTCATATGCTTTCGCAAATTGCATAAAATTATGAGTTTTCTTTCCCGTGTCACGCCTCACGGCGACTATGGCGGCAGCGCTGCCGGTGTTGCGCGCGCGGCTTGCGGAGACTTGAGTGCCTTATGCACCCGCCCGTGCTGCGTCAGGTCGGAGCGCGTCCGGAAACACTTGCAGCAGACCTCGCAGGAAAACGGTTTCTCGCCCGTGTGGATCCGCACATGTGCACTCAAATGTGCCTTCTGCGAAAACCGTTTCTTACAAACCTCGCAAACGTGAGGTTTCTCACCAGTGTGAATACGCTCATGACGCACTAAATCAGGTTTCTGTGAGAATTGTTTATCACAAATTTTGCATGAAAACGGTCTCTCACCGTTGTGTCTTCTCATGTGCACCACCACACAAAACTTGTGCGAGAACTGTTTCTTGCAGATACTGCATGAAAAAGGTTTCTCACCAGTGTGCATTCGCATGTGGCAAGCTAGATTAGACAATTGTGGAAATCCCTTGTTACAGATTTCGCATGCATATGGTTTTTCACCCTTGTGTGTTCGTACATGTTCATCTAATTCAGCTTTTACTGTAAAACTTTTGTTACAGATTTGGCACGAGTGTTGTTTCTCGCCTTTGTGTGTTCGCATGTGGTAAGTTAAACAAGCTTTTCCCGAAAAAAGTTTGCTACAAATTTTGCAAGAGTGCTGTTTCTCTGCTGTATGGTCTTGTTTGTGTTTTTTTAAAGAAGATGAGTTTGCAAACTGCTCATTGCAACTTTCGCATGGGAAAGGTTTCCCACTCGTGTGAACAGTTTTACACTGCTTTTGGCTCTCATGTGTCAGTGTCTGAGGGGCTGTCCCGGAGCGCGGGCCCTCCCCGGGACTCCCCGAGTGGCCCGTGGGCGCAGGCGCTGCCCCTGCACCGGCCAGCGTCGGCTTCTGCTTTACATCTTCTGGGTATATCAATGGCACTGTAATTAGAAAAATAATTGGTCAAGAAACATTTAGAATAGAATAGAATAGAAAAGCTTCATTCCATATAATAGTATACATACACAGAAAGAAGGACTTAAAGTTAACACTAAGTGCTCATATGGCTTGTGGTGGCCATTTCAGATACCTATTGAAAAACTTACCAAACAATTAAATATCTTCTTTACATTACATAGTATAAAACCACAAAAACGAAGCTGCTATCCAGTCTTATCTGTCCTCATCATATCTTCTGCTGCCTTCTCCTTCTAAACCACACAACGGATTTTGATTTGGTTTGCACTGTTACTTAGAGAAAAATTTCAGGGCAAATTGTTTTACACTTTCGCGATTTTCACACATATTAATAACGTTATCGGGACTAAGACGCGATAAAAATATATTGATCATTTACTTCGACGTTTCGGTCATGGTCACGAGTAGACTGAAGTGGAGGGTAAATATGTGTGAAAATCGCAACAAACAACACAACACTGGCTTCACGGAGTAAAAAGGTAATTCGGTGGTCTATGAGCAGTGGTCATCGCTTACCATCAGGTGAACCACTTGCTTGTTTGCCTTCCTATTAAAATAAAAATTACAAGCAAGTAATTTACGACAATTACCTTCAAACGTGGTGACTTCGTCTTGAGGTTGGACCAGTTCGGGTTCTATCACCTCAATTTTAATCTCATGCTGCATTTCCAGCTTGGGTTTGAGCTGGTTGTCGGCGCACAAGTCTACCGGCGCCGCCTCGCTCTCTTCCCACTTCGGTTCCTCCTTCACACGCACTGCCTCTAGCGACATACTGCTCGTTAACTCTGCTCGCTGAATGTATTGCATATAAGGTATGAAGGATGTGCAGGACGCTCCAGTTCTCAGCGTCATACACAGATTCCAGTCTCGACAAGTGGGAAGTTTGCTTACGACAACGCCGATACTAAATTATGAACTTATGTAGTTCCGAGGCTACGAAACACCTCACGAACTATTTTTTGCAGAAAGGAATAGCTGCGGACGGAATAACCATTGAAAAATGAGCTCGACTTGACGTTTCATAAAGTGTTGCCAGCTTCATTACAATTTCTACCAAAACGCTCGAATACTTTCATACAATTTTCATACCTTTCGTAATACAATCCAATCCAATCTTTATGATTTTTAATGCCACTATAACTAGCCGCTTACTAAATTGGCATTGGTCTAAAATACAATATTTCCTTTTATATTTAGTTTTCATGAAATAGACGAAGTCAATGCAGCAGCTACACACGTCTGTCCAAAAAGTAAATACAATAAGCTGAAACACCATACAGTGGCCACACATGCAGGCTGATAGCTTGATAGTGATCAGCCTCATACAAACATGTACGAGATTTGAAACTGTACGACGTCGTTGTACCTCGTACAGAAAATCAGAAATCTCGTATTTGCACGAGGTACCTCGTACGGTTGGCAACCTAGTCTTTCCGGACTGAAGCGCGGCTTGAATGAATGATATGTAAGATATTCCCGTAACAATACCCTACAGAAGCTAACAACTTTTCTTGTCATATGTATTGTAGCCTTTTAATATCGTCCACATTTCCACTTTCTTTGGGCAAAGAATTATTGTGTACAACTAGAAAATGCGTCCACCAAGAGCGCCTGATTTAGGAGGCATTTGGGAATCTCAGAAGAATGTTACAAGTGGAAGAATGAACGTAATTAAAGTAGAATAGAAATACAATTTCATTTATTACTTGAAAAACACTAAAACTAATACTTATCACAGATTTAGGCCATAATTCACCACCAACAGCACCATTTGCTTGCTTCTTTTGCAAATGAACCACCCTGCCTGCTTTAATGTTTACAGTTTAGTCGTATTACTACTTCATAGATACTAGATATGACATGTCTACATCAGCTAGGCTCATAAGAAAGGGTTGCACTCAGGCCCCTTTTTCAATGGCCACTCCAAGCAAGTGGCCTGGCCCCCCGCGATCCATAGGGTAGGGACCCTGCCACATCACCAATAGTGCCAAGTAATTTCTTCCAGTTAGTGAGTATGACACTGTTCTGTCTCGTCTTTGGTTCTTCAGAGCGTTCATTTTTGTTTACTTTCACTTTGCTCTCGCAAATTGCATGAAATTGTGAGTCTGTCTTGCCATGTCAATGTCCGCAACACGAAGACTATGGCGGCTGTGTAGCTGCAGTAGCGCGCGCGGCTCGCGGAGACCTGAGCGTCGCGTGCACCCGCCCGTGCTGCGTCAGGTCGGAGCGCGTCCGGAAACACTTGCAGCAGACCTCGCAGGAAAACGGTTTCTCACCCGTGTGGATCCGCACATGTGCAATCAAATGTACCTTCTGGGAAAATTGTTTCTTACAAATCTCGCAAACGTGAGGTTTCTCCCCAGTGTGCATTCGCACGTGACGAACTAAATCAGGTTTCTGTGAGAATTGTTTATCACAAATATTGCATGAAAACGGTCTCTCACCGGTGTGGCTTCTCATGTGTACCACCAAACAAAACTTGTGTGAAAACTGTTTCTTGCAGATACTGCACGGGTATGGTTTCTCACCTGTGTGGATTTGCATATGTCGAGCTAAGTGCACTTTTTGTGAAAATTGTTTATCACAAATATCGCATGAAAAAGGTTTCTCACCAGTGTGGGTTCGCATGTGGCAAGCTAGATTAGACAATTGTGTAAAACCCTTGTTACAGATTTGGCATGCATGTGGTTTTTCACCCGTGTGTGTTTGTACATGTTCATCTAAACCGGCTTTTACTACAAAACATTTGTTACAAATTTGGCAAGAGTGCTGTTTCTCTATTGTGTGAACTCTTTTATGTTTCTTTAAAGAAGACGAGTCTGTAAACTGCTCATTGCATTTTTCGCATGGGAAAGGTTTCCCATCCGTGTGAACAGCTTTACACCGCTTCTGGCTCTTATGTGTCAGTCTCTGACGGGCTTTCCGTGAGCGCGGGCTCCCCACTCTGCCCGCGGGCGCAGGCGCTGCCCCTGCGCCGGCCAGCGTCGGCTTCTGCTTTACATCTTCTGGGTGTATCAATGGCACTGTAATTAGAAAAGGATTTGGTCAAGATACATTTCAGTTGTTGAAGAACTTAGCACATTTGTATAGAAATAACAAGTAATATATCACTACCAAATAAGCCGAAATTAATATAGCTACTCTATAGCAGATGGTGTTATAACCAAAAACTGTGTTTCTTGTTTTGGTACAGTCAAGGAATTTAATTTCCAACCCACCTAAGGTTCAATATTGTATAGCAAACTGTCACCATAAGAGCTAACTAGAGCAAGGCATTAGTTTGACATATCGACCTTAATGCATTGCAAATGTCAGACGACATTTCAAGGAAATAGATAGGAAATTAAATTTAATTCTTTGACTGTACCTACTTTAAAATTTAAAGTTTTTATTTTTATTATTCAGTCTCATGAGATTGTGTAAATTCAGCGTCAAGTGGTGGAGGTTAATATACGAGTTGTTGCCTTGTATGTTGTTTCATGTGGAAGAGTTGAGTTTTTGCATTAAAAAAATACATGACACTGGCTTTGCAGTGTAGCAAGTTACTTTGGTGATCTACGGGCAGTGGTGATCGCTTACCATCAGGTGACACACTTGCTCGTTAGCCTTCTTATTTTAAAAAAATAACAAGCAAATAGTTCACGACAATTACCTTCGAACGTGGTGACTTCGTCTTGAGGTTGGACCAGTTCGGGTTCTATCACCTCAATTTTAATCTCATGCTGCATTTCTAGCTCGGTTTTGAACTGGTTCTCGACGCACAAGCCTAATGGCGCCGCCTTGCTCTCTTCCCACTTCGATTCCTCCTTGACCTGCACGCTCTCCAGCGACATACTGCTCGCAAACTCTGCTCGCTGAATGTATCGCGTATAGTACGGTAAGTGGGATGTGCCGGCCGCTCCGATCCTCAGCGTCATACACCGATTTCAGCCTCGACAAGTCGGAAATGCGTTTACGCTAATTGCGACACCTTATGAACGTATTTAGGTTCAGGCTACAAAACACGACAGAGTTTATTTATGCAGAAGCGAAAAGCGAACAATTGATAACCACGGACGGACGGATATTCACGGAATAACCATGACAGACAACCAATGACAACTTGACGTTTAATGAAGTGTTACCAGCTTCATTCCAATAATTTCTACCATAGCGTTTGAATACTTTCATACCTATCGTAATACAAGTTTTATGATTTTTAATGCTGCGGTAACTGACCGCTTACTAAATTATAAATTGCAGAGTCCGGACAACCCGTTCTATGACAAAAGCTTTTGAGCAGCATACACTTTCTAATAAATAAGTGGATTTGCTTTCGCAATTCAATGGCTGTTCCATTTACCAACGCGACTTTAGTGAACTTGTGCTGTTCCGTGGTTGAATGGCCTTAAGTCTTTACCTTTCCCAAATTTCCCAGAGAGGATGGGCTAAAAAAAATGCATTTATTGATGTGGGATGATGTTGGCCTGTGGCCTGTGTTATGTTCGTGTTATGTTATGTTATTTATTTCTGACTTGTCTGTGAATATATTTCATACATATCATCATATCACCTCTTATGGAATATGATTATGATTCTGAGTGTTTCTTTTAGTTGGAAAAAGCCTGTCCTGACTTTGAATTATGTGAATTGCTTTTGATACCAAAAATAAGTGTATTTATTATATTCTCACCAAAAGTTAGTTTCGTTTCGTGGGTACTGTATATACTAAGTTATACAGTATACAGGACGTAATCACTATCACTTTGGTTTCGTTTATTACTTTTAATAACTGGTGTCCTATCGTCGTGTTTTAATATTAATAGTGATAAACTTGAACATGTCGCTAAAAGAAATTTCTACATGTGTAAAAACTGACTTGCGAGAGTGTAAGGAAGATCAGGGCGAAGTGCAAAGAGTCATGTTTCCTGAGTTTGTAAACGTGAAGAAGGAGCCGGAGTGGGAAGGTGGCGATTTTGGCGGGGTCCACGTTAAAGTTGAGATAGATGTGAATTCAAAGCAGCCATCAGAAATCAGTGTGAACCAAGGTAAGTAACTTAATAATCTTAATATTTTATTAACACATAGTTATATGCTGTCCCATTTATGTTAGTATTGAACTGACAATAAGTATTATTTTAGATTTGTTACTTTATGCGTGTATGTACTCTTTATTGTACAAAAATCATAAAGAACAAAAAGAGATACAGTGATAAACAAAGGGGAACTTATCCCTTTAAGGGATCTCTTCCAGTTAACCTTTGAACGGATCAAAGGGTGATCATATCAGGGACAGACAAAGAGCAAAATTATAGCAACAACAGTCCAAAATTACCATAAAATATACTTATAAATACTTTATCTACTAATGTAAACACAATACCCATATATTATATACTTACAATACATATAATTACTTAAATACTGGTTCCTAACAGATTAAACTGTAAACCTAATTAATGAACCCACTTATGTTACGATTAATAGATAAATGTCAAGCACACACAGTTTAGAGTTATAGTCCAGCCCTCTATTTGTACCACTTTAGTATGCCATGTAGTTGTTTCTAACTAGTTTTGAGCCTAAAGAAATAAATTAAAGTCGCAATTCCTTTTCTCTTATTATGAAGGAGATTACACCAGGAAATGATTTTCAAGATCAAAAAGGGTCAACTGATGACATGATCCGCCCAACAACCTCTAGTTTCGTAGTCACGGTCGCATAACAGACCACTCACCGCCACAGCATTGTCTTCAGAATACATTTTTTATAACTTTTTATTCTAATTTCAGTGAAATGCGAGGAGGAAACTTCTTCTAAACATGAGCCGGTTGAATGTCTCATAGAAGTAAAAATTGAGGATACCACCGAGAGTGTAGATACTGCTGAGAATGGCCTGGAGAGACCACACTCTACTGAGACCTGCAGAGAACAACAGCCTACGGAGAATATTGTGAAATTAGTGCATTCGTGTAAAATATGTAACAAAACCTTTGAGCAAGAAGCGAGCCTTTCGAATCACTTGCTATCCCATCCGCAGTTTAAAAACAGCAAGTACTTTTGCGAGATATGTCATAAACAGTTGCCGACTAAGTCACAGCTGAGGGATCATATACTACTTCACACTGGAGAGAAACCATTCCGGTGCTCTCATTGTGACAAACAGTTCAGGCTGAAGCAAACTCTGAGGATACATTTAGAAAGCCACGCCGAGCCGCAATCTTACTCATGTGATGTATGCCAAAGGAAATTCCCAACGAAGCATAAACTGAAGGTGCACCAGGAGAATCACAAGGAGAAACGGTATTCATGCGAATTTTGCGATAAAAAGTTTGCTAGAAACTCCCTGCTCATATTTCATAGACGTTCGCATACGGGGGAGAAACCTTATTCATGTGAAGTGTGCAACAAACAGTACAGTCGACGTGACTCACTGAGGAGTCACTCCAAGATCCACACAGGACAGACCCCCACCTGCACCGTGTGCAACAAGCGGTTCACACAGCACGGCACTTTGAGCGCTCACATGAAGACACACACTGGTGAAAAACCATTCCCCTGTGACTTCTGTGACAAACGGTTCATTACTAAATCCGAATTAAGGATTCACAGACGAACTCACACTGGAGAGAAACCATATAAATGCGATATCTGCTTAAAAGGATTTTCTGTTAAATACACTTTAATCGATCACTTAGCGCGGCATGCGGGAGAGAAAAAACACGCCTGTAGTGTATGCGACAAACGATTTGTTACAATCACCGACTTGTACGGACACAAACAGATACACAAACATAACCAGACGTTAGTAGCCTCTTTGGACGGCGAACAAACTTACACGCCAGGGAAAAATACCTGCGAAATATGCAAAAAACACTTCAGAGTGAGAGCTTCTTTAGTCATTCACATGCGGGGCCACACGGGAGAAAAACCGTATCCCTGCGAAATATGCAAAAAACAGTATAAAACTAGACATTGCTTAAATCGACATAAACTGATTCACAGCGAAGTAAAGCCACATTCTTGCAACATGTGCAGAAAGCAGTTCACGACCAAATCGGGGCTACGCAAACATCTGCCGTCACACACGGTACACAAACCATATACATGCGAACTTTGCCGCAAACAGTTTAAACGGAAACATTCTTTTAATGTGCACATGCTCTCACATACCGGAGAGAATCCGCATACCTGCAAAATTTGCGACGCACAATTAATCAGCAGCTATAGTTTAGAGCGCCACACGTCGAAAATGCACGACGCAAACAAACCGTTTAGCTGCGAAATATGCAAAAAAAAGTTCGCATTGCAATCTGAGCTAGACAAACACGTGCACAGTCATGCCGAGGAGAAGCCGTTCTCCTGCGAAATATGCAAGAAACAGTTTAAAAGGAGTTATACGTTCACTGAGCACATGCACACTCATTTGGAAGAGAAGCCGTATTTTTGCAAAATATGCAACGCACAGTTCAGTAACAAATACAGCGTAGAGCGGCACAGGCTGCGCAAGCACAACGATGACGTCGATGACCCATTGCGAGTCACTACGGGATGAAACAACATTTTGCAACTTTTAAGTTTGAGGGCTGTTTATGTAGAACTATCTTCTCGTGCATGGTGTCTTAAAACGTCTTTGTTCTGCCTTGAATGTGTTGTAATATATTATTAACTACTCTAAAAGGAAAAAACAGTGCCAATTCAATTCACCGAAGATGCGCTAGCAGAGGATTGACATTGTGCCATAGAATTCATTTCAATCCGATCCTCTCTCCGCCTCGCTAGTGGAAAGGTACAGTCAAGGAAATTGAAACACGTACCACCATATAACCTAGTCGAAGAGACATACGCATGACATTTGCATGACAAAGCCTGGCGTTTAACGCGTCGCGTCATTGCAATAGGGTTCTAAGGTGGTACGTGAATATATTTCCTCTACTGTACCTTGATAAAACTCTGACGCTGATTATTTTGACATAAGTAACTTTTTTTAAAACAACCTCAGCGTATAAGCTACGTACGGCGAACGGCGAGGTGGTTAGAGACTTAGAGACTTGGATTAAGAAGATATTCTTAATCCACATCTATGTACGGTCAAAAGCAAGTAGTTAAATACTTGGAAGAGATCAAAAGTTTTCTCTTGCTCTCTCGACGACAGAGTGGTGGATCTTTTTTACATCTTCAAATGTAGAAATATCTACTAAGCACTGTATTGTAGTGCGTATTGTATTGGAATTGTATACAATTCTCCAAAATAAAATTAGGAAATGTACCTCTAGTTTTATTGACTTTGTGTAGTATTCAAACTAGGAATATGGTAGTACCTACTGAATGGTCTGGTAAGGCAACGCGCGTTGAGGCTACTGATGGGTAATGAAAAAATTTATTTCGGAATAGAAAAGAAAAAATTTTTTTTTCCAATAGTTTTACAATTTTTCCGATATTTTTCTGATATTTTTCGTAATTTAAAAATTTACCTGCTTAATAATAGTGACTACTATACCGAAATAAAATCTACATTGAATATTTAACGATTACAATAGTTAAGTATACATTGAAAATGATAAAATCAAATGAAAATACT
Source organism: Ditula angustiorana (assembly GCA_963691745.1). NCBI lineage: Eukaryota > Metazoa > Arthropoda > Insecta > Lepidoptera > Tortricidae > Ditula > Ditula angustiorana. The sequence continues at coordinate 6,950,932 of OY829500.1, read as the reverse complement.
ACTCTTGTCTTTATAAAATAGTTTTATTTCAATAAAACGTTATTTTATTTATTTTTGTGTAAATTTTACACTAAACAATATATTTACATTTACATATTTATTTTTCCGAAAAATAAACTGAAAAATTTCAATGATTTGAAAAATTTCGGATAATTATCCATCACTAGCACAGCACATAAAAGCATGGAAATTAGATTAGAAAGGGATACGTGCTTTATGTCAGTGATAAAAGCTAGCGTGCTAGACTAAGGTGCTAGGCGCCTCCATGTTGTTAGTAACTACGGAACCTTAAAAAACTATCCGAACATATTTGGTAGAAATTGTAATAAAGATAGCAACACTAAACTCGTCATGGCCACCATAAAAAAAAACCCGCATCAAACGTCAAGTTACTTTGTCCAGTGTACGTTTCTTGGCTTGGCGTGGCTAGCTCCTTTAAGTTATTGTAACGTTAAGCTATGTACAATTTTTAACTAAATCTTATATTTAAGACGTAAATAACTACGTAATAATTGAATTTACTTAATCCAGTTCATGTGGTTTTGTCACTTTCAACGTGTTTGAATACTTAATTTGGTATTAGGCTTGTCATATTGCTTTATACAATTGTAGTGATGGAAACTGTATAAACATCGTGAATGCTCGTAGCATTACAAATGCCGGAGGTTTAGCGAGCAGTGTTGAGTGCAGTATGTCGTTGGAGAGAGTGCATGTGAAGGAGGAACCAAGATGGGAGGATGAGAGCGAAGAGGCCGCGCGGGCGGACCCGTACGCCAGCTCTGAAGTCAAACACGAGTTGAGCACCCAGGAACATGTGTTGAGCACGCAGGAACACGAGTTGAGCACTCAGGAACATGAGTTGAACACTCGGGAACTCAATTTTGACATTGTCCACCATGTCAAAGTAGAGATTGTATTAGAGCCGCCAGATCAAGAGAACCCCATTCACGGTAATTATTCTATACAACCCACCCTGGCTTCTCATGGGTATAATAGTTTTAGTTTAGTTTTGTTTAGTTAATTCAGTCAATATAAAGTTACTTTATAAATTGCATTCAATGTCAAATTACACGAATTTATACTGAGATCGTCAAAAATTATATAATTATAAAAACTAAATTAAAATAAAATATTTATAACACCATATTTGATTTGATACAAAATTACAATAGAATGTCTAGGTAAATTAAATTAGTCTCCAATAGGGATGGTCAAAAACACAAACACAACACAAACTCAGGACGTAATGAAACTGCCATTTGGATAATTTTTTAAGGAGGGTTCCTTAAAAAATTATCCAAATGGCAGTGAAAACCTTATCAAAATCTGTAGCGTGGTTTAGATGGAGTAAGTGGCCAATGATATGAGGACAGATGGAAGCAGATAGCGACTCTATTTTCAATTGGAACCAAGTGGAACCATGCCACGATGGAGGTTCAGACCATTCTCCTGTACTCCTAACGCTCAGTACTATGGTTATACAGAAAGAAGCGCCAGATAGCCTCTATAACTCCAAGACAGATTGGGATGGAGTACGGGATTTTATTGATGAAAACATAACATTAAAAATTGCTTTAAAAACCCCTGATGATATAGATAAAGCAACTGACTATATAACAAGACTTATACAAAATGCCTGTTGGGCAAACAAGCCCGTTATGGAACTAAGGCAGAAGGCTACCAATCTTCCACTTGAAATTAAACTCAAAGTTCTGGAAAAACGTAAACTGCGTCGTGTGTGGCAGCAAACTAGAATACAAGCTGATAAAACAAAGTTTAACAGAGCAGCGTCAGAACTCAAAAGTGCTATAGAAGACTGGCATAATCAAACACTGGGACAAAAATTGGAATCTCTAACAGCCACAGCTGCCACAAATTACTCACTCTATAAATTTACCAAGTATTACGATAGACCTCAAGAAGCTAAGCTGCCCATAAGATCTGGTAGTACATGGGCAAGATCAGCACAGGAAAAAGCCAATACCTTCGGGAACCACCTGTCAAAAGTATTTGTTCCAAACAAGAAAGAACACCTAGAACATGACACAGAAGTTCTCTCGATCTTAGACCAGGACCTTCAGATGTCATTACCGCCGAAACCTGTCACTGTAAAAGAGACATGGAGATGGATTACGAGCCTAAAAGATAAGAAAGCCCCGGGATTCGACATGATAACCAAAGAAGTACTGCGACAGCTACCAAAGAAAGCCATAGTTTTCCTCACAACCCTATTTAATGGTATTCTAAGGGTGCAATAGTATCCTCAACTATGGAAAGTTTCTCAAATCCTGTTGATACACAAACCTGGTAAGCCTCCAAATGAAGTCACATCATATCGCCCGATAAGTTTGCTACCGATCCTGTCCAAAGTGTTTGAAAAAATCTTGCATCGCAGAATAAAACCCTTTTTAGAAGAAGGTAACACTATACCTAACCACCAGTTTGGATTTAGACAGAACCACTCGACTATTGAACAAGTGCACAGAGTCTGTGACAAAATACGCAAAGCACTAGAAGAAAAAGAGTACTGCTCAGCTGCTTTCCTAGACATTCAACAGGCTTTTGACAAAGTATGGCACCAGGGCTTGTTGTGCAAGATAAAGACTCAGCTTCCTCACAGTTTTTACTTGCTCATGCAGTTGTATCTTTCATGTAGACTATTCCAAGTGAAGGAATCAGATAGCACATCAGGTTTTTTCGAAATTAAGGCTGGAGTTCCTCAAGGTTCAGTACTGGGACCACTGTTGTACACTATCTACACAGCAGATCTCCCAGAAGACGTGAACATTACAACGGCAACATTTGCTGATGACACAGCCATTCTTGCAAATCATAAGAACCCAGTCACTGCATCAGAGATGCTTCAGAAAGGGCTTGACCAAGTCACATGCTGGTTGAAAAAATGGAGGATAAAACCGAGTACGACAAAATCAGTACATATCACATTCGCACTTAGAAAAGGGGACTGTCCACCTGTCCAGCTAGAAAACACCATGTTACCACACACTGACTGTATACGCTATCTGGGCATGCACCTTGACCGTCGCTTGACGTGGAAACAGCACATAAAAGCCAAGAGAGAAGAACTCAATATCAAATACCGCAATCTGTACTGGCTTATGAGCAGGAACAGCAAGTTATCCACTGACAATAAACTCCTCATATACAAGACAGCCTTGAAGCCAGTTTGGACATATGGTATCCAACTATGGGGAAGTGCAAGTGACTCAAACATATGTGTATTGCAAAGAATGCAAAATATAATCCTAAGGCAAATAGTTAGTGCCCCATGGTTTACCAGAAACCATGAAATTCACAGATACCTGCAAATGGAAACTGTGAAGGAAACAATCACCAACGTGGTTGGAAAGGGTTAGGCTCGTAAAACACACTTTCCCGAAATGTGCACTTTCTCTAAAGGTACACTTCTTTAGCAGGGTCATTTTCTTGGAAGGTACACTGTCTCTAAAAGTGCACTTCCCTGTGTCCCTGTTTATAGTACTAAAAGGGTTTCTATGAAATAGTGCAAAAAAAAAGTTAAAAGTTACTGTTTGAAAAAGTGCATTTTCGGGAAATCGTGCGTTTTGGAAAAGAGCACTGTTTGAAAAAGTGCACTTTTCGGGAAAGTTTTCAAATTGGGAAAGTGTACATTTTGCGGAAAGTGCACTTTTAGAGAAAGTGCAAAATTCGGGAAAGTGTGTTTTACGAGCCTAACCCGTTGGAAAGTATCGCTCACGACTCCAGAATCATCCAAATGAGCTGGCCTCTCAGTTGACACAGCAAAGCTATGCTAACAGGCTAAAACGAAAGCCCATACTGTAGTCATTGAAGACACGGTGACATATGAGTAGATGCCCTTACTGAAGGACACACTCTTCATGCCAAATTATCAAACAACTCATCCGCTTATAGTATGATTAAACTGATTGCAGATTAGCCCACAAAAAAAAAAAAAACATTTCAATTAAAAGAACTGCTTAGCTACCTAGTAGGTCCTAACAGCTTTGAATAGAGTGCAAAGCAAAATGTGCGTTATAAAGTCTACAAAAATTAATGTTTACACTCAATGAATTACCCTTTGATAAGCTAACCCTTACATATGGGTTTGCTTAGCTCCTAAAAAGTATTTTTTATGGTATTTGACTACCGCCTAATTAAATGGGTTACTGTTTAGAAATAGTTGACCGGCGAAGGGTTTGTTAACTTAAGGGTTATGTAAGGGTACGTACAACGCAAACAAAACTCTTTGAAAGGGTAACCAGGCTGGTTGCTTGTAAGCCTAAATAAAGATAATTTACTTAAAGAGCGTACACACAAGAGATTTCGTAACGTCGCCTATAGCCACAGAGTACCTTTTTAATAGCTGCCAAATATTTAGATGTTTTCATTGATTTATCAACAATGCATTGCAATAGTTAATACAGTTATACTAAATAGTTATTATTATGTGTAAAACAAGCATTTGGGAACTTTCCATTTGTAAATTTGTACATTTCGGTATAAGTATATAAGGTTTACTACTTACCAACAAATGTAAGAACACAAGTTCTAGTACATACCGTTGCTATATTCCGTATTTTAACTCATTAATGTTGATAAATCAATGAAAACAGCTAAATATTTGGCAGCTATAGGCAACGTTGCCAAATCTCTGTTTGTACACTCTTAACTATGATTAAATTGCAATTTAGTTTGTCTTGATGCCAAACCAAAAACTGTGTGAAATCAACTAGCTGTTGAAGAATATGAATACGCATTGAACTAAATAAAATGAAAAATATATTTAAATTTCAGACCCGTTGCACATTGAAGGCTCAGAGGAGGTGAAGCAGGGGCTGGCGCAAGATGGTGTCCAAGGAGCACCCGTGCCCGTAGGCCCTGCTTGGAGCTTCGGCGAGGCCCCGCACTCCGAAGACACCTCACACCAACACTGCAGCGTCGAGCCCGAATGCATCCTCTTTGAAAGCAAACCACACCTATGCAAGACTTGCTACAAAGTATTTGAGCAGGAATCGAGTTTCCTGACTCACTCGTGCGTGGGCGCTGAAGAAAGTAATGTACAAGTGGCAACAACTGACAAAGCAGTTACGACTGAGAAGAAGAAAAGGACGTACACTTGCAACACTTGCAAAAAATTGTTCAAAAGTAGAAAACTACTAATACGTCACATAAAAACTCACTCGGACGAGAGGCCCTACTTCTGTGAAGTTTGCAACAAAGCATGCAAGACATTCACAAGTCTGAAGCAGCATTCCGTTAGCCACCGGCCCAAGAAAGAGTTGTCGTGTGACGTTTGCCACAAAAAGTTTCGTTTCAACTGTTTCCTAAAACGGCACATGCTCCTTCACACCGGCGAGAAACCACACTGCTGCACAGTGTGTAACAGACAGTTCGCGCAGCTGTCTCACTTGGTTAAACACTCGCGAATCCATACAGGCGAAAAGCCGTTCACGTGCGAGGTTTGCAACCATCAGTCCCGATGCAAGTCCAATTTAGTTCAACATATGCTCATGCATACAAGAGACCCGCCGCCTTCCTGCTTCATCTGCAACAAACAATTCTCACAGCAGGCGCTTCTCGATAAACACGTCCTGCGCTTCCACAGCGGCGAGAAACCTTTCACGTGCGAAATATGCAACAAGCAGTTCCGCGACAAGTGCGACTTGAAACGGCACACACTCCTGCACACGGGCGAAAAGCCGTTCAGCTGCCCGATATGCCAGAAACCGTTCGCGCAAAACTGCATGCTCACCCAGCACATGCAGATACACACCGGCGAGAAACCCTTTTCATGTGAGATATGCAATAAACAGTTCCGGCGCAAGTCGCACGTCGAGCTCCATAAGCGGCTCCACACAGGCGAAAAGCCGCACTCCTGCCAGATCTGCTTCAAACAGTTCGCTGAAGGCCGCAACTTGGCTATGCACATGCGAATTCACACAGGCGAAAAGCCGCACACTTGTCCGATGTGTGAGAAACAGTTCACACAAAAGTCCACCTTAATCAATCATATGAGAATTCACACGAATGAGAAACTGTACGCTTGTAATATTTGTTTTAAAAAGTTCAAGAGGCAATGCGACGTGACACGCCACGAGCGCGTCCATGGTTACGGCGAGACAAAGATCCGAAAACGAAAGGCGCACGCCGAGCCGAGTGAAACCAACGTCACGGACGAAGATTCCAGTGGGGTCGTGGCTTTAGAAACGGATTCGAGTGGTGTGCCGGCTTTCGAAACGGATTCGAGCGGTGTCGCGGCTTTAGAATCGTCGATTCCGGTATAAGAGCGTCTGCTACGTCGCGCTGGTGCACGGAGCGGGTGCACACCTATCGAACAAATAGTATGAGCCTGCACCCGCACCCGCGCGACTTAGCGGAGGCCCTAAAACGAACTGAGATCCGTTATTATTTATTGTTTAACCCCCCACTGGAAAAAGAGGGGTGTTATAGTAAGGTATATTAGTGCTCTAGGTCCACAAAATGTATTTACCGTCGCTGTAGAATGTAATGTTAAGAATAATAATATCATGAACTGTCAAATATGAAACCATGATCACGAATGCGATAGGGAAATGATATCAAGTGATGTAAGCTTGTACAACAGGAAAGTGCATATTTAAATGAATTAAAGTGAAGTCTTAATGAAGCTTCTTAGAGCGTCCGCTACGTCGCGCGGGTGCACGGAGCGGGTGCACGCCCATCGAACAAATAGTATGAGCCCGCACCTGCACCCGCGCGAGTTAGCGGACGCTCTCATACAATTTTTCTATTGGCGTGTACCCGCTCCGTGCGCCCGCGCGACTGCAGACGCCCTTACTTCTCGGGCAATAAAATCTTTATTATACATAGTATGAAGTAATGTCGCTATTTTTTCCTGTCTGTCCGAAATTCTTATAGTGTAAATTCGGCCGCCTTCTTCTAAACCGCGCATCGGATTTTGATGCGGTTTTCACGGTCATTTAGAGAATTTTATAGGGAAGGTTTTTATGTGCATTTCATCCCGATTGTAGCCGTGCGAAGCAGGGTCGGATTGCTAGTAAATAATAAGGCAATGCGTCTACATATGAAGGGAGCGTTGTGTTAAAAAGGTTTAGTTGTAGGGTAAACATCTGTGGTTGGCACATATTGGCACCCAAAACTGTCGACCAAGAAGTTGCTTTACGGCGAGTACTGAACTCGCTTCCATACTTAATTACTATACTACCCTACTTACGTTGCAATGTAACAACTCCGCACTTGTTTTGCTGTAGAACTTTCATCCTATTGCACTTTTTATTGCTAGTAAATTCTGATTGTGAATCAAGTCTTACTTGGAACCTTGTGGCACGCTTTGAAACATCATAAAAGGTTGCACGTCTGTATAATCTTTCATCCGTGAGGCTGAAACAATCACAAATGTATAGTATAGATACTTCAACTCAACTTGGCGGTGGCAGAGACGCGGCAGCCGCCGTACGAGCAATACAAAGCTGGATATTTGCAATCTGATGCTCACATAAATAGCTCATAGGTAAATTGTATGGTAATTCTCCACTGTTTTTGATAAACTCTTGGTCTTTGTCGGTCCCTGCTATGATACTCCTTTCATCCACTCAAAGGTTAACTGGAAGAGATCCCTTAAAGGGATAAGTTCGCCATTGTACATCACTTTATCTCTTTTTGTCATTTATGTCTTTTTTTGTACAATAAAGAATTTACATACACATAGTCCGGGGCCTTTTGGGCATGTTTGTATGGAGAGTTTTACAATTTGAGTACACAGTAACAGTCGAGCGCTATGTTCAGGTGGAGCATCTACAACTTGCTTGCTTCGTTATGATATAAGAAAAATCGTGAGAGATAATTTAGTGGTTGTAATTTCTAAACTAATTAAAGGTTTAAACATTCGGACGGTATTTTTATTCCTGCGCCGTAGTTACACGATTTCTTTTACTACCGATGTCAGAATAAGTAATAGTACTAAACATACAGAAACTTCTGTTTTACAACCGCGATTAAACGAATTCCAACTTTATTAACACGCTTAAAAAGTCTGTACTACTTCATACACACTAGCCAGGCGGCGCGGCGCGAGTCAAAAGGAACGCGCCGCCCGTGTCCGCCTTTCCCCGCAACTCCCGCGACACACTAGGGTTGCTCGGGGGCGAGCGAGCGGGCGCGCGGTGAGCCGACAGCCTACTGCGATTTGCCTATGCCATAGGCAAGGCCTAGCGTACCTACAGTGCGGAGTGGAATCCCCCTGATTAGACGTTTATTTCGATTTTTTTTACTGCCGACGATTATGCCTCTCATAACAGACGTGACGGTTCCTAGCACGCTAGTTTTTATCAGTGACTTAAACCATATACCTCTTTACAACCAGTTAGCGTGTGCGAGAGTGACGGAAGCGATTATTTGCGCGATAAACTCTAGCATGCTATTAGAGCATTTCTTTCTGTATTTGAATTCCTCGCCCCCTTGAAAACGAGTATTCGAACGATTAGTAGAAAATAATTTACGGCTGGCAACTCTGCTACTGAAATGTCAAAGAGAACAGATGATCGATAACAGTCGTCACTTTGCTTTGCTTATTTATTTTTAATTTTTAGTAAACAATTCCTCAATCAACCAAAATGAAACTAGTTTAATTGTGATTGCAATGGCGACGGTGAAAGAAGACGAGTTACTCGCTTGCCGCGTGTGTCTGGCAGTAGACGTGCAGCTGTACGATATAAGAGAATATAAATTAGAAGAATGTTTCCATGATTTAATGGGTACGATGGTATGTATTTGACAACCCCATGTCTGTCGCTACAGTTTCATCCTCTAAATTGGGTAGGGTGTAGGTACGAAACATAAGGGCCGGTCTTAGTAAGCAAGTAAGCACGGCCGAACCCATTCGGTCGGTCTAATTAGACAGGCTAACTCTTATTACACTATGCTAAATCTGAGTAAGTCTGTCTGAATACCGCGTAGTGTAAAAAGCCCTTTAGCTAGCGCCCCGAGCGCAGTGCCTGGGGCGCCGCGTCTTCGCGCGCCTGCCGTATTATTTTCTCTGTATGATTTGCGGTGACACAACAACAACAATAAATACTCCTTATTCCTATTCTTTATTGACACACTAGTCAAGATCATAAAAAATATGCAGGGAAATTTTACAGAATATTCAACAGATTTCGTCCAGACAAGCTTTGCAAAGAGATATAGTGAAAATTAGACAGTGCAATGTTATAGTTGCCATGGAAAAGATGGTATACATACAATAGTATTTTAATTAGAGATGGGCCGAGTACTCGGTTGATACTCGGTACTCGGCAGGTTTTTTGATACTCTTACTTGGCCGAATAACTCGGTTTGAATGCCGAGTATACTCGGTTTAAGAAAATCAACATATTTTGGTCGATATAATTAAAAAACAGTGTTAATCAAAATCAGGTCATCACTGATCAGAAACTACACACAGTCAATCGTTAATTAACAAACTTTTTCAATGATTTATCTACTATCTATCTAGTGAAGTATTTGTTTGCAAACTATTAAGTGACTGGTAGTTAAAAGGCGCGGGCGGGGTGAGGGGTGTATCGCCGCGAGCCGGCCGCTCAACCGGCGCGAACCTGTTTACGCGCGCGAAATGGGAATTTGATTGAACCGAGTTACTCGGCCCAGTACTCGGTTGAAAAAAGATTGAACTGAGTAAAACTCGGTACTCATTACTCGGCGCATCTCTAATTTTTATACAGGGTGTATAATTTAGATCGGTCAGTATGGGAAACATACGAAGATCTGTTCTCAGGAACTGCTTAGTTTACCGTAACATTTGCTGCTTAAGCGCTACACAAGAGATATCTACATAGAAATAGTGTTAGTTTTATTTTTCAAAATATCCAAGTTTAAATCCCGAGCTGAGTACAAGTTTTTTTAAAATCTATAAATGCAGTTTTTCTTATTACTAAAATGTGCAACATATATATGTATTCATGCAAAAACCCACCCTCCCCCACTTCCACACGAAACAACATACATATATCACACAGACTCAACTAAACACCACCACCACTAAACACTAAAACAACACGATCGACGCGCGTTTCGCCTCTGTATGAGGCATCATCCGGATCTAATTGTACGACCGTTCGCTACTTGAACGACACTTTTGAACTTTTTTGTTCCTACTTGTGTTGTGTCCCCAGGAGTGGGCCGGCTGCCCGCGGCACGTCTGCGGGTGGTGCCGCGCGCAGATGCTCAAGTCTTTGGCGCTCCGGAGACGCTGCCAGCGCTCCCAGCGGATCCTGCAGAGGGCTTTAGCTGACAGTCATGTTGTAAGCTACCAGATTTTAATGCAACTTTTTTCTATTAAGAAAGGGGAGAATGAGCTTGAGGTCAGTGATTTTCCACTAAACGTGAGGCTCCAGGGGATGGGGTTTGGCAAAAAACATGAAATATCGCAAGGGGGGTGCAATGAGATATTACGTGTATTTATTTTTTCGTTGAACGCGCGATTGCTATACCGAAAAGTGGAGTGTCAGTGAAATTTTTTAAAACACTTTCACTACACTTTAAAATATACGGGTCTCTGCCCATATTCTATGGACCAATAAAACTTTTTTTTTTAGGTTACAATGGATTACCTACGAACTATAGACCGTATCGCTCAAAAACTCAGTCTCAACCTAGCAGTCTGCAGTGTATACACCACAGATTCCACGCAACCAGAACTAGTAAAAATAGAGCATCTGGTTAAAGAAGAAAGCATAGATTCCATAGAAAACATATTTGTAGATGAACCCATCGAATTCGATGATCCCGATGCAACTATGGACAATGAAATCATTAAAACAACAGACAACGGAGACAATTTCAAACTAGCTGTTGTCGAAAGTCTGAAAAAAACGAGAACTAGTAAAACGGCGCGTAGAAAAACTAAAACGCGTGCCTCCAGATCTAATAAAAAGGATGCTAAAACTGCAGTCAAATTAAAAAGAAGGGAACCAACTATTACTGAGGCTGAAGAGACTGATAAAGCTAAACGGATCATAAAAAGGCGAATGGCTGACAACGGTTTCCTTCCTGACTTCAATTTTGATGAATTTCAAAGCAAATATAATGTTCGAATAGATATACTGAGCAAAGAAGAGCAGCTGAGGGAGGTGGAGGTTAGGAAGATGGCGGAGAGTTTCAGGCTCGCCGCTTTCGGGTGCGATATTTGTGGAAAGGGGTTTGCTACAAAGCCGGTGTACGACGGGCATATGGCAAAGCATGATGTGGTAATTATGTTACTTGTTTTTTTAAAGAGATAGGAAGGAGCAGGGCCTGATTTAAAGGTCTGACAGCCCTAACTACGATCTTACTCCCTCCCCGATCCCCCTCTTCTCTGTCCTAACTGCCGGCCCAGCCCTGTATTCCTGTAATGTTTAAATAAGAGGTGCTTGCTGCACAACGCCCCCTGCGCCGTAGGTTCTAAGCTAATTAGCCTGCGGGTAAACCTGGGCCTGCCAAGGAGCATGTGGGCACAGAATAAATAATAGTACTCTTTTTCGACCACCATTAAACGAATTCCAACTTTATGATCAGGCCCAAAAATATCGTACTACTTTATAAACATTCGCTAGGCGGCATGCGTCAAAAGGAAGGCGCCGCCCGCGCCCGCCTTCCCCCCGCAATGCCCTGGTGCACCGCTAGGGTTGGACTGCTTACTGTAATACTATCACAACGCGCGACACAGTGAGCGGGCGCGCGCGCGGTTAGCCGGCAACCTACTGCGATTAACCTATGCCATAGGTCATGCGGCGAGCGCACCTACAGTGCGGAGTAGAACCCCCCTGGTGTGAGTCTGTTCCAGTGAAAACCGGCGGCCATCGAAACCAGCGACAAGTGGCGTGACATAACACACAGTTTGATAACCAACTCGAACTTCAAGTTGACATTTAGTATGATTGTTCTCTACGCGGCACAAACGCGGAGGAGCGAGCTCGCGCTTATTCAGGCCCCAGTTCTGGCGCTCATCGAGATTCATCTGACGTTCGAGATGTGTCAAAATATGACAGATTTTGAAGGGATCTGACAGCTCTTTTTGGCTTATCTCGAGTGTGACTTCATCTCTACTGACGTGAGAATTGCCCCGCAGTGCTGTGCACGTGCAAAACGTCACGTATTAATTATTGGATTTATTCTGGGTTTCGATGTGGCGCTGCCTCAGAGCGCCGGCGCGCACGCGTGCGAGGTGTGCGGCGTGCGCTTCCGCACGCGCAGCCGCGCGCACGTGCACCAGGACACGCACCGCCTGCGGTTCACGTGCGCCGCCTGCGGATTCCTCACCAGGACCAGGTGAGGAGCGCCCACGTAACTGTCTCGTTACTTATGTCCAATTTTTCGTTACTTACGTCTACTATCTCGTTTCTTACGTCGACTGACTCATTACGTACGTCCACTTTCTCTTTCGTGACGTTCACTTTCTCGATACTTACGTCCACTTTCTTTTTACTTACGTGCAGTATCTCGTTACTTATGACAATTTTCTCATTACTTACATCTCGTTACTTACGTCCACTATCTCGTTACTTACGACCACTTTCTCGTTATTTACGTCCACTTTCTCGTTACTTACGACCACTATCTCGTTACTTATGACCACTTTCTCGTTACTTACGTCCACTTTCTCGTTACTTACGACCACTTTTTCGTTACTGACGACCACTTTCTCGTTACTTTCGTCCACTTTTCGTTACCTACCTCCGCTTTCTCGTTACTTACGACCACTTTTTCGTCACTTACGTCCAGTTTCTCTTGACCGATATCCATTTACTATCCATCCATTTTCTCGTTACTTTCATCCATTTCCTGGTTACTGAAGCCCATTTTCTCGTTACTTACGTCCTGTTTCTCTTGACTGCTATCCGATCTATTTATTTATATCTATTTTCTCGTTACTTTCGTCCACTTTTTTGTTACTCGCGTTCACTATCTTGTTATTTACGTCCACTTTATCATTATTCATGTTTTTTAATTGTTTGCGCGTCTATTTTCTCGTTAATTACGTCCTAATCTTTTTACGTTCAATTTCTCGATCGATAATTATACCCACTACTATCTCGCTACGTCTACTTTCTCGAAACTTATGTCCACTTTCCCTCTACTTCCACTTTCCCGACCGTGGCATCAGGAAACCTAAGCAGTGTTGTTATCTTCAGGTTCATAGCGAAGAACCATTACCTCTCGCACGCCGGCACCACGCACAAGTGTCCGCACTGCGACGCAGTCTTCAGGTCAGTTGTAGCTTACCTTTGTTCTCTACAACCAGACCAGTGCACCTAGCGCGAATCTTCTCGATCGCGTTAAGTCGCTACGTAATTCGTTGCGTCGCGATCAAACAAGTTACTTAGCGAGTTAACACCTATCAAGAAGATTCGTGCGCGATGTGTCTGGTAAAAAACCATATAATTTGGTTATCTTTTTAGGTTATTTTTGTTGTTCAGAATTACAGCGAAATCTTGAATGTGACCAAAAGACGATCTTATCGCTTGAGAGCGATCTGTTTCTGACAACCTTATAAACAATTTTAGACAAAGTTTTCAAAATCTTTAAACCTAGACACAGGCCATGTTTTAAGCGCAGCGTTCCATTAAAAGCGCTACTAAGCGAGTAAAATGGCGAAATTCCCTCCATTTCTGTGGTATGCGGCATCTTTGTTGCAGCAAATACACGTCGTACTTGACGCACGTGCGGCGCCGGCACCCCGCCGCCAACACGGCGTGCGACCAGTGCGGCGAGACCTTCGTCGGCGACAACGGCCTGCGGCACCACAAGACGCGCACGCACCGCGGCACGCAGGTACCGTGCGGCACGCGTGCCGCATGCGGCATCCGGCCGCCGACACGCTTTGACAACAGACAAATTCTAGTCATTATGTTATTAATGGTTTTTGTTTTAAATATAATTCAGTTTAATTTGAACCCAATTGTGGCAATTTATATATTTTCAACTAGCGGACGCGCGCGACTTCGTTCACGTAAAATTAGTAACCTATGTCCGTTAGGAATAGTGTAGCTTTCTATCTCTAAAATAATTTTTCACTGTAAAAGGGGCCAATCTGAAAATCAGCGCGGGGTACTTCCACCTCGCACATGCTGAGATTGGGACCCATTGCCAAACAGCTGTATTGTTTCTTTCTCACTTTCTTTTATTGTAATTATCATTATTTGTTTTTCCAACTACCTGCTGATATCTATGTGTGGCAATAAACGTCTTTTTATTTATTATATTTATTTAAATCGGTTCAGGTTTCAGAGATTACCCCCCTACATACAAACAAACTAACAAACAAAGTTTGCGGGTGGTAGGACCTTGTGCAAGGTCCGTCCGGATCGCTACCACCATCTTGCTCGCTAATCCTGCCGCTAAGCAACAGTGCTTGCACTGTTGTGTTCCGGCGTGGAGAGCAAGACAGCCGGTGTAATTACTGGCACAAGAGGTGTTCCATCTTAGCCCTCTGGGTTGGCAACGCATCTGCACTCTCTTTGTTGTTGCAGGTATCTATAGGCGGTGGTGATCACTTACCATCAGGACCCACTTGCTTGTTTACCGTCCTATGTTGTATAAAAAAAAAGTTTACCTCTTTATTATATTAGTGTAGATGTAGATAACAGCCTACTGTACTGCAGGTTTTCGGGAAACTGCGAAATGTCTTCTTGTCCAATATACCTCAGTGTCTGAAATCGAGAGTGTATGATCAATGTGTGTTACCAGTGATGACTTATGGCACTGAAACGTGGCCGCTTACTATGGGCCTTATAAGAAAGCTCAAAGTCACGCAACGAGCTCTGGAGAGGGCTATGCTTGGAGTTTCTCTGCGTGATCGAATCAGAAATGAGGAGATCCGCAGACGAACGAAAGTAACCGACGTAGCCCAGCGGATTAGCAAGTTGAAGTGGCAGTGGGCAGGGCACATAGCACGGAGAACTGATGGCCGATGGGGTCGGAAAGTTCTCGAATGGCGGCCGCGTATTGGCAAGCGCAGCGTAGGACGACCAGCCACAAGATGGTCCGATGACCTCATACAGGTGGCAGGAAGGCGCTGGTTGCATGCTGCTTCCAACCGGCCACTTTGGAAATCCATGGAGGAGCCCTATGTTCAACAGTGGACTTCTTGTGGCTGAGATGATGATGATGATGATGTACTGCAGGTGTCGGTGCCGCAGCTGCAGTACAAGTGCTCGTCGTGCGGCGCGCACTTCGCGAGCGCGGCCGCCCTGGACAGGCACGCGGCCGCCGCGCCGCCGCAAGGCTGCGACCACACCATGCGGTAGTTAAATGAAAGAAATTGTTTCAAAGTCTAACCCCGTTCATAAACGCTTCGTAAAAGTTTGTTAGTTTTTTTTTTTAATGGCTTCCCATCTCTAGATCGAAATGGATTTCGCCAATGACGACTTTGGTTGACATAGACACACCGGGAGAGCGTATGTACGGTAGGTCGGGTGGGTACGGTAGGATCGGGTGTGTGTGACATAGAACAATACAAATAAAATAACATTCAGAGTTAATCACGACACAGACATTACAGGACAATACGAAATATGAATGATCATAGTGTTTGTTAGTTAACATGTTTTATGTCTTTACCTGTCATTGTGACGTTTGCCCTCAAATGAAAGGGACAAATCATTTGTTAGCTTAAATTTTTTTTTTTGAATAAGGGGTTATATCTTTATTCAGATCGCTTATAGGAAGCACTTATAGATCTTAGCACCGAATAAACTGTTTTCTTTTTTTCTTTCTTTTATGAATGTCCTATTTAACATTTGTGCGCCCAAAGTGGCAAAAAGTAGAGAACTTATTACCTTTTATTACACCATCTCTCTATAAACCTAGTTTTGGCAAATAAATAAACGCTTGATTGATTGGTCGGTTGATTGATTCATTGATTGATTGTCATATTTACCACCGGTTCGGGAAAAACTTCTGATGAGAAGATACCCACAAGAAACTCAACAAGGTGTTTTTTTTTATAAATCAAAATAACAATGTTATTCTACATCTTAAATATTTAAAAATTTAACAATTAACACAGTCAGTGTACACATATACAATATTAAGAGCCAGGAATCGCCAATTTAAGCCAGGATCATTTCCAAACACCCCTGTCCAAGATATAGTCATTGATTTTATAACACGCCCGAGAAATTAATGTCTTCTTGACAATAGATTTGAATTTTCTGTCAGTTTGTATGGTAGCACCATCTTGCTCGCTAATCTTGCCGCTAAGCAGCAATGCTTGCACTGTTGTGTTCCGGCGTGGAGAGCAAGACAGCCGGTGTAATTACTGGCACTAGAGGTGTACCATCTTAGCCCTCTAGGTTGGCAACGCATCTGCAATCTTCTTGGTGTTGCCGGTGTCTAAAGGCGGTGGTGATCACTTTCCATCAGGTGACCGACTTGCTTGTTTGTCTTACTATTTCATAAAAAAAAAGTTGATCTGGAATGACAGTCAGCGTATGCGCAGGCCGTGCCCGCACTGCGGAGAGGAGCTTCGCAGCGAGGAGGGCCTGGCGCGCCACCAGCGGGAGCAGCACGCGCAGAGGGCGCTCCTCTGCCGGGAGGTACTGTCCACTGTGACTGACAGACAGAATAATGCCATCAAAAACAAAACTTGTAAAAAAAAACAAGTCTCGCAACTCAGTTCTCTACCGTAAAAAGTTGTGAGATCCATGTTATACCAAGTCGGTTGGCTTATTCAGTCCCTAATTAAGGGACCTTCTGTCTTAAGTTATGACGTAATTAGATAATCTAACAACATCTTATAGTGACCACATTAATATTAAAAATCTTTTATGTTTAAATAAAATAGATTGACTTGGCCATCGCATGAAAACATAATGTAGCTCACAAGCAATACTGGAATGCTAATGATAATGCATTCACTGAAATGCTAACTTTGCTAAAATGTTAACTTTGTTAATCCTACATATTATATGGGATTACAAAGTTATTTATGCAGTTGGTGTATTTTGAAAACTGGACAGAAATTGCAAAATATTTAGGTTTTTATTTGATTTATTCACTAAACACTAATTGTATTCTAAATTTGAAACTTCTATGTCTAGTAGAAGTGCCTGAAAGTTTTGATGATCGGTCAGTGAGTCAGTGAGTGACAAATTAAGAAACTTTGACTAGTTATAGTTCTTAAACTACTGGTTCAAATTGAATGAAATTTGAAATATACCGTGTTTATGCAATGCCTGCTTAGTTTCTGAAAATACAGGGTTCTAGTTTAATCCACAACGAAGTTATAGGAGGTCGAAAATGGCTTGAACTGCTTCGAGAAAAGGATGGTACGGCCGTGCCGCTTTTTTTTGCTCGACTTGGCGGGGGCACTGCCGTGCCCCCAGATACCAATTACAATACTAAACTATTCGGTTTCTTATACTTTTTAAATTGGCTGTTTGTTGATTGTTCACGGCCTTGCTTTCACTAGCGCTAGGGTGACGAACTTTGTGTGCTAATTTTACAGGACATGTGATCTAAAATTACAGGATTCATGTAAAAAATACGGGACAACGCGGTTATCGTATGGTATGGTCCTGTATTTTACTTATTAAAGTACAGGACACGGCAAAAATGGTAGCTGAAAAACGGGACGTCCTGTAAAATACCTGTAGTTGGCCACCGTACCTTGCGCGCGCATCGCTACCGTGTACCACTACAGTTGTCATTTGTCAGCACTACCCCGAACTAGGTCATGGCGTCAATGATATTCCGCAATATTTTATTATAAATAAATAGTAATAAAATAACAAATCAGAATAAGTCAATATTGTATTAGTTATCATCGTAGAGGTTACTCAGTTCGTTTAAATAAAATATTTTTATTTCTCCAATATCATCCTGGCAATGATTGCTAACCGACTTGACTGTGCATACGTCAATCATGCGTGTGCACTACATGTCAAAAAATTATTTAAAACTAACTCCTAGTTATAAGTATTCCTGTTTTACTAACACAAATTATATGAGTCAAAGTTACTTGAAATAAATGATTAGGTTAGGTTTTTATAATGTTTGTATATTTTGTATTGATATTGTTTTATTACTTTTTATCTACACACATATCATAATTTCTCAATAACGCGTTCAAAAACCATAGAAAATGACCAGCATTATTACAACCAATGTTATTATAAGAATTTTCTTGTCTGTGGTAGTAGGTAAATCTGTTCTTTATTGGGTAGTATCTCTTAGTAGTCCGTGTTTATTGGTGATTACATTACCGATATCTCGTGACGTTATGAATTTAAATTTGGAACAGCTGTCAAAATTCAAGTTGGTCTATTCTAGTATCCACAGATATTAAAACAGTTATCGATACGAAACGTCAATTCAGTATGATTTTTTAATTTAAACGCACGACATTTGATCTCGAGTGACATGACAATTGGGAATTCATTCTTTTGTCTATGATTTAAAAAAAACGTTCGCCTTGACGGATAGATCGAATTGCCGCCATACTTGTTTGTTGGTTTTTTGCTGTTACGGTTTTTTGCAGTTATGATATGTGTGTAGATAAAGTAATGTATGCAACTGTGTATAATTAGGCCTTAAAACACTCGTGTGATCCTATTATGAAACTCGCTAACGCTCGTTTCATAAAACCACACTCGTATTTTAAGGCCTCTCATTATATAGCAGTTGCATAAAATACTATTATAGAAATATTGTAAAAACTTGACCTAAGATTTTAAATAAATATGAAATAATAATAAAAATAAATCCAGTCTTCCCATCTCAATGTCCTGTAAAACGAGCACACGGGGTCGGGCACCCTACTTTCATGTAAATATCTTATCTTATCTTACCTCAGTGCGGCCTGTGGTTCTGCGACGCGCGCTCGCTAGGCACGCACCGCGCGCGCGTGCACCTGCACGTGCGGGCGCGCGAGCCGCCGCGCGCCCGCCCGCGCGCGCGCGCCTTCATCTGCGAGAGCTGCGGCAGCGAGTGCTCCGTGAGCCCGACCTAGTCAATATATCCTTGTTTGGGACGCGGGTGGCCCGGGTAGACGCGGGTGACCCGGATAGACACAGCTGACCCGGGTAGACACGAGTGACCCGGGTAGACACGGGTGACCTGGGGCAACAAAATGTATTTTATTTGTATTCGGGTAGACACGGGTGACCCGGGTAGACACAGCTGACCGGGGTATACAAAGTTGACCCGGGTAGACACGGGTGACCCGGGTGGACACAGGTGACCCGGGTAGACACAGGTAATCGCCTTGTAGGATGGCTTAGCTTTAATCAATCAACAAAATAAAATGTTTGTGTGTTGTTGTGTGGTTTAGTGCGCATGTCCACGACGTGTCGCACTGACCTGTAACACCGTCGGCGTGTTGTTCGCCAGTCGCTGACCAACCTGGCGGCGCACCAGCGCAGCCACTCGGGCGACAAGCCGCACGGCTGCCCCGCCTGCGCGCTGCGGTTCAGCAGTCTGCACAACATGCAGCGCCACCACCGAGTGGTAAATGTACCAGCGGGGCAATTCTGGTGTCAGTAGAGATGAAGTCGCACTCGACATTTGCCAAAAGGAGCTGTCTGATCCCTTTAAAATATGTAATTTTTGACACATGTCGAATGCGAGATGAATCTCGATGAGTGTCAGAATTGGGGGGGTCCTGGCCCCCAATTCTAGCACTCATCGAGATTCATCTGACGTTCGAGATGTGTCAAAATTTTACAGATTTTGAAGGGATTTGACAGCTCTTTTTGGCTTATCTCGAGTGTGACGTCATCTCTACTGACGCGAGAATTGTCCCGCTGTGCTAGCACGAATCTTCTCGACACGCGTTCACTGGCTACGTTACTTACTTCGTATCGTTCTATCTTTTTTTTATACATTATGGGAAGGCAAACGAGCAAATGGGTCACCTAATGGTAAGTAATCACCACTGCCTATAGACACCCGCAATACCAAGGAGATTGCAGATGCGTTGCCAACCCAGAGGGCTAAGATGGAAAACCTCTTGTGCCAGTAATTGCACCGGCTGTCTCGCTCTCCACGCCAGAACACAACAGCGCAAGCGCTGCTGCTTAGCGGCTGGATTAGCGATCCCGACGGACCTTGCACAAACCATCCGCAACATACTCATTTTTTTTTTGAAAAATGTTTTTTTTTTTTCAGGTACACTTAGGACAGCGACCGCAGGTAAAATGTGGCACGTGCGGCAAGCTGCTGGCGCATGCGGCATCTCTCAAGCTGCACGTCAATACTGTACATTTGAAGCTGCCGCTGCCGCCGCGGCAGAGACGCCGGGAAAAGTGATGTTACTAATTTATTGAATAAAAGAAAGAATATTAAAAATTATGGTTTTGTAACACCCTGTGAATGAAAAAGAAAAATTTTATTTTGCAAGTAGGCCGCATAGGCTCTTTTACATGCCTGAATCTACTAGCGCATCGGAAAATTGAAAATTCTGCTGAGAAGTGTCGCAAGGAACTCTGCAACTTTTTAAAACAAAATTACAGTGCAATATGAACTCTGTACGAACTTAGTAAGAACTTACTTAGAGAATGTAGGGACACAGAATTGCTTAGTTTGCAATATGACTCGATATTAGTAACATGCGCCCGCCATGCAATCCAGAGCGTCAGCAGTCTCTCGCCACTCGTACCAGCGCAATGTATATACAAGTGAAATAAATTAGAGTTATACTGGAAGAATGCCTTTGATGAAGCACCCAGACAAAGACACCTAATGAGAAAAACAATTAAACAAAAAAATATATAAAATAGCACAGTAAGAGTTAGGCATATTGAACGAACTAGCCCTAGTTATGATTGGCCAGAAGTCCAGGGTTCCCAGGTCAAAGAAATTTGCAATGCAAATACTTTCAGATGCATTTACCTTGTCTACCTTTGCCCATGTATTCGAACGTAAAATAGTAGAAATCGTTATTTTCTGGCAACATTCTAATCCATTTCTACCAAAGGCTAAAATCATTTTTCTGCATAGATTTACTCAACTGCTGGTGCTTTGAATATAGACTTTAAGATACACAGATAAAGTTAAAAATTACTTTGTTTTAATTCGTGAAGCATACATTAAAAATTAAGAATTATTTGCAAGAACCTCAGAGAAAGGAACCCATAGAGACAACTGAGACGTTCCCGCGCCGTACACCTTTTGCAAATTGCTAGTGATGTACATTAGTCGATGAAAACTGACGATGAATATTTGATATGAAGTACGACATTTTCGGGATACCTATTTTAAAATCTTGTACTGTACCAAACTATAATGTCTTATAAAAGCTTTAATTATAGCATAGCGAATACACAACCACAGCTGAAAATAAGTGAAGCGTCTCTTTGATGGAAATACTTTTGCGTACCTTCGATCCCAAAAGGCGAGTGGTGATGTGAAATCAAAAGTCAAAAGCCAAAGGTCAAAATATTTTTATTCACATTAGGCATACAGAAACCACTTATGAATGTCAGAAAATTTATAATCATTTCGGAAAAAAATCTTCTGATGAAAAGATACTGGTAAGAAAATCAACAAGGTGATATTTCTTAAACAAATCAACTAGTTCCTGTGGCCGTCCCAATATTTTAATCCATTTCTCTTTCATTTCTTCTTTTTTGGGAAAACTGAAAAAAAAAATAGTATTAATTATAACGCAAGACAGCTTGTGGTGAGCTGTTGGGGAGTAGTGACACCACGTGTGTGTCCTAAGAGAAGAGTAAACTAAATTATTAAATTAATTAATAAAAATTAAAAGAAATAAACAATTTTGTGCGGTGGTACGGAACCCTCGGTGCGCGAATGTGACACACACTCGGCCGGCGTTTTACTCACGGATCACTATCGCTGCTATGCCGCGAAGATAGCTTCAAGTGCCGCGCATGCGCCTCGTCCGAGACGAACCTAACTTCACACGTCTCGCAGTAAGGGCCTTCTAGTGTAACCTGAAAAAAATATATACATCACAGGAAGGCAAACGAGCAAGTGGATCACCTGATGGTAAGTGATCACCACCGCCTATAGGCGCTCACTAAACCAAGGAGATTGCAGATGCGTTGCCAACCCAGAGGGCTAAGATGGAATATCACTTGTGCCAGTAATTGCACCGGCTGTCTTGCTCTCCACGCCGGAACACAACAATGCAAGCACTGCTGTTTAGCGGCAGGATTAGCTAGCAAGATGGTGGTAGCTATCCGGGCAGACCTTGCACAAGGTTCTACCACCCGCACCAATTTCATAATTTTCCATCATCATACCAGCCGGAACCCACCGCTGGACAATTCCATAATTCGTTTTTTCAGGATTCCGTACCCAAATAGTAAAACGGGACCCTGTTACTAAAACCGCTGTCCGTCCGTCCGTCCGGCCGTCAGTTTGTCACCAGGCTGTATCTCAAGACCCGTGATAGATAGACAGTTGAAATAATGCCGCTATAACAACCAATACTAAAAACAGAATAAAATAAATATTTAAGTGGGCTCCCATACAACAAGCGTGATTTTTTTGCCGTTTTTATTAATAATACTACGGAACTCTTCGTGCGCGAGTCCAACTCGCACTTGGCCGGTTCTTATTATTAATATTAAGAGGAGTGTGAACCCAGCCCCAAAAACCGCTCCCCATACAAACGGCGATAAGGTTTTCCACCCTCTAAGTCTAAACCTTTACCTATGGCAATGACTATTTGGTATGTTGTCATTATGCCCTAGAAGTAGGTTTGTATGTTTTGATTTTTTAAATATTACTTATAGATTTGACAATATTTGCATTTTAGGAGTTTCATACGAAACAAAAAGCATCAATATTTTTTAAACTACATATTTAGAATATTAAAAAAAATCAAACACACAAACCTAGTTCTAGGGCATATTGACAACATACAGAAAAATCATGGCTATAGGTTAAGGTTTAGAGGGTGGAAAACGTTTTCGCCTTTGGTATGGAGAGGGGCGGGTACAGCCAGCGTTTTATTAGATAGGCGTATATCTACCATCGATTTTTCAGGCCATTTTACTAATACTAACTAATGAATGAACTTCAGGAATGGATGCGGAAGGTTTATTGAAAGAAGTGACCGCAATAAGGACGTATAGTCAGCGTCAAATATACCAGAGCGGGCAAGGTGGTCAATAATATCTGAACACGCCCGAGCGTATTTGACAATAGAGTCGAGTTCAGATATTTTTGACACCTTGCCCGCTCTGGTATATTTGACGCTGACTGTACACACTCCTCTTAACAACTCCTTACCGTTTTATCAGCCAGTCGGTGTTTCTTCTTCTTGTGTACGTCTATCCCTTTCTTGCTAACGAACGTGTACCCACAGAGCTCGCAGAGGAAGTCCGACACATGTTTGATCCGTATGTGGCCCATGTATGTTGTGAGTTTGCTGTGAAAAAAAAAGGAATTCCATATCAGGTGAATCGGTGGAATAGAGCAATACGGTATTTCACTCAAAAATCTAATGGCATAAAATTGCTTGTGAGCTTAGTCGCGCAGGCGCACGGAGCGGGTGCACGCCTATAGAAAAATAGTATGAGAGCGTCCGCTAACTCGCACAGGTGCGGCTGCGGGCTCATACTATTTGTTCGATATGCGTGCACCCGCTCCGTGCACCTGCACGACGTAGCGGACGCTCTAAATCGACGAAAGGGCCTCTAGGTGTCGGCAACGGCTCCGCGCACGCTTCCCAAAAGTCCTGGACACTATTGCCCCATAGTAGGGAAAGGTATCAGATTGGCGGATACCTTATCGATAATTTCTACAAAATGTCAGATGCACCGCATCACTAGTCTATATTTCCATAACCTCTTATAGAAATAATAAATCATTTATTACTATTAAAATTAATAAATAAGCTTAGTTTTTACAAGCTCAAATGAGTCTTTGCTCCATAATTTAACCCACATAATAATACTAGCCGTCCAAATTGCGATATTCCCATAAATAAATACCAAATAATACTTACTTGTAAACGCCGATGTGTTGTCCTTCATTGCTTTCTTTAGGACACCGTGATGAATGCGAACTGCAACCATGCACGAAGTATGCCATTTCGCACAATATATATCACTTGCTTGTCTCAAAAATCTAACGATAACCATAAGAATTTTATTAAATTGCACCGAGAGCTCTACGAACCGTCATCAAAATTTGACGTGAATATTATGCGACTAAAAAGAATGGCTGCTATTCGACAGCATATTCAATACACGAAAGAAACTTTTTTAAACTGTTGTATAATCACATGACCTATATGACCAAATGTCAGCACTGAGTGTGTACGGTAGTAAATTTAAAGATGGTGTCAAATGGTTATGTTTGTTCACTCCTTCACGTTGTTACATCGTAAGAGTGAATGGAGCAGATACATTCACGCTTTTTCTCAATTTTTCAGGCTTGCTCCATGGGTTTAAAACCTCCTTGGCAAGAACATAGTATGTGAACTGTCAACGTCAATTTCGTCAATTATGAAGACTGAGCAAAAATTGTTTTGGGTCGTTCGAGTGTTCGTTTAAATAATTTATTAATTATTTCTGACATAAAATCAAGTTAATTAAACTAAAATGTCTGATATAAAGCTGGAATTAGAGATGGAAGAGTTGATGGCATGCCGCGTTTGCCTCGCGACGGACACCAAATTGTATGGAATTTACGAACATAGGCTGAACGAGGCGTTCACTGATATTTTGGGAACGAATGTACGTAAATTACTGTAAAATCATTTAAAATAGCATTCTGTATCCAATTTGTTTATGGCTTCACAAAATTGATGCAAGTTTCATTCACGTTCGCCGAGAAATTTACTCAGAACGACATGCACGCAAGAATTTAATTTCTGATTAACACAATGTTATTGTTTTGGTGCTAGCTTCCTGAACGTGCCTGAACTAAACTTTTTGTTAAAATGGCATCTGTAACATTTCATCATAAATGGAAAGGTGTATGATGTTATTTTTTCAATTGATTGCATTTATATTTATTGGTACAAAGTATAAAAACAAAAAATTTATGTCAAATAGTTTAGACTAGAGTTATACGGAATACTGATCATAATATCTTTGTAAACCGCCATCTTTGTAAACTTAGCATGGGTAGTCGTAGACAAACAGGGGCGGATTAATTGGTATTGCACATGGGCGTTCAAATAGCTAGTGGGGAGCCTGAACATGAGATGTTCTATCTTAGCCCTCTGGGTTGGCAACGCATTTGCAATATCCTTGGTGTTGCGGGTGTCTATAGGCAGTGGTGATCACTTACCATCAGGTGACCCACTTGCTCGTTTTCCATCCTAAGTTAAATTGAAAAAGAAAAAACTTTTTATACATCTTTTTTTAAGTCAGCTTTGTACACTTGGGTTGCATTGAATCGGGATTGTCAGGATTAATTGATAAATTATTATTATTAATATATTATAGGCGAGCAGTATCATTGCTGATATGCCTATCTCAAAGTTCCACAAGTTATTTCAAAGTCTTGTTTAAAATATTCAAAGTTCACACACAAAATGTCAGACACTTCACAAAATGGTTAGTTTATGTTTTTTGCGACAGCAGCCAGGAGTCAAGTCTATTTTTAAAAGCATTTAACGAAGGAGCAGTAACTACAGTATCAGGCAACCCATTCCAATCCCCGACGACGCGGTTACATAGTAGGTGGTAAGCTGCCATTTAATTGGTAGGAGTGCATACAATCTTAAGGCTGTGACCTCGGGCGCTCCGACTGGCAAGGTTTTCTTTGAACAAAGTGTGGATGTCCAAATATATTCATTTATTATTATTCATTTGTTTCAAAAAGGAATTTACTCTGCTCAAAATTGTATAAGTTATATCTTGTTCCAGCTTTCTCCGGACGACGGGCTGCCGCAGCGCGCATGCGCCGAGTGTCGCGCGGAGCTCCAGCGCAGCGCCTGCTTGCGCGCGCGCGCCCACCGCGCCGACCAACTGCTACGGCAGGCGCGGGCGCACCAGCACTATGTAATTATACTCATTCATTTACCACTATTTATTTATGGCACTGAAACGTGACCGTTTACTATGGGCCTAGTGAGCAAGCTCAAAGTCACGCAACGAGTTATGGAGAGGGCTATGCTTGGATTTTCTCTGCGTGATCAAATCAGAAATGAGGAGATCCGCAGACGACCTAAAGTAACCGATGTAGCCCAGCGGATTAGCAAGTTGAAGTGGCAGTGGGCAGGGCACGCAGCGGAGGACGACCAGCCACAAGATGGTCCGGTCACCTCATACAGGTGGCAGGAAGGTGCTGGTTGCATGCTGCTTCCAACTGGTCACTTTGGAAACACTCTTCTTTCGGCTTTTACAGAACAGTTATAAATAAAGTAAAAGTATGTCAGACGACCAGATAGCCTAGTGGTTAGTGGCCCTGACTACAAAGCTTGAGGATCCCGGTTCGATTCCTGGGAGGGGCAAATTTTTGTATGATGAATATGAATGTTTATACCCGAATCGTGGATGTTATATGTATTTAATATAAGTACATATATATTTATCTATATAAGTATGTATGTCCGTTGTCTAGTACCCAAAACAAAAGCATCTTTAGTTGCTTACTTTAGGACTAGGTCAATTGGTGTTAAGTGTCCCATGATATTTATTTTACTGACGTTGACATTTTCTTCTGCGTGCACATATTTCTCTGTAAAATGTAAAAAAGGCTAAAGTTCGTTCATAGATAAATCGTCTTATCATTGAAACAAAACTCAAACTAAAATTTTACTTTTTGTCACCTAAACATCGTTTATTGCTTTTTTTATGAAATAGGAGGGAAAACAAGCAAGTGGGTCACCTGATGGTAAGTGATCACCACCGCCTATAGACATCCGCAACACCAAAGAGATTGCAGATGCGTTGCCAACCCAGAGGGCTAAGATGGAATACCTCTTGTGCCAGTAATAAATAAATAAATAAATAAAAATTATTTATTTCGGACCTGGATCCATATTTTATAATTACACCGGCTGTCTTGCTCTTCACGCCGAATCACAACAGTGCAAGCACTGCTGCTTAGCGGCAGGATTAGCGAGCAAGATGCTGGTAGCGATCCGGACGGACCTTGCACAAGGTCCTACCACCCGCTTATTGCCTTAATAAAACAAATCGAGGGTATAAATCGAAGAAATGATTTATAACTTGTTGCTTTAGAATTTTTGATGAATTGTAGAATATTGTTTACTACTTAAGTAAGACAAGCAAAGTGACAAATTAAGCAAGAAATAATAATAATTATTTTTATATTTGTAGATCACAAACGACTACATCCGCTCGATCGACCGCGTTGCTCTTCGCCTCACACACGATGACAAGTTTGAAATACTGGCAGACTACCCTCAAACCAAAATTTTAGAGCCCGAACCAAATGACAGCTGTCATTCTGACAGCGACGCGGACGTCAAAAGTGACGTCGACGACCTTGCCAGTAGTAACGGCGTGGTAGGAATGGTAGAAAATAATATCGCCGAAGTGAAAATAGTGGAAACGGAGGCGGAACAACTGAAAATAGTAAAAATTGATGTGAAAAAGGAAAGTAAAAAAAGGAAGGTTAAAGAAAAGAAGAAGGTGATCAAAGTGAAAGCCAAACCAGAAGTCGAGTGGGTGGTTAAGAAAAAGCCGGTAAGGAAAAAAAAAGGTTTCAAAAGGTATTTTATGTGTGACGAGGATTATGTGAAATTTGAAGAGAAGTATAATATCCAAGTGATACGGCTGTCGGAGGAGGAGCAGCGGCGCGAGATGGAGGCGAGGAAACACACGGACAGCTATCTGAACGCACTAGTGCGATGCGAGAAGTGCTACAAAGGATTTCTGTCTATGTTCACGTATGAGAACCATCTGAAGGTGCATGATGCTGTAAGTGTTATAAGAGACAAGACAATGTTTTTTTACATATCGCCTAGGCCCTAGGGAATGAAAACCGGTTTTAACCGAATCCAAAGTAACCGGATATAACCGGTTAGTGGAAGTTGGAAAAACCGGGTTCTGTTAACTTCGGTTATCTCTTCATTATTCTGCGTAGCACAAATCGCCGTATTTTGTGACAATTATTGACACTTGTTCGTGTTGACAGAAACAGCGGAATCACTTAAAACTGCGGTTAACAAGTATACACACGCACGCATGCATACATGCACAAACATACATACACTCACACACACACCGCAACTAGGGAATGCAAATCCGGTTATTTTCTGTCATCAAAAACCGGTTTTAACCGGTTATTCCTTAAGAATATAACCGGGTTTACATTCTTTAACCGTAACTCAGCGCTGGTTTCCAGTCTAACCATCCCTAGTGACGTGCTGAGCCGCCATTTACTTCACTTTCCTGAAATCTTCACGAACGTTCCCTTTATTTTGGCAACGTCCTGCAACTTGCACTTAGTGAAAATGCTTCTACATGTCTGGCAGAGCCTGTCCGGGCCGAACGAGTGCGCGCTGTGCGGCTGCCGCTTCCGCTGGCCCAACAACCTGCGCTCGCACGTCATCGAGCACCACCAGCTCAAGTACGTCTGCAAGCAGTGCGAGCGGGTCATCAAAGGCAGGTCAGTCCGCTTCCACATGTCCAACTTA
The DNA here is from genome assembly GCA_963691745.1 of Ditula angustiorana. NCBI lineage: Eukaryota > Metazoa > Arthropoda > Insecta > Lepidoptera > Tortricidae > Ditula > Ditula angustiorana. The sequence continues at coordinate 6,922,365 of OY829500.1, read as the reverse complement.
GTAAAAGATATTTTAAAAAGGAAAGCAAGTCTGACGGTACGTGATCACTTACACACCCGCAACACCAAGGAGATTGCAGATTGCGTTGCCAACTCAAAGGGCTAAGGTGGCATACCTGTTGTACCGGTAAGTGCTGACTTTCTCTCCACGCCGGAACGCAACAGCGCATTGCATTGCATGGTGGTAGCGACGGGGCCTTGCACGAGGTCCTACCTTTTTTCATAAGTTTCAATCGATTAAATCGCTATAGTTCCCATAATGTATGTATTTTGGGGAATGGAATCCCGGTTGTTTTCTGAAAAGATAAACCGGTTTTAACCGGTTATGACTTAAGAAAATAACTGAGTTTGCATTCTCTAATGCAGCCATACTCAAAGTGTGCTCCGCGGAGCGCTAGTGCTCCACATAGCCTCTGTGGGGGCTCGGTGGGAATACTGGTTTAAAGGTGAAAAAAAATTTGAAACACTCCTCCTCTCTGGACGATCGATATCTCTTCATTTTTGACATGTGCTCTTATGCAATAAAATATTTTGACCTTTGACCTTGACCTTGATAGTTCAACGCTGTTTTTTTATTCATGTAAGCGTTCCGTCAACTATTCCGCATTCCAAAGGGTTCTGTTTAAAAAAAAGTTTGAGAACCGCTGCTCTAATGTTTTTTTTGTGTTTTTTTTAAACGACGCGCTACTCCCATTTTACACTTTAACCCTTTGAACGCTTTTATATTTGAATGAAGTGATCACTCACACGCCAAGCACTGTTAATAGATGTAACGTTTAAACCAATAAAAACAATTCATAATACGTATTTATACGTGCGGTCTGTGGGCCAGTTTCAAGCTGAAGTCCTACAGTGCCCTGAGAATCCCATACAATAATATTTTCAGGATGCTTTTTAGGCTTCCTCGATTCTGCAGCGCCTCTGGGATGTTTGCCGATGCTAGCATAGATGACTTTTATGCCATAGTACGTAAGAAAACGGCCTCTGTGGTGATGCGGATTAGGGGGAGCACGAATGGCATCCTGAAAATGATTGCAGGGAGGTGGGATTCGGATATTCTCCGCCGATACACCGACCTTCATGTCTTACGGCCCTAAAATAGTTTTTGTTTTTTACCTTTTAATAGTAACATACTAACGTAGTTTTATAAGTGTTTTTTGTAACTAACAATCTATGGATCTGAGAAATCTGAAAAAATATATATATATATATTTTATTTTTTATTTTTTATAATAGATTTTATTCATGATCAAAGTACACCTTCACTCCGACCTTTCTAGACGACACACGACCACTTATAGTTTATAGTTATTGTTTGTATGATGAATATGAATATTTGTATCCGAGTCTTGGATGTTATATGTATTTAAGTATGTATCTATCTATTTAAGTATATATATCCGTTGTCTAGTACCCATAACACAAGGTTTACTTAGCTTGGGACTAGTCAATTGGTGTGAATTGTCCTGAGATATTTATTTATAGGTTCTTGGCGTTCAAAGGGTTAACGCCATTTCGTTTAAGGTGTGAACTTGTAATACGCTAGTTTTGGTAACCGAGGCTCGTGTGGACAGGCACGAGGCGCTGCTGCACGCGGAGTTCCACGCGGGCAAGACGTGGGAGTGCAAGCACTGCGGCCGCAGCTTCAAGTGAGTACCCGATCCGTGCAGGCTTTTGGTAGTTAATTAGTGGATAATCCGTGACCTGGATCTTTGGGAAGTCGTGGATAATCCGTGAACTGGGTCTTTGGTAGTTAATTAGACGATAATCCGTGACCTGGATCTTTGGGAAGTCGTGGATAATCCGTGAACTGGGTCTTTGGTAGTTAATCAGTGAATATTCTGTGAACTGGGTCTTTGGAAATTCCTAGATAATCCGTGAACTGGGTCTTTGGTAGTTAATCAGTGAATAATCCGTGAACTAGGTCTTTCGAAATTCGTGGGTAATCCGTGAACTGGGGCTTAGGAAATTCGTGGACAATCCGTAAACTGGGTTTTTTGGTAATTCGTGGATTATCCGTAAACTGGATCTTTGGAAATTCGTGGATAATCTGTAAACTGGGTGTCAATGCGTGGACAATACGTGAACTAGGTACCAATGTTTGGTATTAGTGAACTGGGTAGTAATGATAATGGTAATCCGTGAACGGGTGTCAATGCATGGATAATCTGTGAACTGGGTATCAATGTTTGGATAGTTTGTGAACTGGGTGTCAATGAGTAGGTAATCCTTGAACTGGGTATCAATTATTGGGAATCCGTTTATATGGAGCGTTTGCGCGGGGCTGGCGTTACACGCATCGTTTTTTATATTTCAACAAATCACTATTTGTTTACGAAAATAAAAACTGAATATTTAGTTTTTCTTCTTTTGACGTGTACTTCCAATTTTGAGTACAGACAAAATTTACAATTATTTCTTATGTTTTCTTGACTTGTAGGATAGGAGACATCCATAAATTACGTTACGATAGGAGGGGGTGGGGGTAAACGAACAACAACAACAACAAATATTCTTTAATGTACACCACATAAAAATACAAAGCAAACAAATTAACGAATTAGAAAGGTAGACCATAGGCGGTCTTATCGCTTAACAGCGAACGTGACAGTCCGTGTTAAAAAAATGGAATAAAGCGTGACAAGGAGAGGGGGGAGGCGTCGTGAAGTCTTAAAAATCCTGACGTAATAATATAAATATGGATGGTCTTGTAGACATTGGAATGAAAAAAAAAGCCCGTTCGCTCTCGAACGCTAACCGTGCGGTCGCGCAGGAAGAAGTCCACGTTCTACACGCACGTGCGCATGAACCACGCGCGCGAGGACGGCGCGGGCGGCGGCACGTGCGGCGCGTGCGGCGCCAGCTTCAAGGGCGCGCCCGGCCTCAAGCTGCACCAGATCAAGAAGGTACACGGTAGTGATGTAACGAATATTCGTATTCGCATTTGCGGATATTCGCATATTTTTGCATATTCACACTCGCAAAATTTGTGCGAATGTTTTGCGAATTATGAAATATCCGAAAAAAAATTGGAGATAATAGTAGATTATTAAAATCGAAATCCATTCATTTCTTGTGTTTTTCAATGCATTATCAGTTTTCACTTTATCATTTGGTATTATTTATTTAATTGCTTTACTTAGGGCAGTGAAGCTTAAAAATTAAATTTTCATTAGAACTTTTAAATACAAACAGAACGCATCTCCTTCGAACGAGACTACCACGAAACCATAGACAATTGGCGCAAAATTTGAACCAGAACTGAATATTCGCATTCGCATTAGCATTCGCGAATGTCAGTAGCAGATATTTGCATTCGCATTCGCATCCGAGAATGTTCAAAAAATTATATTCGTTAGATCACTAGTACGCGGGCCCGCTGCCACGCCCAGTGCTGAACATCTCTAGGTACCACGCTGTGAAGTCCCTGTGAGTCCAGTGGTGTACATGAGTACCGCGCTATAGAGTCCCTTTGAGTCTAGCGGTATGCATATGTACCAGATGTCACGCTATAAAGTCCTTATGAGTCCAGTAGTATACATATATGTATGTAACGTGCAACGGAAACTCTACCACTGGACGTACAGGAACTGTAGCGTGGTACCTATATAACACCGCTGGACTCACAGGGACTTATAGCGTGGTACATATGTATACCACTGGACTCACAAGAACTTTTCAGCGTGGTACCTATATGATACCGCTGGACTCACGGGGACTTTATAGCGTGGTACATATGTTTACCACCGGACTCACAAGATCTTTTCAGCACGGTACCTATATGATACCGCTGGACTCACGGGGACTTTATAGCGTGGTACATGTGTATACCACTGGGCACACAAGATCTTTACAGCACGGTACGTAGTGCATATGCAATACCACTGGTCTTAGTGTGTTAAGTAGACATTTAAGCTGCAGAAGAACCCAAAAATTAGCAAGTCTAAAAGCCAGAAGTTTGTAGAAATTGTGTAAGAAAAGTCGGTACAAAGTTTTCCTTTTCCAAGGAAAATGTGAAGGTTTATATATCAAAGTGACACAGAATATCTCCAGTTAAGACAATAGTGGCGCCCCCCAATAATTTCTGGAGGTTTTTTTTGGAATGTACGTATTGGATGCTTCTTCTGTTTAAAGTGGTTTTTTTATTAAAGAGAGTGTACTTGTTTGACAGTGCAATAAAAACATGAAGCTGCAGGACCCCGAGCGGAGCGCCCCGGAGGAAGGTGGCGAGCCGCCCACCCTGTGCACCAGGAAGGGGTTCATTTGCGAAGTCTGCGGGAAGAAGTGCACTGTGAATCTTTCTTTATTCTAATTTAGCATCATAACCCTTATATTATCTTATTAGGTTGTCCGGAAGAGATCGCTCTCAAGCGATAAGACCTCCTTTGAATACCTTTATTTAAGATTTATCTGTAATTCTGTGAAATTGTAATGTGGTGTTCAGTGAAGCATATTGTATTGTATTGTATTATTTTATCCTTAAATTAGAGACAGGTTATTTATTTGCACAATTTAGAATTTGTTCTTTCAAAGTGGGAACTTTTTATAACCTGAGCAGATTTTTAAATCCCTCTATGCAACCATTTTACGGTAATTGTCATAATCATTGGGCACTTTTTTGATGTCCAGCGGCAATGATATTATAATGCATGGATGTACAGTCTCTTACTAAATGACAGCAAAAAAAAAAACAGCCCGACATGAGAATACAGGTTGACGCCAATGTTACAAATGCAAATTATTAGTTCACCATTTATAGTCATTGGATTTTCAATTTTACGTCTAACTGCATAAAATAATAATTTATTTAGTTTCGTTGCAAATAGGTTTTTTTTACAAAATAATAGTATTGACAGCAGCGCCGTCGGTCCGTCAGACTGACACCGCGAGCGATTGTCGATTTATTGTACTTTTTGTTCGACTTTTGAGGCCATTATTTAAACGCTGACTAGAAGTCCATTATTTATAGGTCAGTGTCCAGCGGTCACCATTTTGTTTAAAATTATTTTAAAAAACTCTTGAAACTAAGAAAATAAAGAACGCGTTAAAAACTAAAACTAAAAATACTATGCATATTGCTGTAGTAGTCTACAGTAAAGAGTATTAATACGTGTGTGTGTGTGTGTGTCTGTATGTCAGTCGCTGTCGATCCTGGCGGTGCACCTGCGCGCGCACACGGGCGACCGGCCGCACGCCTGCCCCGGCTGCCCGCTGCGCTTCGCCAAGAAAGACAACATGGAGAAACACCACCGCGTCGTGAGTTTCTTTTATACACCATAGCAAGGCAAACGAGCAAGCGGGTCACCTCATGGTAAGTCATCACCGCCACCGACCTGCGACACCAGGGATATTGCGGATGCGTTGCCAAGCCAGAGGGCTAAGATGGGATACCTCTTGTGCTAGTAATGTCATCGGCTGTCTTACTCTCTATGCCGGAACACAACAGTGCAAGCACTACTTAGCGGCAGGCCTAGCGAGTAAGTTATACTTTATTTTATGCTAAAAACCCGCCCGCTTTTGCACGGGTGCAAATTGTATGTAAAAATCTGATAAGAATCTCTAAACGACAGTGAAAACCGTATTAAAATCCGTTGCGTGGTTTAGAAGGGGTAAGCGGGCGAAAATTCGATGAGAACGGACAGACCGGATAGCGACTTTATTCTATACTAGCGGACGCGCGCGACTTCGTTCACGTAAAATTAGTAGCCTTTGTCCGCCAGGAATAGTGTAGCTTTCTATCTGTGAAAGAATTTTTGAAATCGGTTCAGTAGTTCCAGAGATTACCCCCTACATACAAACAAGCAAAGTTTACCTCTTTATTATATTAGTGTGGACTAGTTCTATACTAGGTTCATTAAGAAGATAAAATGCAGTAATTCTAATTAATACTATTGGACTCACGGGGACTTTATAGCGCAGTACATAAGTATACCAGGAAACCCCAGGGATTTTATAGCGTGGTACGTATGTATGCCACAGGACTCCCAGGGACTTTATAGCGTGGTACATATGTATGCCACAGGACTCCCAGAGACTTTATAGCGTGGTACATATGTATGCCACAGGACTCCCAGAGACTTTATAGCGTGGTACATATGTATTACACAGGAGTCACGGGGACTTTATAGCGTGGTTCATATGTGTTCCACAGGATTCACGGGTACTTTATAGTGTGGTACCTATGTATACTAGTGGACTCCTTAGGGACTTTATAGCGTGGTACATGTGTATTCCACAGGACTCCCAGGGACTTTATAGCGTGGTATATATGTATTCCACAGGACTCAAGGGGACTTTATAGCGTGGTACATATGTGACTAGAACGTTTTAAGTGTGTTAACCTTTAAGGCCGGCAACTGTTCGGCGATTCTTTCGGGGTCGCTGATCACTTCCCATCAAGCGCTCCGTAGGCTCGTTTGCCTGTTTTTACCGTAAAATGGGTATCTCAAATGAGCGGGACTGTCCAGGTGCACCTGGGCCAGCGGCCGCAGGTGAAGTGCGAGCTGTGCGGCAAGCTGCTGGCGCACGCGGCCTCGCTGAAGCTGCACGTGCGCACCGTGCACCTGCGCCTGCCCGCGCCGCCGCGCGCCGCGCGCCCGCCGCGCGCGCGCCGCAAGCCCGGCGCGGAGGCCTGACTCCCGCTCTGATAATAAATAAATAAGTCATTTACTTATTTTTTATTCATTATTAACGGTTGGCTTACAAGTTTTTGTGACCAAAATTTCTTTTTTATTTTTACATGAACACCGGCAGAGCGCTTGGATATTTTTTTGTTACAGAGTAAGTAGCTTCCTGAGTGAACGAAAATAATATCAGATTTTTTGGTTGCGGCGTGTAATTATAAAATTAAAAAGATTGTATGAAATCTGGGACGGTTTAAAATACATACTTCCTTAGTCTATCACATATTTAAAAAAAAAGTATGACAGATATGCCATTAACAGTTCCTCTTGGCAATGTTAGGATTCCGTCTGACCATGCTCACTGCTATTACAGCGCTGACGACTCGGAACGCTCTAAGCGCTATTAAGTGTTTCGGAACGCGGCCAATGTACCATTTGTCACTTTTTTAAATTCTTAATGGATTAAGGTAAGTACGTAATTAATCCTTCCCAAATTTAGTATTAACAACTTTTAAAATGTAAAATTCTAGTCATTTTGTATATATTACATAAATTATTTACTACTGAGCTCAGAATAGTGTTAATTTAAATCAGTAATTTTATTTTTGCATTAAAAGAATTTAATAAAAGTAGGTTCTCAATTCGTCTCTATAAACGTTTGTTTTATAATTAAGGCATTACTTTGCGGAGGTCCATTTCAACAAACAGGAACAAATTACCTTGCTACTCCGCGTTTGTTGTTTGGTTATGCACTTTCAGGAACCGATTTTTTTTACGTTATAAACCTTTAGGTAACAAGAGAAGACTACCATAAATTAAGTAACAATCTATCAAATATACTACTCACAACAAAATAAGGGCCACTTAGCGTTTCTCGGTAAAATTAAAACAAAAAATTAATATAAATTTCTACTAACACAAGTCTTGAAAGTAGGGTTTTATATTACTAATTTCAAGTATAAACAATCCACAACGAAAACTACTGTGAGACTCAGACATATTAATAAAACGGATCACTCACGTACGGAGACGGGTGTGTCCGAGCCTTTAGAGAGTGATGTGGTTAGTGTAGTGTGCAATCCTATATTTGACATTAAAAATAATGAAGCAAACGAGGGTAGTTGTTCGCCGCCGCCCGAGCCGCCTGTGCCGAGTAGCCGAGCTGTCAGGGCTTCGGTACGCAGTCGTCGTCGCGCCACCGCCGCGGGGGCTCATGATTAAGGACCACGGACTGCTCCGAAACATGTCGGGCATTTCCCGACGCAAAAATACGTGAGTGATCCGTTTTATTAATAAATCCACAACGAAGTTATAGGGGGTCGAAAATGGCCTGAACTGCTTCGAGAAAAGGATGGTACGGTCGTGCCGCTTTTTTTTCGACTTGGCGGGGGCACTGCCGCGCCCTCAGATTAATAAAATCCAACTTTTAAAATAAAATTTGGAAATATTTTTGTTTTACTGAGATAAGTCAAGTGGCTCCTATTTTGTTTTGAGTGGCATATATTAAAAAAAAACTTTTTCTATAATATCAAACCGCTAAAAGTTTATTAGATATTTATCCATACTTAGTTCCTTTTAAAAAATAGATTTTAATATAAATGTAGATTTATATTATTGAATAAGATCGCATTTATTGTTAACTGAGGGAAATGTGGCAGTGTGAATATTATAGTTTATAAGTAAATAAAACACATTTATTGATCCGATATATTCGTTTTATTGTTTTATTAATGCCAACAAACATTATTTCAAAAACCAAAATTTAAGAATTGAAACAAATATGGCGGTTCTGGATATCTGCCGTTTTACCAGCGGAGGATTTTTTATTTTTGCTAGGAGCTACCTATCTTGAAAGTCCCGCACATTCTGAAAAGTAACATTACATACTGGCTGCTTTCGCAAAAAAAGCCTCACGTATTGTGTGTAATTTTAAAATATTTCATATTAATGATGTTATTATAGGTAAACCTAGGTCAGTATTTCATTAGCCGACTGCAGCCAGAAGGGACGGTTATGTTTCTTCAATCATATTCTTTTTTTTTTAAGTTTTGCTGCACACACAGGCTGCACAGTAAACACGCAGTGAAACCGGTTGTACTTAATTAATGATACGATCATATATGTCATACATATCGTAGCGGTTGATATGAATAAAAACCCAAAAACTATGTTTCCAAAACTGAAACTGCAAACTTCAGATCAGTATTGCCATAGGTGCTAATCTTATTTTCTACTATTTCTACCAATTACGTTCGGATACACGTTCGTGTCATTGCATAAATCGTGGTATTTTTGGAATTTAAATGTATTTTTTCTGTAAAAGTATCCATAAGGCGTTGTAAACGAAATCGGAACGGGTAAGCCTATTACGACAAGGTTGCTAAAATGTGCGATGAAAATTTTAGGATAAACAGCTATCCCAGGATGAGGAAGTGTGTTATTTAACATAATTTATATTATCAGTCATCAACATCAAATCAAATACTGAAGACAAACAGACAGCTTCGATTCGGCATGTACCTCTGGTATGGCTGTATAACCTTAGATTTCTCGCTCTTATTTGTATGTAGGGTATTCATAAAAAAAACTAAACTGTCAGTTGCTCTCAGGAGTATTCCGTACGTTGTTTACCTATCGATTTTCTTTATTGTTGCTAAAATACAGCAATATTCTAACAAAACTGTGATCTTAATGATAAAGTACGCTTAGAATGATGGATTTGCTAAAGATAGAAGACACAGAGGAGCTGCTAGCATGCCGTATATGCTTGGCAACAGACACCGAACTATATTCTATACTAGAACATCAGCTAGACAATGCATTTGTGGATATCATGGGAACTATGGTCAGTATACCGATTAAATTTAATCAAAAACTTATAAAGGGACTTTCATTTTACGCGTGGACTAGTTTTGGTGCCAAGTTTTAGTTATTTTTTTAATATAAACAGCCTAGAATCGTTGAGACGAAACTGTGTAGTTTAGGATCTAAATTTGAGTGGATCGTTGATATATTTTCTTTAAATAGTATAAATTGAAGTCGCTATCCGTTCCTGTCTGTCCTAAATACTTATAGTGTATGTTTGTCCGCCTTTTAAACCATGCAATAGATTTTGATTCAGTTTTCGCTGTCATTTAGAGAATTTTCTATAGGAGGTTGTATGTACAGTCAGCGTCAAATATACCAGAGCGGGCAAGGTGATCAAAAACATCTGAACACGCCTGAACGTATTTGACAATAGAGTCGAGTTCAGATATTTTTGACACCTTGCCCGCTCTGGTATATTTGATGCTGACTGTACATTGCATTCCGGTTGTACCTGAGCGAAGATAGGGCGCGTCGCTAGTTGTATAAGGAATGAAAACTGCATTAAACTGGATATTATGAACACTTATTAGATGACTAAATAATGTCCTAACGCTAAGTCTTGGTTCAAAGTTTTGGTGCAAATCATGTTGATAGTGCAGGTCTAAATTAAACCATATGGAGCCCCTAAGCAATGCAAGTGCAAGTCTCAGGGCCCCATTCCTTTACAACACATTATTTTCTGACGATCCAAGCTTTGAGTATTTAACCAAACAAATACACCTAACACAGGCAGAGTACAAAAAACAAAACATAATGTTGAACCAAATAAAAAAGGGCCCCACTTACCATACTGCCTTGGTAACCTGAGATGCTGATTTTCAATGGGACCCTTGCCATTTTTGCTGTTTCAGTCATTTAACATAAACTTAAAACAATTAAAGTAAGTAAAATATGAATAATACAAACTAATACTATAAAAAACTGGCCAAGTGGAAGTTAGACTCGTGAACTGAGTATCCTGAACATAATATAACCCTCCCTTCTAGCAGTAGTCAGAAATAATGCAGTTAAGGTAACTGTTAATAATGAAAAATGCCATTAACAATTCCTTTGTTAAAATCGTTAATAATCGACTTCGCGTCTATAGGCACTGGGGCTGTGGTTTATGAACCCTGTGTAAATGGTCTCTAGCTATGTATTGATTTGCATGTACGCCATTGGGGCCGTTGGGGGCGGGCGCCGGGGCGGGGGGGTCTTTGCTGTGCTTATTTTTGATGACATGTGGGGTGGGGGGGTCTAGATGGTGATTACGTCAGCAGTAGTTATTTACTTTTTTACACATATGGCACTCTACCATTTTTACACATATGGAACTGATGTGCATTATTCAAAATTTAGAGCACTAAGATGTTGAATAGCTCGATGAGAGCGATTTAGCGGCGTTCTAAAATCGGATGAAAGTGAGCAGACATAAATTGAGCAGCAAACATCCAATGTCATCGAAAACTTAGAATCTTGGATTCGGGTATCATGGACTGAAGACTGTTAATTGGAATTTATATGTATACCAAAAATTTTAACGGTGTTTGTTTTGTGCGGACGTAACTCTATGTTGAATACCGTGTCAATAAAGTTTGATAAAATTAACATTATGTGCGTTAAAAGCCTGTCTTCAAGGCCTATTTTCCTAAGCTATTTTCTTATTTCTAGAATTATATTTGCTGCTCATGAATCTATAAAAAAAACAATAAATTTAAAGAAAAATGCCAATGTACCAATGTTTACGTAAGCATGGGGAGGGGGGGGGGGGGGTAAGAGCTTTGATTACTTTTGCTGACAAGGGGGACGAGGGGGTAAATAATTGTCGTAAATCTGCTTACGTAATACTTGAACGGCCCCATTCATTCAAGTAGCGAACGGCAGTACTATTTGATTCAGATGCTGGCTCGTGTAGAGGCGAAACGCGCGTCGATTGTGTTGTTTCAGTGTTTAGTGGTGGTTGTGTATAGTTGAGTCTGTGTGATATATGTTGTTTCGTGTGGAAGCGGAGGAGGGTGGGTTGTGGCATGAAAATATATGTCGCACAGACGCAGCTATATTGCACGAGCACGGCAATGGTTTCTCGCCGTAATAAGGTAATTTGTTGTGTCCGGATCGCTACCACCATCTTGCTCGCTAATCCTGCCGCTAAGCAGCAGTGCTTGCACTGTTGTGTTCCGGCGTGGAGAGCAAGACAGCCGGTGTAATTACTGGCACAAGAGGTATACCATCTTAGCCCTCTGGGTCGGCAACGCATCTGCACTCTCTTTGTTGTTGCAGGTGTCTATAGGCGGTGGTGATCACTTACCATCAGGTGACCCACTTGCTTGTTTGCCGTCCTATGTTGTTTAAAAAAAAAAAAAGATCAGCGTCGTGGTACGCAGCCGTGCCTCGACATATGCTGAGTGGGTACCCTTTCGGTGTTCTATTTCTAAGTTCATCCTGTGTAGTACACCTTAGCACCGAATAAACTGTTTCCTTTCTTTCTTTCCAAAGGTTACAACTGTGTGTTAATTCTGCTTAAATTCCATTTTTTGTTCTGGTTTGATGTATCGGTTCGTTGCAGCTGTCGGCGTGGGACGGCTTCCCGCAGCACGTGTGCGCGCTGTGCCGCCGGCTGCTGCGCAAGAGCGCAGAGTTCCGCGCGCGCGGCCGCCGCGCGCACGACCAGCTCACGCGCTGCCTCACGCACCAGCACGCGGTGAGAGCAGTGGCTCACTGTGTGACGGTACCGAAACACACAGTGTGTCGGTACCGCAGCACTGTGTGACACTATCGAAGCACACAGCCTTAAACAGTCACAGCAAATGGTGTGACGTACCCTAAGCGCACTGTGTGACGGCACCGTAGCACACGGTTTGACACTGCCGAAGCACACAGTGTGACACTACCGCAGCACGTAGTGTGACCACAGAATAAATAATAGTACTAACGTACAGAATGGTATTTTATGCAACTGCTATATAATGAGAGGCCTTAAAACACGAGTGTGGTTTTATGAAACGAGCGTCAGCGAGTTTCATAATAGGATCACACGAGTGTTTTAAGGCCTAATTATATACAGTTGCATACATTACTTCATCTACACAAATATCATAACTGCAAAAAACCGTAACAGCAAAAAACCAACAAACGAGTGACAACAAGTAATGGCGGCAAATCGATCTATCCGTCAAGACGAACGTTTTTTTAAAACCATAGACATACAAATGAAGTCCCTATTGTCATGTCACTCGAGATCAAATGTTGTGCGTTTAAATTGAAAAATCATACTGAGTTGACGTTTCGTATTGATAACTGTTTTAAAATCTATGGATACTACAATAGAGACCAACTTGAATTTTGACAGCTGTTCCTAATTTAAATTCATAACGTCAGAGATATCGATAATGTGATCACCAATAAACACAGACTACTAAGAGATACTACCCAATAAACAGATTACCTACTACCACAGACAAGAAAATTCTTATAACGACACATCACGTCGACATTGGTTGTAATAATGCTGGTCATTTTCTATGGTTTTTGAACGCGTTATTGAGCACTTATGATATGTGTGTAGATAAACTTATCTTTTTCGACCACCATTAAACGAATTTACTTTATGATCAGACACAAAAACTTTCCTTCATAAACATTCGTTAGGCGGCATGCGTCAAAAAGAAGGCGCCGCCCGCGCCCGCCTTCCCCCCGCAATGCCCTGGCGCACCGCTAGGGTTGGGCTGCTTACTGTAATACTATCACAACGCGCGACACAGTGAGCGGGCGCGCGCGGCAAGCCTGCTACCTACTGCGATTAACCTATGCCATAGGTCATGCGGCGAGCGCACCTTCAGTGCGGAGTGGAACCCCCCTAACACTGCGGCAGTGTCACACTGTGTGATGTACCCTCAGCGCACTGTATAACTGTACCGATGCACACAGTGTGACGATATCGCAAATAACCTCCCCATAACCCCTTGCCAGGATAGGTCGACTTACCAATAACCCTGTATGTTTGTATTCATCATCATCATCATCATCATCTCAGCCACAAGAAGTCCACTGTTGGACATAGGCCTCCTCCATGGATTTCCAAAGTGGCCGGTTGGAAGCAGCATGCAACCAGCGCCTTCCTGCCACCTGTATGAGGTCATCGGACCATCTTGTGGCTGGTCGTCCTACGCTGCGCTTGCCAATACGCGGCCGCCATTCGAGAACTTTCCGACCCCATCGGCCATCAGTTCTCCCATGTTTGTATTGTATTGTATCAAAGCCCGTCCCCGCAGATCACGACGCAGTTGATCCGCTCGGTGGACCGCGCGGCGCTGCGGCTCGGGCTGCCGCTGGTGGCGGAGCCGGCGGCGCCCCCGCTCTGCTGCAGCCACGAGCTCAAGCAGGAGTGCCCGGAGCCCGAGCTAAAGGAGGAGGAGCTGCTCGTGGAGCAGCCTTACGCAGGTATTCCACCCTCCACGATGTATCCGTCGACGGCGACGTCCTTGGTTGTAACGGTGTGTTAGAACAATTATTTATAATTTTACATAAAACATAGGCAACTTAATAGCACTCGCGAATAGCGCCATCTAGCGGATCACCAGCAAACTACTGATTAAACTATCGAACTTTAAAGCATAATAAACACACCGTTACATGGTTCAACACCTGGCATGTGCACGAATGTGGCTAGCAAAGCCGAACTTGGTCTTAAAGGTGCGGTCACATGATAATGAAAATGGAAATGAAATAATAGTATTTTATGCAACTGTTGCATAATGAGGGGTCTTAAAACACGAGTGTGGTTTTATGAAACGAGCGTTAGCGAGTTTCATAATAGAATCACACTCGTGTTTTAAGACCTAATTATGTACAGTTGCATACATTACTTTATCTACACACATATTATAAGTACTCTATGAGGGGTTCAGAAGCCATAGGGCTATGACCTGCATTGCTACTAGCTACTAGTGCTAGGTACCTATTAAATATCTTTAGACTGTACACATTAAAATAATGTATTAAAAAATGAATTTGAACAAATATAGAAACAAATTAGAAAAATTCTCATAATAATATTGGTTGTAATAATGCTGGTCATTGCCTACGGTTTCTGAACGCATTATAGAGCATTTATGATATATGTGTGGATAAAAATGATAAATTTATTTTGCAAGTAGGCCATATAGGCTCTTTTACATGTCTGAATCTACTACATGTCGCACAGTATAGTCGATTGCCAATTTGCCACCCCGTATTAACAGCAAGGCACAGCACTGGTAGCGGAGTAGCAGGGCAGTTAGTTCCAGTTTGTTGATATGGACCTCCACAAACTAACGTCTGAATCTGTTTTTTTTTTATTAAATGGGAAGGCAAACAAGCAAGTGGGTCACCTGATGGTAAGTGATCACCACCGCCTATAGACACCCGCAACACCAATGGGATTACAGATGCGTTGCCAACCCAGAGGGCTAAGATGGAACATCTCTTGTGCCAGTAATTGCACCGGCTGTCTTGCTCTCCACGCCGGGACACAACAGTGCAAGCACTACTGCTTAGCGGCAGGATTAGCGAGCAAGATGGTGGTAGCGATCCGGACGGACCTTGCACAAGGTCCTACCGCCCGTAAAACGTGTTATGTAAGCAATAAACGAAGCCCGTCTGCATTAAAAGGGTTAATTGAAAGTTTTGCTGTTGGTAGGACCTTTTACAGGGTCCGTCCGGAACGCTACCAACGTCTTGCTCGTTAATCGTGCCGCTAAGCAGCAGTGCTTGCACTGTTGTTTTCCGGCGTGGAGAGCAAGACAGCCGGTGACGTTACTGGCACAAGAGAAGTTCCATCTTAGCCCTCTGGGTTGGCAACGCATCTGTAATCTCATTGGTGTTGCGGGTGTCTATAGGCGGTGGCGATCACTTACCATCAGGTGACCCACTTGCTCGTTTGCCTTCCTGTGTTGGATAAAAAAAGTTTTTTTTCCTTTTTTTTTAAAGATGGCGTGGACAGCGATCACATCAGTCTCAAGTACGAGGACGACTCGGCCGATGATATCGCGCTAAGCCAACTACAGACGGAGCCCAAGCCGAAGGCGAGGAAAAAGAGAATTATAAGAAAAGCAAGGGTTAGTAATGTACACTATCTACCTACACTAATATAATAAAAAGGTAAACTTTGTTTGTATGTAGGGGTAATCTCTGATGATAATTACTTACCATCAAAAAAAATAGACGATATTCCTACAAATAAAATTGAATTTCATTTGTCAATCGGAAAGGCTAGTTTAGTGGCCACATGAAGCCAGAGGTAGCTAGCGGGTTCGATTCCTGCAACGTCCTAACTTTTATATGATGAATATGAATTATCGAAAATATTTTTGTTAACAGGTGAAAAAAGTGAAAACTGAGAAGAAAGAGCGTCGCAAAACTGAGAAGATTCGCGACGAAGACTTCCCTGCTTTCGAGAAGGAATACAACATTGACGTCATCATTCTAACTCGCGAGCAGCAGGTCAGTTGTCTGGGAGAGATCGCCGTGACGCTGTAAACCTCTGCCATGTTAAAGAATGAAATTTTCATCCCGCTAATGCTTACTTTCCGATTGATACTATCGAAAAGCAATACTATCGAAAGTATTGATGCCTATTAATAGTATTAGATTTAATGACTATCGACACTATCAATAGTATCGAGTCTATCGGTAGGCCTATCGATATTCTGACTATTTTATGACGTCACGATGCTATCAACAGTACTATCGATAGTTCGATATATTGCCGCAACGCCATCGAAATGAGAAAACTATAGAACTGCGTACAACGCAGTGGCAGAGTAGCCGACCATAGTCTATTTTGGTAGACTATGTTGGATAGCCTGAATAAAACTGTCTGTGCCAATTGTCAAGTAAACAGCTCTGCGTTTTGGACGTTTTACATTGGCGTCATATTTTTAGTTCTGCTATCCGACGCCTGTGTCGCTGCTGGTTAGAAAACTTAGAAGCACTTTATTCACTTACGATAAGATTCAAAGTTGAACCAATGGCTAAATATTGAAAGCCCCTCTTCACCTGCTTCACCCGTCGCAAAGTGGTGACGCTAGGCTTGTAACAATCCGAACAAGTAGGCATATCTATTGTCTTCTTTTATCGATGCGTTACGCTAAGTGACGTCAGGTTTTTCTTTTTCAGATAGAAGACATGGCGGCCAGAAAAGAACGTGATAATTATATGAATTCACTTTTCAAATGCAATAAATGTTTCAAAGGCTTTTACACAGAGGCCACGCTGAACAACCATAATATCAAACACCATGACGAGGTAAGCTCAGCAACTGGTTTGTAAAGCAGTCAACCAATGTGTAGCAGGGCTCTCAAATGATTATAAACTAGTGATTTGGGATTATTAAATCGTTCGCACAGTTGTTGCCACGCTATGGAATGACTTTCTTCGGCATATTCTAACGAACTGATAACCTCCAGCGCATTACCCGACATACTGCCTTTTAAATATTTGAATTTTTGGATAGGTTTTAGACTAGTTTGATTAACCAGCGTATCAAATGTATCTCGGAACTCAATCCAGTCTGTAAGGTTACCATTAAATGAGGGTAAGGTAATATCAGGGTACCTAATTGACTCACGTTCACGTATCTCGCTGACCTCGCGAGCGCTGCCGCTGGCCGTGGCTGGACTAGAGCTGACCATCGCTTTTAAGTAGCCCTTACTTAGAGAGACACACTGTGTAGCAAGTCTTTTCCAATAAACGCCGAATAGAGAGGTTGGCTTTCCATTTAATTGTCCCCCGCTGGCCGCGCCCTTCTACAATCCAACACCCACCTTGTGTCACAATAGTTCATTGTGATACTTGTTCTTAATTTTGTAACTGCTATTGTCTGGTTGCTCGTTTGCCTTCCCGTGTTGTACAGTCAAGGAATTTAATTCCCTACCCATTTCGTTGAAATGTCGTCTGACATTCGCAATGTATTAAGGTCGATATGTCAAACTAACGTCTTGCTCTATAGCTCTTATGGTGACAGTTTGCTATATGATATTGAACCTTAGGTGGGTCGGAAATTTAATTCCTTGACTGTATAGAAAAAAAGGTATGTCTATCTGTGCAGAGTGTCGGGCCGCACGAATGCGAGCTGTGCCGCTGTCGGTTCCGCATCCCCGCCATCCTGCGGCGCCACGCCGAGACGCACCGGCTGCGCTTCGTGTGCCAGCACTGCGGGTTCACCGCGCGCGACAGGTGACCCGTCATCGTTGTCAGCAGCCACGTTAACAGCGACTTCATCGTCAGCGTCTTCATCATTACCAGCGACCTCATCATCAGCGACTTCATCATTACCAGCAACCTCGTCATCAGCGACTTCATTATTATCAGTGATTCAATCATCGCCGTCTTCATCGTTAGCGTTTTCATCGTCAGTGTTTGTATCATTATCAGCGACCTCATCGTCAACGTCGTCATCATTATCAGTGACTGAATCATCAGCGCTTTCATTGTTATCAGTGATTCAATCATCAGCGACTTCATCGTCAGTGTATCATTATCAGCGGCGTCATCATCAACGTCGTCATCATTATCAGTGACTGAATCATCAGCTACAGCATTATTATCAGTGATTCAATCATCAGCGTCTTCATCGTTATCAGAGCATACATTAGCAGCGGCTTTGTTACCAGCGTTGTCATCATAATCAGTGACCTCGTAACGTGCTCATTCTGTATTGAACGAACGTTTCTGTGTGGAGTGTCCCGGTGACCGCGACGTTTGTTGCAGGTCCCACGCGATGACCCACTCGAAGGAGCACAAGGGGCTCCGGTACGAGTGCCAGTACTGCGGGGACTCTTTCAAGTGAGTGTATGATTCAAAGTCAAAGTCAAAATATTTTTGTTCAGATCAGGCTTACAGCAAGCACTTATGAATGTCATAAAATTTACCACCGGCTCGGGAAACCTCTGATGAGAAGATACCGGCAAGAAATTCAACGAGGTGTAATTTTTTAAATAAATCAAAATTACAATGTTATTTTACATCTTAAATATTTAAAAATTTAACGCAGCAGGTGTACAATATTTGGAGCCAGGGATCGCCAATACAAGTCGGGATCATTTCCAAAACGGAATTATAGCTGTAAAGAACTCTTAAATCGAATTAAGTTGCACTTATTAAATTTCTTCTTAGTCCTCTGGATTGACAACGCATCTGCTCTCTCTCCTCTCTATCTCCTTGGCGTTGCGGGTCTATGAGTGATGGTGATCACTTACCACCTAGTGACCCACTTGCTTGTTTGCCTTCCTATTTTGTAAAAAAATAAGTTACGTAACGGCCGCCTTGCAGAGGCGTATTTAAAGATTTGGCGCCCCGGGCCATTTAGCTTTGGCACCCCATTAAATGACGATAAAGTATTTCATTTTAGGGGCGGCTGCCGCCCCTCGCAGTCTGGCGCCCCGGGCCATGGCCCAGATGGCCCTAGGGTAAATACGCCCCTGCCTCCTTGCCGCCCTCGGTACACAAAGTGCTATTGTCGGCAGGAAGCGCTCGACGTACGGCACGCACGTTCGCATCCAGCACCCGAACCAGAACAAGTCCTGCGACGTCTGCGGGGAGACCTTCCTCGGAGCCCTGGGGCTCGCGCTGCACAAGAAGAAGACACACCGACAGGTATTGCTACGTTTATTTTAAACTAGCGGACGCGCGCGACTTCGTTCACGTAATATAAGTAGCCTATGTCCGTCAGGAATAGTGTAGCTTTCTATCTGTGAAAGAATTTTTGAAATCGGTTTAGTAGTTCCAGAGATTACCCCCTACATACAAACAAACTAACAAAAAAACAAACAAACAAAGTTTACCTCTTTATTATATTAGTGTAGATTAGTGTAGACTAGCGGACGACAGCGAGTTCGTTCGCCTTCAATCAGTAGCCTATGTCCTTCAGGGATAGTGTAGCTTTTTTTTTTATATACAGCATAGGAAGGCAAACAAGCAAGTGGGTCACCTGATGGTAAGTGATCACCACCGCCTATAGACACCTGCAACAACAAAGAGAGTGCAGATGCGCTGCCAACCCAGAGGGCTAAGATGGAATACATCTCGTGCCAGTAATTAAACCGGCTGTCTTGCTCTCCACGCCGGAACACAACAGTGCAAGCACTGCTGCTTAGCGGCCGGATCGGCGAGCAAGATGGACCTTGCACAAGGTCCTACCACCCATATGTATATATGTCACACATTTCACTCAACCCGTTGTCTTTCCGGCTTCCGATACGAATATCAGACAAAGCTCTATTAGTATGGTACTGTCTGTCTGCGGGCAGGCGGCCGAGGGCGGCTCGGCGTGCTGTAAGGCGTGCGGCGTGCAGTTCGCGAGCGAGTACGCGCTGTCGCGGCACGCCGCGCTGGCCGTGCGCGGCTGCCAGGACACCAGGTACCCTCACAGTGCAGTACGCGCTGTCGCGACACGCCGCGCTGGCCGTGCGCGGCTGCCAGGACACCAGGTACCCTCACAGTGCAGTACGCGCTGTCGCGACACGCCGCGCTGGCCGTGCGCGGCTGCCAGGACACCAGGTACCCTCACAGTGCAGTACGCGCTGTCGCGACACGCCGCGCTGGCCGTGCGCGGCTGCCAGGACACCAGGTACCCTCACAGTGCAGTACGCGCTGTCGCGGCACGCCGCGCTGGCCGTGCGCGGCTGCCAGGACACCAGGTACCCTCACAGTGCAGTACGCGCTGTCGCGGCACGCCGCGCTGGCCGTGCGCGGCTGCCAGGACACCAGGTACCCTCACAGTGCAGTACGCGCTGTCGCGGCACGCCGCGCTGGCCGTGCGCGGCTGCCAGGACACCAGGTACCCTCACAGTGCAGTACGCGCTGTCGCGGCACGCCGCGCTGGCCGTGCGCGGCTGCCAGGACACCAGGTACCCTCACAGTGCAGTACGCGCTGTCGCGGCACGCCGCGCTGGCCGTGCGCGGCTGCCAGGACACCAGGTACCCTCACAGTGCAGTACGCGCTGTCGCGGCACGCCGCGCTGGCCGTGCGCGGCTGCCAGGACACCAGGTACCCTCACAGTGCAGTACGCGCTGTCGCGGCACGCCGCGCTGGCCGTGCGCGGCTGCCAGGACACCAGGTACCCTCACAGTGCAGTACGCGCTGTCGCGGCACGCCGCGCTGGCCGTGCGCGGCTGCCAAGACACCAGGTACCCTCACAGTGCAGTACGCGCTGTCGCGGCACGCCGCGCTGGCCGTGCGCGGCTGCCAGGACACCAGGTACCCTCACAGTGCAGTACGCGCTGTCGCGGCACGCCGCGCTGGCCGTGCGCGGCTGCCAGGACACCAGGTACCCTCACAGTGCAGTACGCGCTGTCGCGGCACGCCGCGCTGGCCGTGCGCGGCTGCCAGGACACCAGGTACCCTCACAGTGCAGTACGCGCTGTCGCGGCACGCCGCGCTGGCCGTGCGCGGCTGCCAGGACACCAGGTACCCTTACAGTGCAGTACGCGCTGTCGCGACACGCCGCGCTGGCCGTGCGCGGCTGCCAGGACACCAGGTACCCGTATATTATTACAGCTCACTTTCAAAACATGGCTATTGTACTAGGGCCTTCATGGTAACGGTTTGGAACACTGTCCATTTTTACCCGACTGCGCGACGCCTATTGTCAGCCTATATATGTATGTATGTGTTTTTGTTCCTTTGTGGCGATCTAGAGACCAAACGCGTTGGCCGGTTTTGATGATTCATACGTCAATCGATTCGTCTTAATCTTGCGAGTGTCACTAAAGACATGACAATAATCAAAATTCGATATGGCGACCACCAGACGCCATATTGTGAAAAAGAAAAAAATTAAATTCGACGAACTATGTTGAGTGCATTCATGTTTGAGCGCCGACCGATCTGAAGACTAATGGCCTAGCAGAAAACGCTAGCATGAGACCCGACGGTTGGAAACTTGTTTCTTTGTGAATAGGTCGACATTTGGTTTGAGACGCTACTAATCTGGTCGGAATGCTGTCCGTCTGTGCGCCTGGACCCTTATTTTGACGTTGTCCGTCTGTCTGTCAGGGCGTGCGCGCTGTGCGGAGAGAACTTCAAGGACGAGCTAACGCTACAAGAACACAATCGCGACCGACATAGCTCGAGGGAAACGCAATGCCAAGAGGTGAGTCTAGGTTTATATTATATTTATCGGTACATAGTATAAGTACCTATAAAGTAAAGTCGCTATCAGTTTCGGTCTGTCTTTATATCTGCGGCCGCTTACTCCTAAACCACGCAACGGATTTTGATACGAAATTTTGTAACCGAAATTTCTTTCGATTTTTATTTTAAATGTTTTTAACATTCAAATTATTAAATTAAAATGGTAATGACAACACAAAGAAAAATTAGGGCAATGGCAGGACTTGAACCTGCAACATCAGCATTCCGTGCCTTGCGTTTTCCAGTTTCGCCACACTGCCGCTGCCCTACCCTGCGAATTTTTCAATGTGCTTCGTCTTACGGTCATTACATTATTGATTTTAAGGGTACAACTACCCACGGTGTCATCTATATGAAACTTTTTAACAAGTTATCATATTCAACTGGGTACCTTTACAGCTACCGTCAGCTGACGAGAGGTGGCGCTTTTTTTGGCAAATGGAATGCTGATGTTGCAGGTTCAAGTCCTGCCATTGCCCTAATTTTTCTTTGTGTTGTCATTACCATTTTAATTGGATTTTGATACGGTTTTCACTGTCATTTAGAGATTTTTTAGCTAGAAAGAGGACAGTACAACTTTTCTTATAATTTTATGATATGTTGATGGCTGTATTTAAAAGAATATCGATGTTGCCACTATACTTTTAGTATTATTTTGTAGGTAAATTACCGACGATGATTTCCTCCTTAAAAAGTAAACTCCTCAGTCCAACCGTTTTTGGAGAAAATTAAGAAAACCAAAGTAAGGGAGATAAAAGAGGGGCGGAGGGAGGGAGGAAACCATAATTCCTCAGCGTGTGTCAATAGCGACATCGAAGCACATTATGAAAGCTACATTCATGCCAAGTTTGGCTGATGGGAGAGGGACTATAAAATTGATTTTTGTTAGGACAAGGAGCCGAACTATGCTATATAGAGCGAGTTTACTTTATACTTTGTAGAGAAGATAAATATTTTCAGTTCTCTTTATATCCTGCTCACTTATTTTATATTCGTCAGTCAATACTTAATTTGTATTTAATTCAACTAACGTTAATCCGCCAGTGCGACATGTCGTTCGCGACGGAGGCGTCCCGCAGCGTGCACTACGAGCGCGTGCACCTCAAGGTCAAGGTGCGGCGCCGGCTGCCCAAGACCGGACGCAAGTACGACCGCTACGGGGACCACTTCATGTGCGAGATGTGCGGCAAGAAGTGCCAGGTGAGCGCAGCTCCAGGTCAGGGTGAGGTCATCCCGAGGTCAAGGTGCGGCGCCGGCTGCCCAAGACCGGCCGCAAGTACGACCGCTACGGGGACCACTTCATGTGCGAGATGTGCGGCAAGAAGTGCCAGGTGAGCGCAGCTCCAGGTCAGGTGAGGTCATC
This sequence comes from Ditula angustiorana, assembly GCA_963691745.1. Classification (NCBI taxonomy): domain Eukaryota; kingdom Metazoa; phylum Arthropoda; class Insecta; order Lepidoptera; family Tortricidae; genus Ditula; species Ditula angustiorana. The sequence continues at coordinate 6,899,361 of OY829500.1, read as the reverse complement.
CCGAGGTCAAGGCGCGGCGCCTGCTGCCCAAAACCGGCCGCAAGTACGACCGCTACGGGGACCACTTCATGTGCGAGATGTGCGGCAAGAAGTGCCAGGTGAGCGCAGCTCCAGGTCAGGTGAGGTCATCCCGAGGTCAAGGCGCGGCGCCTGCTGCCCAAAACCGGCCGCAAGTACGACCGCTACGGGGACCACTTCATGTGCGAGATGTGCGGCAAGAAGTGCCAGGTGAGCGCAGCTCCAGGTCAGGTGAGGTCATCCCGAGGTCAAGGCGCGGCGCCTGCTGCCCAAAACCGGCCGCAAGTACGACCGCTACGGGGACCACTTCATGTGCGAGATGTGCGGCAAGAAGTGCCAGGTGAGCGCAGCTCCAGGTCAGGTGAGGTCATCCCGAGGTCAAGGCGCGGCGCCTGCTGCCCAAAACCGGCCGCAAGTACGACCGCTACGGGGACCACTTCATGTGCGAGATGTGCGGCAAGAAGTGCCAGGTGAGCGCAGCTCCAGGTCAGGTGAGGTCATCCCGAGGTCAAGGCGCGGCGCCGGCTGCCCGAGACCGGCCGCAAGTACGACCGCTACGGGGACCACTTCATGTGCGAGATGTGCGGCAAGAAGTGCCAGGTGAGCGCAGCTCCAGGTCAGGGTGAGGTCATCCTGAGGTCAAGGCGCGGCGCCGGCTGCCCGAGACCGGCCGCAAGTACGACCGCTACGGGGACCACTTCATGTGCGAGATGTGCGGCAAGAAGTGCCAGGTGAGCGCAGCTCCAGGTCAGGGTGAGGTCATCCTGAGGTCAAGGCGCGGCGCCGGCTGCCCGAGACCGGCCGCAAGTACGACCGCTACGGGGACCACTTCATGTGCGAGATGTGCGGCAAGAAGTGCCAGGTGAGCGCAGCTCCAGGTCAGGGTGAGGTCATCCCAAGGTCAAGGTGCGGCGCCGGCTGCCCAAGACCGGCCGCAAGTACGACCGCTACGGGGACCACTTCATGTGCGAGATGTGCGGCAAGAAGTGCCAGGTGAGCGCAGCTCCAGGTCAGGTGAGGTCATCCCGAGGTCAAGGCGCGGCGCCTGCTGCCCAAAACCGGCCGCAAGTACGACCGCTACGGGGACCACTTCATGTGCGAGATGTGCGGCAAGAAGTGCCAGGTGAGCGCAGCTCCAGGTCAGGTGAGGTCATCCCGAGGTCAAGGCGCGGCGCCTGCTGCCCAAAACCGGCCGCAAGTACGACCGCTACGGGGACCACTTCATGTGCGAGATGTGCGGCAAGAAGTGCCAGGTGAGCGCAGCTCCAGGTCAGGTGAGGTCATCCCGAGGTCAAGGCGCGGCGCCTGCTGCCCAAAACCGGCCGCAAGTACGACCGCTACGGGGACCACTTCATGTGCGAGATGTGCGGCAAGAAGTGCCAGGTGAGCGCAGCTCCAGGTCAGGTGAGGTCATCCCGAGGTCAAGGCGCGGCGCCTGCTGCCCAAAACCGGCCGCAAGTACGACCGCTACGGGGACCACTTCATGTGCGAGATGTGCGGCAAGAAGTGCCAGGTGAGCGCAGCTCCAGGTCAGGTGAGGTCATCCCGAGGTCAAGGCGCGGCGCCGGCTGCCCGAGACCGGCCGCAAGTACGACCGCTACGGGGACCACTTCATGTGCGAGATGTGCGGCAAGAAGTGCCAGGTGAGCGCAGCTCCAGGTCAGGGTGAGGTCATCCTGAGGTCAAGGCGCGGCGCCGGCTGCCCGAGACCGGCCGCAAGTACGACCGCTACGGGGACCACTTCATGTGCGAGATGTGCGGCAAGAAGTGCCAGGTGAGCGCAGCTCCAGGTCAGGTGAGGTCATCCCGAGGTCAAGGCGCGGCGCCTGCTGCCCAAAACCGGCCGCAAGTACGACCGCTACGGGGACCACTTCATGTGCGAGATGTGCGGCAAGAAGTGCCAGGTGAGCGCAGCTCCAGGTCAGGTGAGGTCATCCCGAGGTCAAGGCGCGGCGCCTGCTGCCCAAAACCGGCCGCAAGTACGACCGCTACGGGGACCACTTCATGTGCGAGATGTGCGGCAAGAAGTGCCAGGTGAGCGCAGCTCCAGGTCAGGTGAGGTCATCCCGAGGTCAAGGCGCGGCGCCGGCTGCCCGAGACCGGCCGCAAGTACGACCGCTACGGGGACCACTTCATGTGCGAGATGTGCGGCAAGAAGTGCCAGGTGAGCGCAGCTCCAGGTCAGGTGAGGTCATCCCGAGGTCAAGGCGCGGCGCCTGCTGCCCAAAACCGGCCGCAAGTACGACCGCTACGGGGACCACTTCATGTGCGAGATGTGCGGCAAGAAGTGCCAGGTGAGCGCAGCTCCAGGTCAGGGTGAGGTCATCCTGAGGTCAAGGCGCGGCGCCGGCTGCCCGAGACCGGCCGCAAGTACGACCGCTACGGGGACCAAATCATGTGCGAGATGTGCGGCAAGAAGTGCCAGGTGAGCGCCGCTCCAGGTCAGGGTGAGGTCATCCCGAGGTCAAGGCGCGGCGTTCCCACCCAAGACCGTAGATAAGTGTATTTGTCTATGGGCCTATGCAGCCTGAAATAAACTTATTCTAAAAGAGGGGGGGGGGGGGATAAAGGGGGGCCTCTATTTCTAACACATTAAAATCCGTTCGTGTTTAATTGCAGAACAACATAGCACTGAAGTACCACATCCGCTCGCACACGGGCGAGAAGCCGCACGCCTGCCCGCACTGCCCGAAGCACTACTCCACGCCCGTGGCGCTCCAGGCACGTATTCATTCATTTATCTACACATATATCATAAATGCTCTATAATACGTTCAGAAACCGTAGGCAATGACCAGCATTGTAACAACCAATATTATTATAAGAATTTTTCTAATTTGTTTCTATATTTGTTCAAATTCATTTTTATTACATTATTTTGATGTGTACAGTCTATAGATATTTAATAGGTACCTAGCACTAGTAGCTAGTAGCAATGCAGGTCACTGCCCTATGGCTTCTGAACCCATCATAGAGTACTTATGATATGTGTGTAGATAAAGTAATGTATGCAACTGTACATAATTAGGTCTTAAAACACTCGTGTGATCCTATTATGAAACTCGCTGACGCTCGTTTCATAAAACCACACTCGTGTTTTAAGACCCCTCATTATGCAACAGTTGCATAAAATACTATTATCTACACACATCGTTACTGCTCTATATTGCGTTCAAACACCGTGGGAAATGACCAGCATTATTACAACCAATGTTATTATAAGAATTTTCTTGTCTGTGGTAGTAGCTAAATCTGTATTTTAATTGTCATCTCATTACCGATATCTCTAACGTTATGAATTTAAATTTGGAACAGCTGTCAAAATTCAAGTGGGCCTCTATTCTAGTATCCATAGGTATTTTATTTTATTTTATTTATTTAATAGGACCTTTAACAATAGGTATACTGATACAAGGGAAGTTTTATACATGCACAGATTACGGCTAAGTATCTTATCAATATCTTATCTTATTTTTGCGGGTGGTAGGACCAGCAGCAGTGCCTGCACTGTTGTGTTCCGGCGTGGAGAGCAAGACAGCCGGTGTAATTACTGGCACAAGAGGTATTCCATCTTAGCCCTCTGGGTTGGCAACGCATCTGCACTCTCTTTGTTGTTGCAGGTGTCTATAGGCGGTGGTGATCACTTACCATCAGGTGACCCACTTGCTTGTTTGCCTTCCTATGTTGTATATAAAAAAAAAATTACAGAAGGACACCGCATGCGCCGAGTTACAATATCAACACTAGTAACGAATGCTCCTCGTTACAGAACCAAAAACCTAAAACAGTTATCGATACGAAACGTCAATCCAGTATGTTTTTTAAAATAAACCGCACGACCTTTGATCGCGAATAACACGAGACTAGAGACTTTATTCGTTTGTCTATGATTTAAAAAAACGTTCGTCTTGACGGAGGATCGAATTGCCGCCATTACTGTTTTCATTCATTTGCCAGCTTTTTGCTGTTACGGTTTTTTGCTGTAATGATATGTGTGTAGATAAAGTAATGTATGCAACTGTGTTAATTAGAAAACACTCGTGTGATCCTATTATGAAACACACTCGTGTTCAGGGGCGTAACTAAGGGGGGGGGGGGGGGGCGCAAAAAACTAAATTTACTAACTACCTGTTTAAAAAAATACAATCCAAATTCATATACATGGCCAAATAAAAGTCTTTTGAGAATCATTTAATCCTTATTGTAGATACATTTATTCCAGACGGGGATATATTTGTGGTATTTTGTTTGTTATACATACATTACATTACAAAATTAGTAAAAAAATGTGTAGGTATCTGTTTTTAAAATAATTTACAAAGGGAAAGGGGCGCAGTTTGGATGCGAGCCCTGGGTGCCATTTTAGGTCGCTACGCCCCTGCTCGTGTTTTAAGGTCTCTCATTATATAGCAGTTGCATCAACTACTATTATTGTTGTATCATGGTACATAATAAACGTCACAATGACATAAAGACATAACGCATGTTAACTAACAAAGGTTAACGTAGCGTTTATGAATAAGGGGATTAGTGATTACTGCGGCCCTAACATGACAGCCCAGGTTTAGTTTAACCCCTCCCTGTGTCTCTGTCTAACTAGTGTCATAAGAAAGGGATAGATAGAGATAAACTAAACTTGGCCAGTTATGTTAGGGCCACTGGCGGCGGTTTATAGTTGAGTATGTGTGTGTATATGTATATCATCATCATCATCATCATCTCAGCCACAAGAAGTCCACTGTTGGACATAGACCTCCTCCATGGATTTCCAAAGTGGCCGGTAGGAAGCAGCATGCAACCGGCGCCTTCCTGCCACCTGTATGAGGTCATCGGACCATCTTGTGGCTGGTCGTCCTACGCTGCGCTTGCCAATACGCGGCCGCCATTCGAGAACTTTCCGACCCCATCGGCCATCAGTTCTCCGTGCTATGTGCCCTGCCCACTGCCACTTCAACTTGCTAATCCGCTGGGCTACGTCGGTTACTTTCGTTCATCTGCGGATCTCCTCATTTCTGATTCGATCACGCAGAGAAACTCCAAGCATAGCCCTCTCCAGAGCTCGTTGCGTGACTTTGAGCTTTCTTATAAGGCCCATAGTAAGCGGCCACGTTTCAGTGCCATAAGTCATCACTGGTAACACACATTGATCATACACTCTCGATTTCATGTATATGCATATGTTGTTTAGTGTGGAAGCAGAGGAGGGTAGATTTCCAATTTGTTGATATATACCTTCGCAAAGTAACGCCTGGATCTATTATCTGAATCTCTTTTCATTTAGTTTTAAATCTATTTTTATCGATGTTGTCATCGTCCGAGATATAAATCAGTTTCGGTCGGACCTTACTTGACCATAGGTCAAAGTCGTAAGTTTTTTCTTAACAAACTGGAACAAATTACCTTGCTACTCCGCGAAACCACCGCATCCGCCTCCGCTTTTGGTTTCGCGGAGTAGCAAGGTAATTTGTCCCAGTTTTTTGATATGGACCTCCGCAAAGTAACGCCTGAATCTATTAATTAGTTTTTTCTTAGTTTGGGACTAAATCAAATGGCGTAAATTGTCCCAAAATATCAGTATTATAATATTATTAAGTGAAATTAGCAACCATCTAAAGAAGTCACAAAAATGGAAAAGTTCCCGTTTCGTAACTGGTTGCGAAAATAGAATTATTAACCGCTTTGTAGCTAATTACATAATTTTGTTTTAACTATGGGAACTCACTGCGTTTCGTACGGCGAGTGAGGGAGCTTACGAGGGAGGGGACCTGAACGCCGGCAACAGATCAGTGATTATGTTCTTTGATCAGTGATTACAGCGATTCATCGTTCAAAAATCAAAGAATCATTGGCGGAGATATTGCGTAACATACACGCAAATAAAAATTAACACTACATATTCAGTTAAATTGAGAATCTCCTCATTTTAAGGAGTCGATTAAAAAAGTAAATTTTGATGAGGTGTTTAAAGTTACGATCGTTAATATCTTCCATTTCTGTATTAAAGAATATAAAACTTTCTTTGGTAACAAGAATATGGTTATATACGGCCACGCCGCCGCGCGCCGCCGCCGCCATAGAAATTTTGAGACCACGCCGCCGTGGAATTGGCCATCGGCGCTCATGTCTAGTGCGCACACGCGCATGGGCGTACCCAGGTGGGGCTGGAAATCTCGCAGAACATTGTATGAACTCTCCTAATTACTAATCAAAGTGTAAAAGGGGCCTTATGCTCTAACTTTTCAATAGGCAAAATGCACAGCGCAATTGCCAAACACCGCGCGGACGTAAAGGACTATAAAAGATAGTGTTGTAGCCACCCTGTAGCCAGTTACTAGTTGCAGTACGAAAAGACCGGCTCGACCGGGATGGTACCACTCTCTCACAAAATGCCGGCATGGTAGTGGTAGTACGGTCCGGTCCTAACATTAGATTGAAGGAGGACCGCATCCGATGAACTTGCTAGGCCTCAAAGTTGCCTCGAACGGTATAGTTCCGCCACCGGGTTGCTGGTAACCATGCCCCCCACTGTCGTGTGACGCTCTTTCTACCCGACGCCGGCTGTAACGTGTGTGTTTGTCTGTGCAGTACCACATCCGTTCGCACACGGGCGACAAGCCGCTCGCGTGTCCGCACTGCCCGCTGCGGTACGCCACGCACAAGGGACTGCAGGTACACCACACGACACGACATAACATAACATTTCACAATACGACATAACATAACACGACACAGCACGACATAACATAACACTGCACGACATAACACAATACAATGCGATCCTTAGTGTGAACTATTAACTATACCACTCACACATTTCCTTGTGTTAATAAGCGGCTGTCGTAAGAAATCGTTTTGAAGCGATAAGGCCACCACTTGCTTATCTAATAAAGAACATATGTATTTTTGATTATTATTATGTTCTCACAACAATTTTTTCTTTGCTTATTATTTTTGTATATTTTAACTTTTTTGCGGCTCAGATGAAATAAATAGCATGACATAAAACGACATAATCTAACCAAACAACACGCACAACTAGCATAACACTTAACAAAACAATATGATGACAGATTGTTCCTTCATCGCTCCCAAACGCACACTTCCTTCGATATAATAAGCTACTATGGGCGGCCGCGATTTACTATATATTTACTATCATAAAACTCGTTTTATAAATAAAATAAATATCTCAGGACAATTCACACATATTGACTTAGTCCCAAACTAAGCAAAGCTTGTATGTACTATTGGTACTGGACAACTGATATACATACTTATATATATAGATAAATACATGTAACATCCAAGACTCTGTTACAAACATTCATATTCATCATACAAACATTTGCCCCTCCCGGGAATAGCACCCGGAACCTCTAGCTTCATAGTCGGGGTCACTAACCACTAGGCTATCCGGTCGTCAAAATAAAGATAAAGTTCCGATTTGGTCTCAAAATAAACGCTGAATCCGAAAAAATCCAAGATCAAAAGTAACGGTCTACTGATGCCATGACTGGTGAATGTCACGGTCAGTTCAGGAGGAACATCATGTGGTGTGGAGGCTGTCACCTGATAAGTCTCTCGGACATGACAGATCAAGGCGCGACCACATCAGGCAACAGATCATGTCATCTGTTAACCCTAGCTTCCGATCTCGATTTCATTCCATTTTCATTTCTGACTGGTCAAGTTAACCTTCCCTAGTCCTAAATAGTAACTAATTAAGGTGGGATTTGGATCGACTTTCCGCGTTGCGCTGGTTCAAAGCTATAGTTCTATACTGGTTTAATGTTTATGTTCCGGCACACCTTTGACGTTCCGAGTACCCTGGTACAAGTTAAAATATAATAAAATAAAGCCCTAAGCTTACCCCAAAGTCCGCAAAACACTCACACATTCACAGAGTTCCAATGGTTTTATATTTTAGCCGGTCGGCAGCACGACATCTTTTCATCGTCGCAATTGTTCGAAATCTTCCGCCATTGACAATTTTCAGTGTTGCCAACAGCGCCGCACTTTGAGTATTTGCCTCCCTACCCCAAGAGCGAGACAAATATATACAATATAAATGTGTTGGAAACAGTCGGCACGACTAAATGAATGAGGTTGTAATGTGAAATGTCGCTTCTAGAAATAAACCGCTATTATTTGGCATTACAAATGAAACACTGAATATAATCTATAAATTTGTCTTAAATAATATAAATTCAGGCGTTACTTTGCTGAGGTCCGTTTCAACAAACTGGAACAAATTACCTTGCTACTCCGCGAAACCAGTGCTGTGCACGTGCAAAACTGCGGCTGAGTTACCTATATATTTATTCTTAATGCAAAAACTTACCCTCCGCTTCCCCAAGAAACAAAATACACAGCGTCAACTATAAACCACCACCATTAAAACAACATGATCTACGTGCGTTTCGCAAGTCTACGAGGCATCATCCGAATCAAATAGTACGACCGCTCGCTACTTAAACGAATGGCATGCGTATATACCACATACTAGCTTTTGCCCGCGACTTCGTCCGCGTAGACTTGTTTAATTGAATTAAGCAAACGTGCACCCAACATGCAATTTGCAATATTTCCTGGACAAATTAATGAGAATTATTTGCTTTGCTGCCCATGACGTCACGGCGGCGTATAACTCACTCTTCGCTATCCCGTGGGAACTAATCATTTTTACGGGATAAAAAGTATCCTATGTGTTAATCCAGGTTATAAACTATATTGTGTGCCAAATTTCATCCAAATCCATTCTGTAGTTTTTACGTGAAAGAGTAACAAACATCCATCCATATTTACAAACTTCCGCGTTTATAATATTAGTAGGATGTTTTGCTGCAGCAAGGTAATTTATTCCACTTTGCATAAACTTGTCTCGTGTGTATGTTGACGTATGCATTGTTTTTACAGACGCATCTACTCAAGCATACGGGGGAGCGGCCGTTCAAGTGCGATCTCTGTGGGAAGGCGTTCACGCAGAAAACCATGCTGCAGAAACACAAAACCGTGAATATTTATATACTACTGACCAACAACAACAACAACATAGTACAAATTTCACTGGTTTTTTTTTATGAAATAGGAAAGCAAACAAGCAAGTAGGTCACCTGATGGTAAGCGATCACCACCGCCTATACCCGTAACACCAAGAAGATTGTAGATGCGTTGCCAACCCAGAGGGCTAATATGGAATACCTCTTGTGCCAGTAATTGCATTGGCTTCATAAGAATAAAGGTTTAAGGGTAGAAACAATATTTGATGTTAACCGAATGGGAGATAAAGCGACGCTAGCAGTTGTTATTCATATAACATTAGTCTTTGGTCTAACGGAACAACTGACGTAAGCTTGGCTATCGGAAATTTTATGCTATGCTGATTCTATCTAGTCAGAGGGGTTCCACTCCGCACTGTAGGTACGCTCGGCTGCCTGGCCTACAGCGGTTGTCGGTCGCCGCGCGCCCGCTCGCCCCCGCTGTGTCAGTGTAATTGAAAACGAATGCCGCGCAACCCTAGCGTGTCGCGGGAGTAGCGGGGGGAAGGCGGGCGGCGTGTTCTTTTTGACGCGAGCTGCCTGGCGAATATCTGAAATACTACAAACTTTGTTTGCGTGTCAATAAAGTTGGAATTCGTTTAATCGCAGTTGAAAAAGTGAAGTTTCTGTATGTTATTACTATAATTTGTTCTGTGTTCCAGGAGATACGATCTTCGGGCAAAGAATAAATAACGTACAGAAACTTCTCTTTACGACCGCGATTAAACGAATGCCAACTTTATTTACACGCTTAAAAAGTTCGTATTACTTTATACACCATGCGCCAGGCGGCGCGAGTCAAAAGGAACGCGTCGCCCGCGCCCGCCTTCCCCCCGCTACTCCCGCGACACGCTAGGGTGACACGGCAGGGGCGAGCGAGTAAGCGCGCGGCGAGCCGACAACCTACTGCGATTTGCCTTCTCTGCGCAAACGAATACTGCCGATGCATAATATATTTTTGGTAATACTGTACTATTTCCGTAATTGACGTTTCGGAATGAAACCCCGCAGGTGCACACGGGCGAGAAGCCGTTCGCGTGCGAGATCTGCGGCAAGACGTTCACGCAGTCCGGCTCCGTGCACACGCACGTCAAGTACGTGCACAAGAAGCTGCCCGCGCCGCCGCGCAACCGTGGCAAGCGCGAGCACAAACTGCACTGACACGCGCTCCAGTACCAGTCGGACCGTCCCGCATTTCCCGTTTCGTAACCAACCTATGATCAGTTCCTTTTCCCGTTTCGTAACTAAACTGTAAGTTCCCGTTTCGCAACTGGACGCCGATGAGCGTTATGGTTGGATCAGGGCCCAATTTCATAAATGCGACAGGCCACAGGTGACAATTCGATATACATTGCTTGCCCACTATGATGTGAAGTCTCTTACTCCCTTATTCATAAACGCTTTGTAAACGTTTGTTAGTTAACATCTTTTATGTCTCTATCTGTCATTGTGACGTTTGCCCTCAAATGAAAGGGACGAAACATTTGTAAGCTTAAAAATATTGTTAAGTTTTTATGAAAACGGGGGTAAGTCTTTAGCGTTACTTGTCGACACAGTATTGTACGGCGAATTGTCACTGTCACCTGTCGCGTGTATGAAACGTCCCAGGATTAATATCATGTGGTGTGGAGAACTCTCGTCTGATAAATATCTTGGAGGAGACGGATCAAGCGCCGATTGCATCAGGCATCAGATGTGATCTATAAACCCTAACTTTGAAGCTAAATAAACTGTCCTGGCCTGAAAAATCAACCTTTTCCTATCTGCAGGCTGATTCTCGGTTTACGTGAGATGCATCTCGCATGAAAACAACTGTCAAATCCCTTGGAAATCTGTCACTTTTTGACGTGAGATGCATCTCGCATGAACCGAAAATTGGGAGTCCAGGCCCCCAATCCTGGCGCTCATCGAGATTCATCTGACGTTCGAGATGTGTCAAAATATGACAGATTTTGAAGAGATTTGACAGCTCTTTTTGGCTTATCTCGAGCGTGACTTCATCTCTACTGACACCAGAATTGCCCTGCTGATCTAGAACCATTTCTGGTTTCGAACTAAGAACATATTTATTATTGTACATACAGACTATTATAGATAAAAATAAATCATGTAACATATTATTTTCGTTGTTTTATTCAATACGCTATAGTTGCATCCAAACAACTTGAGCATAAATCGAGTGGAGGGGGTATGTTTGCGCATACACATTTGTACTAGAAACGGCTACTGCGCAGACAAGGTCAATGCTCAAGAAGTTTGCCGTGAACTGTACAGCAAAGTACTGCAGTTTTGGAACAGGGGGGTAAAGCTCGCCAAAATGGTCGTTTTTCATAGAAATGCGGGTATTTTGGTGAGCTTTAGTCACCTGGTGAGATTCAAAAATTGCACTCCTGTATCTGCGCTTGAGCACAGAATAAATAATAGTACTAACGTACAGAAACTTCTCTTTTTCGACCACCATTAAACGAATTCCAACTTTATGATTAGACACAAAAAGTTCGTATTACTTCATAAACATCCGCCAGGCGGCATGCGTCAAAAGGAAGGCGCCGCCCGCGCCCGCCTTCCACCCGTAATGGCCTGGCGCACCGCTAGGGTTGGGCTGCTTACTGTAATACTATCTCATGCGACACAGAGTGAGCGGGCGCGCGTGCGGCGGGCCGGCAACCTACTGCGATTAACCTATGTCATGGGTGGTGCGGCGAGCGCACCTACAGTGCGGAGTGGAACCCCCCTGGCTTGAACCTAACCTTGCAAAATATGCTTTTCATTTTAGTGCATGATAAAAAAAAGACTATAATTTTTCATAAACTTAATTTTATTCAGACTTTATGGCACAATTAAATACAAATAGACTTAACGACTATAGGCATTTTCGACCAGTCAACCGCCTTTTTTTGCAACCGGAAGGCAAACGAGCAAGTGCATCGGCCTGATTACCACAGCTCATACACACCTGCAATACCAATAAACTGCAGATGCGTTGCTAACCCAGAGGGCTAAGATGGAATACCTCTTGTTACACCGGCTGTCTTGCTCTCTACGCCGGAACACAACAGTGCGAGCACTGCTTCTTAGCGGCAGGATTAGCGAGTAGATGGTGGTAGCAATCCCGACAGACTTTGCACAAGGTTCTATCACCCGCCAAAGCAGTAAGTTTGTAAACCAGTATTCCCAGGAATTCTACGGCGAATATTCTAGCTTCGGAATTATTATTGGGATGTCACTAGTGACCGTGGCTGGTGGATTCCTAGTACTGTGGATACGCATGTGGCTGGTTAAGTTGAACTTGTGTGAAAACTGACGTTTACACGTTTGGCATGTGTGTGGTTTTTCACCTGTGTGAAGCATTGAGTGTCGCTTCAAATCCCCTTTGCACCGGAACTGTTTGTTGCACGTTTCGCATGAGAACGGTTTTTCACCTGTGTGGATCTTCATGTGGTTCGTTAAGTTAGCCTTTAGTGTGAACTGTTTATCACACATTTGGCACGTATGCGGTCGCTCTCCCGAGTGGATGCGTTTATGTTTCCTCAGGGATGACGAGTCTGCAAACCGTTTGTCGCAAATGTCACACGAATATGGTTTTTCACCCGTGTGTATTCGCATGTGGCTCCGTAAATTGGATTTGTGTATAAACTTACTGTCACAAATTTGACACGAGTGAGGTTTGTCACCTGTGTGATAGTTTCTATGCTCGACTAAACTAGACTTATGACGAAATTGTTTGTTACAAATGTCGCACGAAAACGGTTTTTCCTCTGTGTGAATTAGTATGTGCTGTGCTAAAGTGGATTTAAGAGAGAATTGTTTATTACATATTTGGCATGTGTGTGGTTTTTCACCTGTGTGAAAGAGTATGTGTCTCTTTAAATCATGGTTACGTTGAAACTGTTTATGGCATATGTTGCAAGAGAATGCTGTCTTACTGTGAACAATCACATGCCTTTGCAAACTACCGTTCGATTTGAACAGCTTGCTGCAAATGTCACAGGGGTAAGGTTTGGTGAGTGTGTGCATTTTTAAGTGACGTATCAATACACTTTTGTGAACAAAATCTTTCCTACAAGTGTCACATGTGTAAATAGTTTTAAGTTTTTTGTTAAAAAGCGTTTCCTTTTTAAAATTAGTGTGTTTTTCAGAATGTGTGCAAATATGACTTAGCAGACTTGATTTCTGGTCGAATATTTTATGACAAGTCTTGCATAATTGTGGTTTATTGTCAAAAAGATTGCTTTCGGGCTTGAGATTGCTGGCAACGAGAGCGGAATGAGGCTGTAAGCTGTTGTTAGAGTGAAGGCCATCCGGGGAGCTTCCAGTGAAATCCGCCGGCGCAAGCGCAACCCTGCGGTCAGTCTGTGTCGACTCCTGCTTGACAACTTCTGTGCTTTCTTGGTACAACGGGTCTGTAATTAAAAAGAGAATAGGTTTTATAATAAAAAGTTCTTTATTTCTTGAATAAGTTTATAAACTTTTAAAATCCTCAGTGTTTCTTCCAGTATTAGTGGTAAGCTTATGACAACGTTTCTAGATTTGGCACCTTAGCGACAAAACATAGCAAGCGCCCGAAGCGCGCATCCAGGGCGGTGCGTTCTGTGCGCTCCGTTAAATTGTATAGAATTATATGTGACGCATTATAGCAAGCATCCGAGCGCTCGGATCAAAGTTTGTACTGATAAAATACGCAATAAGAACGCACGGCGGGCGCTCCGGCTTCAATGTGGCGACATCCTAGCCGCCCGGGCGCTGCGTACCCGTTCGGCGGGCGCGCCGATACACGGCGCCCGAGGTGCTGCGCTTGGGGCGCCTTCATGCCTTAGGTCTTTACATTGGAAGAACCATCAGACGTCTTTAACCCCTGCTATATGGAAACTAGACTAGGAAAAGGCTTAGAATAGTTTTAAAAAAATCACATACCCATGTTGTAAATTGCTCTAGTAAGAACTAAAGTTCCAGGAGGTAAGTGTAGCTTGACATGTTAAAAAGATCATCATGTATGGAATCCATTTCATACATTTGAATGCATAAACCGTAAATACTGGAACTGTCCAATGATATATATTATTTATTTATTCCTAGTGAGCAGCCCAGCTTCGGAAGGATACATACATAGAACCTTCCATAAAAAATCTTTAAATGACAGTGAAAACTGCATCAAACTTACAAGGAGTAAGCTGCCGGAGTTATAAGTACAGGCAGTCAGTAGCGGATTTGCTACCCAGTAGGCCTGGGCCTAGGGCGGCTAGATATTGGGGCGGCCAATCATGGCAAAAAATACGCCGATGATAACAAAAAACGTGTCAAAGTAAATAAAACGTTGTATGCTTAAAATGTTTGCTACCTCGCTCACTGGTTAAACGGGCGTACGCGGCGCGGGGAAGCGAAAGACGCGAGGTAGCAAAGGGGCGGCTGGTACCACACGGCCTACGGTGGCCAAGACTACAAATCCGCCTCTGCGACTATAGATTCGCTATCCATTATAAATTTTGTGATTACCTTGACTGCAGTGGACTACATCTTGCGGTTGGATCTGCTCAGGCTCCAATTCAAGTTCAAATTTTTCAATTTTAACCTCGTACTGACAATTCAGCTCGTGTTTGACCCCGTCTGCGGCGTACAGGTCTCCCCGCGCGCTCGGCTCGCCCTCGTCCTCCCACTTCGGTTCCTCCTTCACCAGCACAGTCTCCAGAGACATATTGCACGCAACACTGTGCGCTGGTAGTTAAAGTGTCTGAAATACAGTATGCCGGCTGGCGCGGTACGATATTAACACTGTTTTCGTTGCTACTACGAGATCGTAAGCAGTTATTTTTACGATAGGCTCGGTAGTAAGTTGCAAGTGTTTAACGACTATGGAGGTGACGATAAAAATTTATCAATTTAATCCTTAAAATGAATCAAATAGAATGAAAGGCGGCTTGAATATTATTTTGTATTAAAATAAATACGAAACTCGATAAAATAAACCCAGTTTTCCGCCAGATGACAGATCAGACAGTGCATTTTTTTTATTTGATAAAAAAAAGCCTCCAGAAAAGACAAAGTAATCTATGTGCATTCAGCTATGTTAGTAGTTGAGGTGCGTGAAGAATCGACTTCGGGATTTATTTGTATTACAATCACTGCAATATGAGTAATATGACCATTATGCCTACAAATTGTATTGAAAGACAGGAGTCCAAAGCTTTTTAGCGGCCCTGGCACGCTAGCTTTTATTGCTGATACAAATTAAGGGCACAAGCTTTATTTAATTATCCCATGGGCCATGACTTAATGTTGCATTGGCATTCATGGCGTAATATAGAGTAAACAATAGTATATCTACTTTATATCATTTTATTGGCAACACTGGCAAGTGATCAGAAATTGTAGCCATAAAATCCAAAAAAAAAAAAAAAAATTGTAGCTGGGCCCAGAGCGGTATGGCCACTCCAATATGTCGTCTCAGAACGTAATAAATAGTATTTCATATAGAATGGCAACTCATCGCCAAGCACCGATTTCGAGAGTATTTTGTTAATCTTGAATTCCTTCCGGGAGCTCGGAGATTTTAATTTTTAGGATATAATGGCGGGGGAGGTAGGAACCCTACCAGGGGGGTAAGTGGTTTGTTTTTAATTTACAATAAATACAAAAGAAATAGCATAAATATACTTTATATTCATTTGTAATAGACAGGTGACTTACATTAAGCTCTTATTCTATTACAGATAATTTGAGATCCATACTGTAAGCCTATATTGTGTATATAAAATAAAATACAAAACACTGGTAAAAAGACATATATTTAAGAACTAGCACAGTAGAATATTCTTTTAAGACAATGGAAGGAATAGATTACTATACAAAATTAAAACTTCAACTTTACCCCAATATTCTTTAAGATAAGTAAGTTTAATTCAAATAGATGCCGACTAACATAGTTTCGTAAGCAACAATTGTTACTAAGATATTATGAGACCAGGGGCAATTCTCGAGTCAGTAGAGATGAAGTCACACTCGACATATGTCAAAAAGAGCTGTCAGATCCCTTCAAAATCTATAATTTTTTGACACATCTCTCAAATGTGAGATGAATCTCGATGAGCGCCAGAAATGGGGGACAGATCCTGAAATAAACGATTTGGATAACTTCACGACAACCGCTAAACCATTTGTATTCAGACATGGCTCAGAACAAATCTGGCTTAGATCAGCTATCGATCAAAAAATTGCGTTAATATCGATTAATCAGATTCACACATCTTTGCATTGCATTGGGTTACAAATAATGGTTACCAGTAAGTCAACCACAACCTCCAGGCTGCGTTGTGTAAACAGGTATATTATTATAGATAAACTTATTCGGCATAGGCTGCTCCTCGGCGTGGGTTCGCAAATGGCGGATCAAGTTAGGCTTTCGTGTGAACCGTCTGCCGCAGGTTTGGCAAGAGTGTGACTTCTCCCCGGAGTGTCCAATTTGGTGTTGTAAGAGGTGATGTTTTTCCCTAAAATTTTTCTTACAAGTCACGCATTCAAAGGGTTTACCTTGTGAATGGACGCGCCTATGCGTCGCTAGGTCAGACTTCTTCTGAAACTGTTTATAGCAAACCTTGCATGAATACCGTTTCTGGACCGTGTGAATTCGAATGTGCTTAACCAAGTTACCCTTTCGCGCGAACAGCTTCTTACAAATTTGGCAACTGTGTAATTTCCCTTCGATGTGGATGAGAGTGTGTCTATTTAAATCACGTTTACGTGGAAACCGTTTACTGCAAAATCGGCAAGAGAACGGCTTATTGCCCGTATGGATGCACATGTGTTTAGCCAAAAAGGATTTCCGTGAGAGCTTTTTCCCACAGATTTGGCAAGAGCGTGAACTCTCGACCGAGTGGGTGATTTTGTGTTGCATGAGATGATTCTTTTCCTTGAACTGTTTACTGCAAATATCACAAGTAAATTCTTTTTCGGTGTCATGAACAACTGAATGCTGCTTCAGTCTGCTGAAGGTCTTACACAGTTTGTGGCAAACCTCACAGGAGTATGGTCCTTCTGGTATATGTAATTTCACATGATCTTTCAAATGTTTTTTACGTACAAACTCTTTTTTGCAATAATCACAAGAGTAGATAATTTTTTGGGGAACACTACTAAGTGATGTCTTATATGTTTCTGTATAGGAATTTTCATTTTTAACTTGAATGCATGAATGGCTCAGACTTGATTCAAGCATCATTGAGTGACAAGTCTTGTATGAGTCTTGCTTATTATCAACAAGGATGTCTTCAAGCTTGCAGGCCTTGAGCGCTGACGATTGCTGCGGGGGGTTTCCAGAGTGCTGGCCTTCTTTGGGAGTTTCTATGAGGCCTGTGGAGACCCGGGTTTCCCCAGCACCAGAATGCGGCTCCTGCTTGATATCATCGGGATGTTTTAAGCAGCCTGAAATTTGAACAAGTTTCTTTTTAATGATTTTTATTTTCAAGCAGCTAGCTGAACACAGGAAAGCTTAAAGTTCCAACTTACAGACTGGCTAAAACCAATAAGTCGTTCATGGGAAATTGTGTAAGATTTTACAACAAAATTCCAAAAAACATAACTGAACTAAATGATACAAAATT
The DNA here is from genome assembly GCA_963691745.1 of Ditula angustiorana. Classification (NCBI taxonomy): domain Eukaryota; kingdom Metazoa; phylum Arthropoda; class Insecta; order Lepidoptera; family Tortricidae; genus Ditula; species Ditula angustiorana. Next base: position 6,881,711 of record OY829500.1, on the reverse strand, counting down.
TAAATCTATTGTCAAGAAGACATTAATTTCTCGGGCGTATTATAAAATCAATGACTATATCTTGGACAAGGATGTTTGGAAATGATCCCGATCTGTATTGGCGATCCCTGGCCCCAAAGATTGTACACCTGCTGTGTTAAATTGTTAAATTGTAAAAATTTTGAATATTTGAGATGTAAAATAACATTGTAATTTTGATTTATTTAAAAAAATTACACCTCGTTGAGTTTCTTGCCGGTATCTTCTCATCAGAGGTTTTTCCGAACCGGTGGTAAATTTTTTGACATTCATAAGTGCTACCTGTAAGCCTAATCTGAATAAAATATTTTGACTTTGACTTTTGACTTTGACTCTATTTCTTTTGATATTGAGAGATGGGTCTCTGTTATATAATGACATTGTCTCTAAAAATTACCAAAATCTTAATAATATCACAGAATAAATAATAGTAGTAACATACAGAAACTTCTCTTTTCTAAATGAATTCCAACTTTATGATCAGGCACAAAAAGTTCGTATTACTTCATAAACATTCGCCAGGCGGCATGCGTCAAAAGGAAGGCGTGTCCTGTACTGTCTGTGTCGTCACTAACAGCGGATATTATTTGTTTTAGGTAACCTACCTGAAACCTCCCTCGAACCGTCAAAACCTACTTACCGTACAATAGTCATGCGGTGTGGCTAATGACTTTGAAGTCGTCATTGGCAAAATCCATCTCAACTTAGAGATGGGAAACATAGAAATAGTACAACATAGAAGGAGTGTTAAAATTTAAAGCGATATTTTATTATCTGATCTCTTTACTTTAAATGGCAATACAATGTGTCAAAAAGAGATGACTACATACTCTAAACTCCTCTTCAATTGACACCCTGTACACGACCAATAGACAAAATGGTCACCTTTGGCATACCATAGTAATGTTTACATTAAAGTAGTAATACTCTACGTACATATAATTGGGAGTCTCACGGTACTTTTATGTTACAAAATTTTTTCAAATTGTTTTAAATTTGCTAATATTTGGCAGTTGATTTTGATTGTCCTAAGTGACTATGCCTGCTGGTAACAAAAGGAAGAAATAGTACGGCAAGAAAGACAATAACCTTGTAAAGAGACAGCATCGTGTCGTTTGATCGGCTCAAGCTTCACTTCAATTTTAAAATCTTTGATCTCGTCGGCGAACAAGTCTGGTACCAGCTCGCCCTCGTCCTCTGACTGCGCCTCTTCCTTCACTAGAGTCTCCAGGGACATGCTGTACGCCACACTGACTTCAGAATTCAGGCTTCAGAACTACGTTACGGCCTCCCAGCAAGAATCAAAATGTACACTGTGTTCGTCACTCCACTGGTAACATGGACAGTCACGTTAAAGATTATCCCAGCACCAAACAATGTGTACGCAGTCCTTGAAAATGTGACACCGACCATACGAACTGGTATGAAATAAGACAATAATGGAACTTTCAGATTAATCACTACATGGTATCCGTGAGATTAACGGTGCTAATTTAGTGTTTAAATTAAGAGTTTAATAATACAATGCTAGAAAGATAATTCAACTTTTTTGTTAATGGCAACCGGTCGCTTTTAGGGTAGCGACCATTACTGCCAATGACTCCTGAAAACAGCGTAGTGTATGACGTGATTGACCGGTTTTTAAATTGTGGCCGAAATGGGGTTGAGTGATGAGTGCCTGTTGTAGACCCTGGAAGAGACGGACACAAGACATTTAGACATCACAAAACATAAAAACAATACATAACATATGGACACAATACAAGACAATAGGGAATGACAAAAGCAAGGCGAGCAACAAGTCAGAGTTTAATTTTTTCAGAGTGGATATATTTTATTAAAGAATTTAGGACTTTTTTGTTTGTTGATGAGAGAAGCAGAAGGGATTTAAGGTTAATAGGTTTGGGGACACAAGAGGGGAGGATTTCATACAGGGACACTGTTCTGTTTGGGCAGTTGAAGAGAATGTGCTCTGCCGTACCCTCTTCAAGGCCACATATACAGATGGGGGATTGGATAATACCCCATCTGTGCAGGCGTGAGGGGGTACACATGTGTCCAATACGTAGTCTGCAGATAACGGACGTCGTTTGTTTGTCCACCTGACGGTACCGAACGAACCATGGTTTAGGAGGGATGTTGGGTTGAACATCACAATAAAAGCGCCCTTTAATTGATTTTGAACGATCGTAAAAGAGTTGCCAGCTCGAGTCAAGGTCAGATTTGGCCACAGAAAAGAGATCGTGAAAGTAGCAATGAAAGTGATCCAGGGTGCCAATCTCTATTGCTTCCTTAGCACAAGCGTCGACAATTTCGTTGCCTTGAATCCCCGAATGGCCGGGAATCCAAGCCAGCGCAACCTCCATGTTACGAAGGTAACATTCAAACAGTGACTGCCTGATCTGTAGAACTAAGGGGTACATTTTTTTAGACGCAAACTGGTTGGCTTTAATGGACTGTAAACCGCTTAATGAGTCTGAAAAGATAATTGTCCTATTGATCCCGTGAGCATTTACGTATTTGATAGCTTCCAAAATTGCCACTAATTCCCCAGTGAACACCGAAGTATTTGGGGGACATTTGAAGCTCAAGATATTGGAATCTTTAGGGATCCATACAGCTGAGCCCACTGAACCTTGGGGAGTTAGTTTAGAAGCGTCCGTGAATATCATCGTCCAGTTTTGCCAAAAACAATTGAAATTTCTATTGAATAGTGTATTGGCTCCAGGTTGTTTTTTCGTAATTCCAAAATCAAGGACTATATTCGGTTGAGAAACTAAGGCATCGTAAGACGTGGTGAAAAGTGGAAATAAGGAGCAAGAAAAAGATGGGTTAGGGAGATTGTTAAATTTACGGAAGCTATTTATCAAGCACGGAATAGTTTTGTTAGACCAGTATCCATCGTTAGAAATCAGTGAGTTAAGCTCGTGAAGTTTCGGGATCAAAGGGTGACCAGAAATTAACGCCAGTCTGTAGAGAAATCGATCGGCCAGGTATTGACGCCGAAGGGATAGAGGGGAATCCGCTGCTTCTACTTGAAGGGAATTAGTCGGCGAAGATTTCATAGCTCCTAGAATGGTTCTTAAAGACTGGAACTGAATTTTATCCATTTTTGTTAAAGAGACTTTGCTGCAAGGTTCCAAAATGAAGGAGCCGTAATCCAGGACGCTGCGAACTATGGCATTGTATAAAAGTTTTTGCGAGTATGGGTGGGCACCCCACCACACACCCGATAGACACCGAAGAATATTAATGTTTGACTGGCATTTTTGGACCGTATAGTTTATGTGGTGCGTTCCAGAAAGGCGAGAGTCCAGGACAACGCCCAGAAATTTAACTTTGTTGCAGATGGGGATCAGCTCATTATTGAAAGCTATTTCTATTGTAGGGATGGCTCTCTTTCTAGTAAAGATCACAACAGTACTTTTGGAAATTGATAAAGACAAGCCATGGGAAGAGAGCCACTCCTCCAAGTAAAATAATGCTTGGTTGAGACTGTTAGAAGCCACTTCTGTGGAGTGAGAGGATGTGTACAGAGCTAAATCGTCCGCATACTGTAAGACGTTACAGAACGGGGAAACTGACTCTTCTAGATCGTAAGTATAAAGGCTATAGAGTAACGGGCTTAAAACTGATCCCTGAGGAAGGCCCTTCCAGATAAGTCTTGGAGGGGAATGCGAGTCGCGATGTCGTACCTCTATAGATCTTTCCATCAAGAAGTTGCATATGAAATGGGTCATTCTCTCAGGCAAACTCAGCTTAGATAGTTTATCTCTGAGTAAGGAGAGGACCACGTTATCGTATGCGGATGTGATGTCGAGGAACACACCAATAAGAAATTCATTCTTTGTCAGGGCGATCCTTATGTCTGTTGTCAAGATAGAGAGACTATCCATAGTGCCTATTCCCTTGCGGAAGCCGAATTGGCTTCTGGCCAAGATCTTTTTTGATTCTACGAACCACTCAAGCCGTTTCTTTATCATATGCTCCAAAATTTTCAGTAAGCAGGAAGACAAGGCAATGGGGCGGTAGGAGGACGGTAAACTAGGATCTTTTCCTGGCTTACGGATGGGGATAACAATCTGCTTCTTCCATGCGTCTGGTACGAAGCCAAGTTCGAAAAAGATATTAATAAGGTCCAAGAACATTTTTTTTGTGGATTGGCCAGAATGCGTCAGGAAAGAGTATGGGATATTATCAGGGCCTGGGGAGGAGTTGTTTAAATGTTCTAGGGAAGTCAGAAGTTCCGTCCATGAGAATGGTTCGTCAAATCGGTTTGGAGGGCTATGACCGTAAGGGGAAGGAAGAGAATTTATGTGAGGTGCAAGTGAGGGAGACAGAGTATTGATAAATGTCGAAAGCCAAGCAGAGGGATCGTTGCTGGAGACATCGCTGACCCGGAACGATCCGCGGAAACGTTTTATGGCTTTCCATAATAGAGATGAAGGGGTCCGAGGAGAAATATTTTGGCAGAAGCGTATCCATCCTTGTTTTTTCTTCTTTTTAAACAATCGTTTAGCCAAAGCCGCAGTTCTTTTAAATAAGAGAAAATTATCAATACTCATATTACTGCAGTACTCTTTTTCGGCCTCCCGTCGGCGACGAATCATTTCCGAGCATTCCGAGTCCCACCAAGGAGGAGACGGTTTAGCAATTTTACCTCTATGTTTTACAGGGATATTTTTATCAGCGGCAGTTTTGAGGGATTTTACCAATTTGTCGTGACACTCCAGGGCATTTTCCTGAACCACAGAGGGGAGATCCCTGACGTACACATCTGTATCTATGGCAAATTGGTCCCAATCTGCCTTAGGCAAGTGGTACCTGGGTAAGTTGGAGCGGTTTTTGGCCTGGGAAAAAGTAGACGGGCAGGAAATTAAAATAGGGAGGTGATCGCTACCACAGGAGTCGTACAATACGGACCAAGAGAGAAGAGTGCCGAAATTGGGGGAACATAAAGAAAGGTCAACTGCACTTGCATTCTGGCCTGGTGCCGTCCTGCGAGTCGGAGACCCGTCATTGAGGAGACAGATGTTTTTATCTTCCATAAGATCCACTAGATCACATGCTAGGGCGTCGTAGTCGGCACTTCCCCACATCAGGTGGTGGCAGTTAAAGTCACCTAAAATAAGAAATGGGCCGGAAAGGGCGGAAAATATAAGGTCGAGGTCAGATATTTGAATAGAGTGGGGGTCTGAGATGTAAATGGAAAGGACTGTCATATTCATGACTTTAGCAGCAACTGCATTAATGCCAGAAGGAATGGGAGGGAGATTTTGACGTGTAAACGTGACAGAAGATTTAATAAGGAGAGCGGCTCCTGCGTAGCCGTCATCTCTGTCATGTCGGAGGCAGGAGTACCCCGGGACCCGAAACCGGGATCCCGGGACCAGCCATGTCTCCGAAATGGCAAAGGCAACAGGGTCATACGAGGCAACCATTTGAAGAATTTCATGTATTTTGGGGCGTAAACTATGACTATTCCATTGGATGAGATGGAATGTTAACGATATTTAAAAACTCGGTTAGTTTACTGGCAACGTTGGGCGGTAGAGGAAAGTCGTTCATTTTGTTAAACATATTAATTAAGAGAGACAGCAAGACGTCCAGTAGGTTGTCACTGGATGGGGATTGGGGCGAAGTTGGTCGTTGGGGGTCTTGGGGGCCTTGGGGGCGGAGAGCAACCCCGTTGCTAGGGGGAGGGGGGTCGCGTTGGCCAATGATTGCTTGATGAGCAATGCGATCGTATCCTTGTGGTAAGGGGCGACGGGGGGACCTTTGGATGGTGACCGTTTTTCTGTAGGACTGATTGGGGGAATGCGGGGGGGAAGGGACGCATGGGCTAGGCATGGAGGTATGGTTGGCTGGAGGGTGGGGGATGTGTTGAGCGGCGTCTGCGTACGTTCTTTTTACTGATGGGAATCTCTCACATGCCTGAGAGTAGGAAATGTTTTCTTCCGACATTGTGCTTTTAATTGTTTTCTGTCGGGTCTGCTCTGGGCAAGCCTTGCTTGTGGCAAAATGCCTCCCGGAACAGAACAAGCACCGGGCCAGAGACTCGGTGACCGAGCAGCTTTTCCCTGTGTGCTCCTGAGCACATTTAAAACATTGCGGTTTGGAACGACACTGCTCCGCCACATGACCAAACTTACAACAGGCGTGGCATTGAATGGTCGGAAGTTGATAGGTCTCTACTGCCATGGCTGTGTAACAGCAAAAGATTTTGAGAGGTAGGACCTGGCCGCTAAACGTAAGTACAACAGTTCCTGTAGGGACCCATTCAATACTTCCATCCCTATACAACTTACGGTTTAGCCTTCTAGCCTTGAGGATTTCCCCACAGCCAGTAGGCACCTCAACCTCTTTCACGAAGTCCTCAAGTGATAGGTCGGAGGGGACACCCCTCACTATACCCATACGGGTGATATTAAATGTTGGGATGGTAGCTTCAAACTTATTGGCACCCAGCAGAGGGTCACTAAGGAAAGAATTGGCTGCATCTGCTGACTTGAATTCGACGCTCACTCTGTTTCTTCCTATTTTTTTAACCCCGTCTCGTGAGACACCTTGCACACGGGAATTAAGCATAACTTTTCCAAACTTAATCGGGTTAAGAGTTGAGCCTGCTGCTGGTTCGGACTCTACGCGTGAAACATGGACGAGGAAAGGGCCCTCATCCTTATTGGTGTACTTTTTACCCTCTTTTAGATTAGGATGGGTGTAAATGGAGATGATTGAGTCAGACGGTGCCCTGTTCGCCAACTTAGTTGGCGGGTGACCACCCTCCGGCTCAGAGGATCTCTTATTGGCCCTACGGGATGGGTCGGATATCTCCATTGGCTCCTCGGCGAATATGTCTTGCGACACATCAGCCTGAGAGCCGCCGGATGCCTCATTGTTGATCGTCAGATCTGGTGGTTTAGGCGGAATGGGAGACATTGCGGGCTAGTTAGCAGCGTACAGTTATATTAAAACACTTACTGATGTCCGCTATAACCGTGGCACACAACAAAACACAGAGAGGATGCAATAAAGCAACTAAATTTCGCAGATCAAACACAAACACGTGCTATCCCCAAGGAAACCAAATGGCAACCCGAAAGATAATTCACAAACGCAGCGCAAAAACATAACAAAGTCGATGTATTTGTTTGTTTTTTTTTTTTTGGATTTTATGAGTATTTGTTTGACGTTTGATAAAGTGTTGCCGCTTTAATTCTACTTTCTACCAAAATGCGTTCGGATACTTGCCTAGTATATTATGCTGTATTGTTTTAGTACCTTTGCCTGCTCACATTTGAAAAAAAAAGACTTGACGTTTAGTGCAGTGTTGCTACTCTGATTTTAAATTCTACCACTTTTTTCGATTTCACGCGTTCGGATACATTTTTACGAAGTCGGTTTAGCAGGGTAACATTTTCATTAAACGTCAACGAAAGTATATATAAGTGGTACTCTGTGTGTGAGAAATGTACGAAAATGCGAAATGTTTTCGGTGAATTTCTGTATTATATTAATTCATTACAATCTGTAAAGCGGTTTGATAAGAAAAATGAATACTATTAAAGTTGAACCGGTGAATGGCAACGACATTTTGCTCGCCTGCCGCATCTGCCTAGTCACTGATGTAGAACTGTATAATATTTACCAAAATGGATTAGATAAAACGTTTTTGGAGCTCATGGGGACTACGGTACGTATTTTTTACCTTGTTTGTAAAGTTATTATTAAGTCTGTTAGTTTAATTTAAGTGCAGTTAGGTTTGGAAATGATCTCGACTTGCATTGGCGATCTCTGGCTCCAAGTAATGTACACCTACTGTACTTACAATTTTGATGTATTTTATTTATAAATTACTCCTTTTTGAGTTTATTTTCCGCTATCTTCTCATCAGAGGTTTTTCCGAACCGGTGGTATCTGTATTGATAAGTGAATCCTGTAGGCATAATCTGAATAAAGATTTTTTATGAAATAGGAAGGCAAACAAGCAAGTCCTATTTTATAAAAAAAAATAAAAAAAAAGTGGGTCACCTGATAGTAAGTGATCACCACCGCTTATAGACACCCGCAACACCGAAGACATTGCAGATGCGTTGCCAACCCAGAGGGCTAAGATAAAATACCTTTTGTGTCAATAATTTAAACAGGTGTCGGAGCTGGACGGGTGCCCGCGGCACGTGTGCGGCTGGTGCGGGCGGCTGCTGAGGCGCGCGGCCGAGCTGCGCCAGCGCTGCCGGCGCTCCGACCAGCTGCTCAAACAAGCTCTGCAGCAACAGCATTATGTAAGCCCATTTTAAATTTCAAAGCCAAGCACAACAAGTACAAAAGGATAATTAGTAAGTAAGTTTATTATTAAGTAAATTAATAAGTTTGTTATTAGGTTTAAATTGTAATGACAACACAAAGTAAAATTCAAATTCAAATTCAAATATATTTATTGCATTAGGGCAATGGCAGGACTTAACCTGCAACATCAGCATTCCGTGCCCTGCGTTTGCCAGTTTCGCCGCACTGCCTCTGCCATACCCTGCAAACTTTTCAGTGTGCTTCGTCTTTCGGTCATTACATTATTGATTTAAGGGTACCACTACCCTTGGTGTCATTTGTTCTAACTTTTCTTTGTGTTGTCATTACAATTTTTATTTAATAATTTGAATGTTAAAACATTTAAAAATAAAATCGAATGATATTTCGGTTACAAAATTTGTTGTTAGGTTATTGGTAAGTTTATTAGTAGTAAAGTTAATTAGTAGTTAGTTAGTTAGTACAAGTCAAGTATACACAGTATACATGTGAAACAGAGTCGCTATCTGTTCCTCTCTGCCCTCATATCTTCAATACTCAATACTCAATACTCAATACTCAATATTTTATTGCTTTTCCACAATGTGTAGGTTACAGGTGTTAACTTAAGCTATGTGTTCATCGCGGACCCTGTCGGGCACAGCAACTTTTGACGGGAGGGCAACTTATTACTAAATTATTGCACATGACTATAATAATTATATTTATACATTTCTGAATTGCACAAACTATTACTAAATTCTAGGGTTACCATTTACTTTTAAATAATACAGAAAAAAAGGTAACAGTTATAATGACATATATTATATGACATTTTATATTTTTATCTACACATATATTATAAAATGCTCTATAATGCGTTCAGAAACCATAGGAAATGACCAGCATTATTACAACCAATGTTATTATGAGAATTTGTCTGTGGTAGTAGGCAAATCTGTACTGTAATGGTCATTACAGTACCGATTTCTGTACTGTAATGGTCATTACAGTACTGATTTCTGTACTGTAATGGTCATTATATGATCTCGAGTGACATGAGGATAGGGACTTCATGCGTTTGTCTATGATTTCAAAAAAACGTTTGGCTTGACGGATGGATCGAATGGCCGTCATTACTGTAGTTATTCGTTTGTTGCTTTTTTGCTGTTACGTTTTTTTGCATTTATGATATGTGTGTAGATAAAGTAATGTATGCAACTGTACATAATTAGGTCTTAAAACACTCGTGTGATCCTATTATGAAACTCGCTGACGCTCGTTTCATAAAACCACACTCGTGTTTTAAGACCCCTCATTATGCAACAGTTGCATAAAATACTATAACATTACAATTTATCATCTAGGTATTCATTTATCGAATAGTAGCATTTTTCTATCATTAGTTCTTCAAGCGCTTAATCCTTCTAAACCACGCAACGGATTATAACTGTTATGTAGACATGTATGTATGTAAATTCTTTATTTTACAAAAAACATAAATCGCACCCTTAGAATTAAAGCGACTCAATTCTGAATTTGATATTTCCCAAAATTAAACCCTATGTCTTTCAATTAAGGTGATATTTTGGGACGTGTATTATTCAGAAATTGGTCACTTTAATACTAAGCGTGCGAAATGACAAAGATACAGTGATGTACAAAGGCGATCTTATCCCTTTAAGGGATAATAAGGGGGATATATTTTTACGGAACATTTTTTATACATAACGCACACTTAGAATTAAAGCGACTCAATTCTGAATATGACATTTCCCTAAACTAAACCCTATGTCTTTTAGTTAAGGTGATATTTTGGGACGTGTATAATTCAGAAATGGGTCGCTTTAATTCTAAGCGTGCGATATATTTTTACAGAATGTTTTTTGTACATAAGAACCTCATTATGCCTGTGATATAATTACTAATAATTTTTAATAGATTTTATAGGTACTCTTTTACAGGGCGAGCATTGTATTATAGTTGTTTTTTCCCAATTCTGTCAACTTGAAGCTACTATGGCATACTACCCTTGGTGCTCTATATGTGAATTTTTTTTAAGTTATCTCATCTATCATTTAAATTGAAAAATATGAAAAAAAAATTATTTTCAAATTCCAGATCACAACCAGCTTCATTCACAACATAGACCGAGTGTCAAACAATCTAACACTGCGTCTAACAGCCCAAACCAACACAGATGTAATTGAGTGTGAACACACAGAGCCAGCCATCAAACACGAGCCAGAAGTCCAACACAATGATGAAGAAGTTATCATAAAATTTGAAGACGATCACATAGAAGCGGAAGCATCGGAAGGATCTCCGGAAGAATCCGAAGACATTGATTACAAAGATACTGAAATTAAAAAGTTGAGAACGAGCAAGAGAAAAAGGAAGAGTGTTAACGACAACGAGAAAAAAGATAAAATACCAAAGAAGACTAAGAAAATTAAGAAAATGTTTGATTGCGAAGAAGATTTTCCCAAATTTGAAAGCAAATATAACATGGAGATTGTGGTGTTGACGATGGAGCAGCAGATTGAGAATATGGCTGCGAGGAAGAATTCTTCGAATTATATTAATTCTCCATTTAAATGTGAACTCTGTTTTAAAGGGTTCTCTTCTGAGGCTACTTTTAAGAACCATAATCTTAAGCACCACGATCCAGTAAGTATGTCTGTTTATTTGTTTTGATTCGATTTGAATCCGTTGAAATAGTTTTATTTTAATGTCTCCTATACGCGGTAAATTATTAGGTGATCTTTTTGCATAGCAATATTCGTTTTAATTGTACACAAGACGGATGGACTTAATACGTTAAGGAATTCTCTACCAGTCAACTTAAGCAAAAGAGAAATAATTTGACATTCATCATTATCAACAAATTTTAAAATAAATGTTAAAAGGGATGAGCTGTCGTGCCCTTATCGCCGCAGACTTGTTTCTTCACAAAAAATTGCTTTTAATTTCCAGAGCGTAGGTGCGCAGTGCTGCCGTCTCTGTCACTCCCGCTTCCGTATTCCCGCTTTCCTGCGCACGCACGCCGAGACGCACCGGCTCAAGTTCGTCTGCCGCGACTGCCGGTTCGTCGCCAGCAACCGGTCAGGGCGCCACCCGCCACTACTCATTAACTAACACGCCACTGCTCACATATTCACCCTCCACCACTCACTAACACACCTGCCGTCACTCACTGACTCACATATCACTACTCACTATCACACCCGCCAACACTCACAAACCCACCCTCCACTACTCCACCGCCACTACTCACTAACTCACCTGCCACCACTCACTACTTACCTACCACCATTCACTTTACGTATCTGCCATCACTTACAAACTCACCCGCCACTACTCAGTAACTCACCTGCCACCACTCATTAACTTATATCTACCACTACTCACTAACATACCTGCCACCACTCACTACTCGCCAACCATCACTAACTAATTTACCCACCACTACTCACTAACTCACCAACCACCACTGACTAACTCACCAACCATCACTCACTAACTTACCATCCACTACTCACTAACTCACCAACCATCACTCACTAACTTACCATCCACTACTCACTAACTCGCGAACTACAATGTACTAACTTTCCCACCATCACTCATTAACTCACACTGCACTACTTACCCGCCACTACTCACTAACTTACCCTCCACCACTCACTCACTCACCACAACTCACTAACTCATCCGCCACCACACACTAACTAACCCTTCACCACTCACTCACTCACCCACCACCACTCACTAACTGACTACCACGGAATACGGATAGACAAATCTATATAGAAAGACGAAATCGCCAGCAAAGCGCCAGCCTTGTTAAAAATAAGTTTTATTTTCTAGATACCACGCCATCACACACTTCCGAGAGCACAGCGGCTACAAATACGTCTGCAAGTATTGCGGGGCCAGCTTTAAGTGAGTTTAAACCATAAATCCTTCCTTTTTTAACGCATGATCTCTAAAGTGATTTAAGCGTTCAGCAAAAACATTCGGGTAATTTATTTTATTATTATTTATTTATTTACATCGTATGAAACGCGTGCGTATCGATCATCACACTGGGCTCCCTTATTGCGCTCGCGTACCGCTCGCGCGAATAATGCCGCCTTGAGCGTGTTGACCAACATAGCTCATTTGTGTTATGTAGTATTGCGGGACAAGCTTTAAGTGAGTTGAAACCATAAATCCTTCCTTTTTTTGTAATGTAATGTACTATTGTTTACAACCATGCGGCAGGAAGCCTTCGACGCACGGCACGCACGTGCGCATCCAACACCCCACCGAGAACACTTCATGCGACGTCTGCGGCGAGACGTTCCAGGGGGAGTTCGGCCTGCGCATGCACAAGACCAGGGCGCACAAACAGGTCAGCGGGCTTCCCTCTTTTTCTCATAAAATAGGAAAGCAACCGAACAAATGGGTCACCTCATGACGAGTGGTCACCCGGGACAACAAGAAGACTGCAGCGTTGCCAACCCAGGGGAATAAGATGGAACACCTTTGGTGTCAGTAATTTTACCGGAGACGGTGGGTGGTGGTCCTACCACGCACAAAATTATTTGTGAACTAGCAACCCACTCCGGCTTTGATTAGGTACGATTAGATATTATGTACTTAAAAACCTTTTGTGAAAAATTCTCCAAGTGACAGTGAAAATCTGTCCTAAATATATTTATGCAATAAATATATTTGAATTTGAATCTTATCAAAATCCGTTGTGGTTTAGAGGCGGTTAAACGTACACTATGAAAATTTAGGACAGACAGGAACGTATAGCCACTATGTACTATGCAAAGAAAGATAGAGAACTCTAAATCTACATCTACACTAATCTACACTAATATAATAAAGAGGTTAACTCTGTTTGTTTGTTTGTAGGGAGTAATCTCTGGAACTACTGAACCGATTCCAAAAATACTTCCACAGATAGATAGCTACACTATCCCTGACGGACGAGGGCTACTGATTCCACGCGAACGAAGTTGCCGGCGTTCGCCGGCAGGGGCGTATTTAAAGATCTGGCGCCCCGGGCCGTTCTGCTTCGGCGCCCCTTTAAACGACGATAAAGTGTTTCAATTCAGGGGCGGCCGCCGCCCCTCTGGCGCCCCGGGCCGGGGCCCGGATGGCTCTATGGTAAATACGCCCCTGCGCTGGTGTGTAGTAAAGAAGATGAGCGTGTATTGCAGAGCTCGGAGAACGAGTCTGAATCCCTGAGCTGCAGTTCGTGCGGCGCGCACTTCGCCAGCGCCTACGCCATGGCGCGCCACACGGCCACGGCTCTCGACAACACCTGCAACCCTAAAATGAGGTCCGTTATCTACGCTACACATTTTTTTATGAAATGGGAAGGCAAACGAGCAAGTGTATCGCCTGATGGTAAGCTATCACCACCGCTTATAGACACCCGCAATACCGAGGACATTGCAGATGCGTTGCCAACCCAGAGCGCTAAGATGGAACACCTCTTGTGCCAGTAATTGCACCGGCTGTCTTGCTCTCCACGCCGGAACGCAACAGTGCCAGCAGTGCTGCTTAGCGACAGGATTAGTGAGCAAGATGGTGGTAGCAACCGTTATACTATTACTATTTAAAAAGATATATAAATAAAATAGTACATTATGATACGAGCGTGCTATGCTGACATACTCGAAGAGTTATTATTCGCGCGAGCGGTATGCGAGCGCACCAAGAGACCCGCGTGGGAAATGATCAATGCTAACGTGTTTCTTATGACGTTTTTCATCACACTTGCTCGAAACGTGGATCTTATTACATTGCTTTTAGGCTCATAATCCAAGATATTAAACACGCGTGTTTTTACTTAACATTACCGCACTAGTGTTTTATGATATACCCCCGGTTAAGTCGAGTTTGTACCTTACTGCAAGTTATATGTATGGCAACGAAGCATTCTTAATTTAACCTGGTAACGATTTTTTTTCGAATGCTCTTGCGCTGATAGCCTCAGACGGCTTCGACAGCTTACCGAAGAAGGTTTTTTTTTTTTTTAATACCTGTAAAAGGTACTAACTATACAAGTCTGTTTTTTCCTTGCAAGTGTCTTGAAAAACTCGTATGAAACGCGCGTGCATCATTACGCACTCGGCTCCCTTATCATATAGTAACACCGTCTCGAGTGTAATGACCAACATAGTACACCCGTATCATTATGTACTATTACGTTCGATTATTTCTAGAGCCTGCACCCTGTGCGGTGAAAACCTGGCCAGCGAAGAGTTGCTCCATACTCACACGGTGGAAAGGCACAGCAAACCGGAAACTAAATGCGACGAGGTAAGACCGCTCAAGTTCAAAGTCAAAGTCAATATATCTTTATTCAGATTAAGCTTACAGGAAGCACTCATAGATGTCATAAAACTTACCAATTTTAATAATTTTTAATAATTTTAGTGCAACAAAACGTTCCTGACGGAGGCGTCCCGCAGCGTGCACTACGAACGCGTGCACCTGCAAGTGAAGAGCGTGCGCAAGAAGGCGGCGCACCACGCGCGCAAACAGTACGGCGGCGCCGTCATGTGCGAGCTGTGCGGCAAGAAGTGCAAGGTAACGCGGCGCCCGGGGCTCCGCTCCGCACTGGTGCACGCTCGGCCGCCTTTACCGCAGAGCCCTTACCTGCCACCATTGACTAACTCACCCTCCACCACTCACTGACGTACCTGCCACCACTCACTAACTCACCCTCCACTACTCACTACGTAGCTGCCATCACTCACTAACTCACCCTCCACTACTCACTACGTAGCTGCCATCACTCACTAACGTACCTGCCACCACGCACTAACTCACCCTCCACAACTCACTAACGTACCTGCCACCACTCACTAACTCACTCTCCACTACTCACTAACTCACCCTCCACCACTCACTAACGTACCTGCCACCACTCACTAACTCACTCTCCACTACTCACTAACTCACCCTCCACCACTTACTAACGTACCTGCCACCACTCACTAACTCACCCTCCACCACTCACTATCGTACCTGCCAGTGGTGGCAGTTTGTTGGTTAGTGAGTGGTCACTAACTCACTCTCCACTACTCACTAACTCACCCTCCACCACTCACTAACGTACCGGCCACCACTCACTAACTTACCTGTCACCCACCTGTCACCCACCTGTTTACGCCTGCCAGTATTAGCGATGTAAGCCAAATCCATGACGTCGCCAATAACATTACGGTAGCCTTGTGAGTGTGATTCGGTCCAAAAACATGAGCGATGTGAGCGATGTAGGCGCTGACATTCACCATTTATTCACCGGTGGTAAATTTTATGACTTTCACAAGTGCTTCCTGTAAGCCTAATCTGAATAAAGACATTTTGACTTTGACTTTGACTTTGATATTGTTCCAGAACAGCACGATCCTCAAGTACCACCAGCGCACGCACACGGGCGAGAAGCCGCACCCGTGCCCGCGCTGCCCGAAGCGCTTCGTGTCTCCCATGCTGCTGCACGTTAGTATAGCGCTCTACTCTGTGTGTTTGTGGCTGTGTGTACTGTGAATTTGCCTGTGTGCGGGTGTGTACCACCGACGCACGGACACTGGTGATTTGTCGCACCTATGTCCGCGGTGCACGAAGCGTTTCTTCTCTCCGATGCTGCTGCACGTTAGTATAGCGCTCTACTCTGTGTGTTTGTGGCTGTGTGTGAGGGAGTGTGTACTGTGAATTTGCCTGTGTGCGGGTGTGTACCACCGACGCACGGACACTGGTGATTTGTCGCACCTATGTCCGCGGTGCACGAAGCGTTTCTTCTCTCCGATGCTGCTGCACGTTACTATAGCGCTCTACTCTGTGTGTTTGTGGCTGTGTGTGAGGGAGTGTGTACTGTGAATTTGCCTGTGTGCGGGTGTGTACCACCGACGCACGGACACTGGTGAAATGTCGCACCCGTGTTCGCGGTGGCCGAAGCAGTTCGTTTTTCGATGTTTTAGCACTCTACTCTTTGTGTCTGTGGCTATGTGCGGACTGTGTGTACTGTGAAAATGCGTGTGTGTGGGTGCGTATGTATTACCAAAGCCCGGGTGGTGATAATATCGCACCTGTGTCCGCAGTGGCCGAAGCAGTTCGTCTTTTCGATGTTACAGCACTTTAGTAGCACTCTACGTTGTGTCTGTGGATGTGTGCGGGGTACGTGTACATACTGTGTGTGCACGTGCGCGCGCGTCTATATGATTGTGTGTGCACCACCGAACGACGGACACTGGCGAAATGTTGCACCCGCGTTCGCAATAACCTTGACACTCTACATTGCCGTGTTTTCGAGGGTGTGAGAGATTTCTGTGTTTATGTGTGTGTCTGTGTGGCCGCGTGCGTTGTATGTAAGTACAACAAACGCACGCACTCTCCTCTGAGGGAGAATTGATGCAGTCGTGTGCTGTCCGAAGCGGTTCGTCTCTCCGATGTTGCTACTCCGATGTCGGTACGGTGGTAGCACTCTACACTGCCATGTTTTCGAGGGTGTGGGAGTGTGTATGCGTGTATATCTGTGCGTGTGTGTGTGTGTATGTGTGTGTGTGTGTGTGTGTGTGTGTGTGTGTGTGTGTGTGTGTGTGTGTGCGCGCGTGCTTTGCGAGTAAGTACAACATAGCGCATTCTATTTTCACTTTGCAGTGCCACCTCCGTTCGCATACTGGTGAGAGACCATACAAGTGTACGCAGTGCCACAAGTCTTTCGCGCAAAAGTCGGCGCTCACTGTACACAACACTGTGAGTATGGATTTCTATCACACAAATGAATTCGCACCTTTAGAATTGAAGCGACTCAATTCTGAATATGACATTTCCCAAAATTAAACCCTATGTCTTTTAATTAAGGTGAAATTTTGGGACGTGTCTTATTCAGAAATGGGTCGCTTTAATTCTAAAGGTGCGAATTATCTTTACAAAACAAATTCAATATTCGTTCCTGTCTGTCCTTATGTCTTCGGCCGCTTACTCCTTCTAAACCTCGCAACGGATTTTGATATGGTTTTCACAGTCATTTAAATTTCTTTTTTTACGGAGGGTTCTTAAGTAAGTACAGTCATCCAATTTGATTCATAGGCCACCGTAGAACGTAGTCGCAATGTGTAAGCGCCGAGGTATTATGACATTTATTCAGATGTTATTAATACGTCTGCTGTGAAAAGGTTCTAAAGTGGCCTGTGAATCAAATTTGTTGACTGTAACCATCATCATCATCATCTCAGCCACAAGAAGTCCACTGTTGGACATAGGCCTCCTCCATGGATTTCCAAAGTGACCGGTTGCAGTTGACTGTAAATTCTTTACTAATTGTAGCCGCGCGAGGCCGGAGTTTTTGATATATTTTAGTATAAATTTTAGTATTAATGTTAAGCTTATATATTTAGTTCAATTTAATTGATTTATTTATTTGTATATCTCCAGGTGCACACCGGCGAGAAACCGTTCGCGTGCGAGATCTGCGGCAAGTCGTTCACGCAGGCCGCGTCCGTGCACACGCACGTCAAGTACGTGCACATGAAGATGCCCGCGCCGCCGCGCCGCCGGAACCTCAAGCGGGAGTGAGCCGCCACCCCCTGCTGAACCTCTACCTACAAGCCTACCGAAATGAACTCATTGAGCTCTGGTACCTCCGTGAGCCTACCGAACTGAACTCATTGACTTGCTACTCAGGTATCTCCGTAGGCCTACCGAACTGAAATCATTGAGCTGCTACCCTGAGCCCTCCGTGATTCTACCGAACTGAACTCATTGAACTGCTGTCCTGAGACTTCCGTGGTTCTACCGAACTGAACTCATTGAGCTACTGCCCTGAGACTTCCGTGGTTCTACCGAACTGAACTCATTGAGCTACTGCCCTGAGACCTCCGTGGTTCAATCGAACTGAACTCATTGAGCTACTGCCCTGAGACCTCCGTGGTTCAATCGAACTGAACTCATTGAGCTACTGCCCTGAGACCTCTGTGGTTCAACCGAACTGAACTCATTGAGCTACTGTCCTGGGACCTCCGTGGTTCAACCGAACTGAACTCATTGAGCTACTGTCCTGAGACTTCCGTGGTTCAACCGAACTGAACTCATTGAGCTACTGCCCTGAGACCTCCGTGGTTCAACCGAACTGAACTCATTGAGCTACTGCCCTGGGACCTCCGTGAGCCTACCAAACTAAACTCATTGAGCAACTGCCATAGGACCTCCGTGAGCTTACCAAACTAAACTCATTGAGCAACTGCAATAGGACCTCTGGGAGCCTACTGAACTGAACTCACTGAGCTGCTGCCCTGGTACCCCCGTGTGTCTACCGAACCCCCCGCACCTGAATTTGTACTTTCTACAGAGAATAAATAAAATTCCTCTTCTGGGTATGTGCCTGATCGCACAAAACTATTATCAAACCGCGATTAGAATACAACTGGAGAGTAACGTCAGTAGACTGTCATTTCATAGACTTGCATAGCTTCAGTATATGTATGAAATGACAATGGGCTGACGTTACTCTCCAACTGATGATACCTACATGGGGCAACAGAATAAATAACGTACAGAAGCCTTTCTTTTACGACCGAGATTAAACGAATTCCAACTTTATTCACACGCTCTAAAAGTTCGTATTACTTACACCATGCGCCAGGCGGCGCGAGTCAAAAGAAACGCGCCGCCCGCGCCCGCCTTCCCCCCGCTACTCCCGCGACACGCTAGGGTTGGGTTTTCAATTACACTGACACGGCGGGGGCGAGCGAGCGGGCGCGCGGCAAGCCGACAGCCTACTGCGATTAGCCTATGCCATAGGCAAGGCGGTCGAGCGTACCTGCAGTGCGGAGTGGCTTTCGTATTATTCGACTCAAGAATGATTAGTTAGTTTATGGACTACCAGCACTGGTAGACGTTTAGTGCTGCTATCAATGCAATAATGTCTGTGAATCAACTAGTGTAGTTTAGGTCGTATTTGTTACTTAAATATTTATTTAGTTCTTAATATAATTTCGATCGAATATGATGTAAGCTAGGTTAAAACAAATCATGTGGTGTTTATTAAAGTATTGCAAAACTGTTGGTGTTTGATTCTAGAGAAACATCCTAAAAATAACAATGATTTATTGAAAATGAAAAATTACATAGCTCTTTCTTTTGAGCATAAGGCTCTTTCACAAGTTGGTTCGGGAAATGGAATATTCTGCGGAGAAGATGCGCAGCAGCTTGTCTTTTTTTATTCTCTTATCAATACTAATCAAGATCTAATTCGTACCTCATATTCTGTGAATATTTTAAAAATGAAAGTGTGAAGTTTTGTTGTTACGGAAACGGGACTAAATAGAGCAGGCTGGAAGTGGGATGGAAAGTTTTTATTCGTTGCATCACACACATAAGACAAGGCTTCGGCTTCGGCTAGCGAACCGATCTCTCCTTAATCATTTAGTCTCAATGGATCTATACAACACCCCAATGATATAGGAAACAAGCCCTGGCTGTATAAGCTTGAATTCCTTTGCTTTTTCCTGAAATATTAAACTAAAAAAGTTTTCGATCACTCAAAAAATAGCTAATGTTTACGTTTACGCGAATTACTTGTTATTTATTTGTTAATTGATTATTTGTTTGTTAATTTTTGTAAGATTAACAGCAAACAAATTCAAAAAAAGTATAAAGCAAAATTATCCAAATAGTTAACGAGATTGGAAGCGAGAATGCTATAAAACTAAATTTCGTCAGTGTCATCGTTTTATCTTCATTTCCACCTTGTTCTTACATATTAGTGACCAGTTTTTAGTATAAATACTGTCTAAAATAACTAATAGTGTCCCTCAAAGTGCTAATTTACTAAGTTTCGCAATGCCAAAGGCAATACGAATGGAACTTGTGTCGGAGGATTTGAGCGCCTGCCGCATCTGCTTAGCGACGAATATCCGCCTTTATAACATCCCTGATGGTTTAGAAGACAAATTTGTGGAGCTGATGGGAGTCGAAGTAAGTATGGAAGCCGTTCAGGCTATGTGTCATTCATTAACTATCATTTGAAGGTTGTTCCCTTTCGATCTATTTACTCGACGGACAGTAGACATAATGGTTCAACGACAACAACGGCTTAGCTACGCAGCACCAGACTAGTGATGGGTAAATTTCCGAAATTTTTTCAGTTTATTTTTCAGAAAAATAAATAAATGGGAAAATAATGGAAAAATATTGTTTAGTGTAAAGTTTACCCAAAAACAAATGAAAATACGTTTTACTGAAAAATAACTAAACCAAAATGACAAGAGTAGTATTAGTATTTTGTTCAGATTTTATCGTTTTTATTGTATAGTTAAGTTATTTTAATCATTAAAGAATAACTGTCAATTTTATTTCAGTGTAATTGTGCTTATTTTTAATCATATATATGTAAAATATCAGACAAATATTGGAAAAATTGGAAAACTAACAGAAAAAGAAACATTTTTCTGTTCTTTTCCGAACAAAAGTTTTCCATTACCCATCAGTACACCAGACGAACACGGTACCTCACGATAACGAGTCTGCCCCACTAGGCACTAGGCCATCAACGCTTGTTTGCGAAGCCCTCATACCTAATGATTTTTTCTACTTGTGTTGTTTGTGCGAGAGACTCCGCAAGACCGAGGTCCCGTACAGTTTCCCTGCTACACGCCTCCAGAGGCCACCACTGTCCTAACCTGTCCAGGCCCTCTTATACATTAAAGATGGCTCTGGTTTGTTATTGTAGAGCTTTAATTGATTATTATAGCAGTTTTAGCATATTTTTGCCAAGTTGCACTTTTGTTTGTGTTGTAATTGTCCAATGAGAATGAGAGGCTGAGAAGACACTCTCTGAAACTGGTACGCACTCTAAGTACTAGCAAGCCCAGATACCACTTCCTGGCGAACCACGTAGTGAAAGTGTGCAACAGTTTACCCGAGACAGTGATTAGTGCTCCCTCAGTGAACCCTTTTAAAAATAGACTAGTCAAACATTTAAATCAATAACACAAGTGGACAATGATATGCACGCACCAGCTTAAAGCTGCCTGTGCATTACAAATAATAACAATAATAATAGTATTAGTTAAGAAATTTTGAAACAGTATTAAACAAAGTCTCTATTGGTTCCTGTCCATCCTCATATATTCGGTAGCTTACCCCTTCTAAACCACTGAATGGATTTTGATACGGTTATCACCATCATTCCATCAATTCTTTACAGAACATTTTAATGTATATTTGCACTAAGTACTAAAAATAGGTTAAGGCATTGTTACTAACAAAATATGGATCTCTGGTCTGAAATAAATGCATTTTTTTTATTTTTTTATTACATCTTAATTGTACCCCTATGAAGCTGGGATGGTGCTAGTATTTTTATTAAAGATATTTTACAATAAAATACTTTCATTGATTCGCTCAAACATTGACTGGAAGAGAATCCTTAAAGGGATAAATTCACTTTTATACCACAGTCATCTTCTTTGGTCATTTATATTCAGTAAAAACCTAAGTACATCTTTAGTTCTCGGAGGACGACGGGCTGCCGCAGCAGCTGTGCCCGTACTGCCGCGCACTGCTGCTGCGCTGCTCGGAGCTGCGCGCGCGCTGCCGCCGCTCGCAACAACTGCTCGCGCAGGCGCTCCAGACGCAGCCATATGTGAGTGGCATGCATGATTGTTAGCTTTTCTTTTACTTGACGTGTTGGTTATGTCGGCAACGCCGCGGACGTGTGATTTATTGGGTGTTGCAAGCGTCTATAGTTAAAGATTATTGCTCACCATCAGGCGATCTGTATATTTGTTTGGCACCAATGTAATATTAAAATTAAAGTTCGTAAGTCTGTTAGAGAGAACATTATAACATGCAATATATTTATCATATGTGCATAGGCCTTCATCACTGTTGGGCATAGGCCTTCCCGAGGGATCTCCACAACAATCTCTGGGTTTTTAACATTATATATTTTAAGTTTAAAAGTCATCTGATAGATAAATAACTCACTCTATAATCTGTTGTATTAATAAAATGGAAGCTTACCTCTTTAGTAAATGTACAGCTCTAGAAACAAAGACGAGTTTGTTCTAGGTTTTGTCTGTGGATTTCTCTCAAATATATCAAATGTCGCTCTGTAAAAATTCTGCTTTATTTCATTTAATTTAACAGTCAGCAACAAAAGTCCATGAGTACTTTTGTCCAGGTACAGTCAGCCAAATATATTGGAGCGGTCAAAATATCTGATCTCATGACTATTGTTCAATATGGTCTGACGTGTTCATATTTTAGATTTAGACCACTGCACCCGCTCTGCCATAATTGATGCTGGCTGTCTGTATACACTTTGTACAGGATCCCAAAACATGTGTAAGTGTAATGATTTGTTTTTTTTCAGCTCTCAACAGACGACATCCTACACATAGACAGACACATTAACAAACTGGCTTTGAACCTTGAACAAATTAGTGTCTACAATTTCGATTCACACAAAAAAAAACATAGTAAACACATTAAAGATAATCAATATGAAGACGATTGTTTTGATGATAGAGAAGACTTAATAGATATAAAAAGAGAAGTCATAGATCCGCTTACAGAAGAAATATCAGATAACATTAAAATAATAGATAAAAATGAAACAAAGGAGTTATTAGTCAATAATTTAGAGCCTGCGAAAACTGACCCAAAACCGAAGTTATTATTTGAAATAGACGGCTTAAACATGGGTAAGATCAAAATTAAAACGGCAGATTCAAAACCAGATGCACTGGCTAATTTGAAGGAGCAGTATAAGAAACGAAAAGCCGAGAAGGAAGCTAAAAAAAAAGAATTGAAGACTCAGAGGATATCAAATCTGCTGAGGTTCGTGGCTGGTAAGAAGCGGAACGCCAAGCCTCTGACGAAATGGCAACAGCAGTTAAGGAGAGCGGAGAACAATTTCCTACCAAACTTTGATCATGCGGAGTTTGAAAGTAAACATGATTGTAAACTAAAGATTTTAACTATGGAAGAGCAGTTAGATGAAATCGAGGAGAGGAAACTGAGTAGTAACTATTTGAATCTGGACTATAAGTGCGGGTTCTGCGGCCGCGGGTTCGAGTTTGAGCAGCCCTACAAGAATCATATGGCGAAGCATGATCCGGTAATAACTTGTTATAACTGGTTTCTTCTCTTGCATAGACGTATTTTTAAGACATGTCAAACACTTGGCCTGATTTGTATAGATAAAACGCGCGATTTTGGACCTAAAATGTGGGATGGTAAGACCTAACTCAATACTAGATTGCTATTCCACAATGTATGTTACATATGTTATAGTAAGCTATGTGTTCATCGTGGACCCTGCAGGGCACAGCAACTTTTGATAAGACATGGGACACAAAACGCAAGAGCCGTAAGTTTCTCTATGAATCAGGCCTTATGATGGCGCAGTAAAATAATCTTTTAGTCCATGTAGCCTGTCGGTTACTGTACTTGGCTTGCACAGACCACATCGTTAAAAGGCGAGACGATCCATCGAGTGGTCTGGTCACTGGTGACACGTTTAACAGTTCAGCGGTGGGCGTGACGGGAAATGAGGGTAACGACGGTGGAAATGCACGAAGGTGACGGTACTGACGATGTTGACGAAGTTGACGCTACTGACGACGATAATGTTGATGACATCGACGATGAAGTAGACGAAAATGGCAGCACTGTTGACGATAATGATGATGTTGACGAAGTTGACTGCACTAACCACGACGATGATGACGACGACAATGATGAAGTTGACGTAGATGCCGCTACTCACGATGATAATGATGATGTTGACAGTTATGACGCCACTGACAACGATGATGATGAAGATAATGAAGTTGACGAAGATGATGTCGTGACAACGATGGTGACGACGACGCTGACAATGAATGTTATTGATTGCAGAGCATCGGCAAGTTCGAGTGCGAGGTGTGCCACATTTACTTCCGCACGCAGTACCTGCGGCACCGCCATCTCGACTACCACAAGATGAAGTTCACCTGCAACATTTGCTCTTTCGTCACGAGAGCCAGGTAGGGGAACGAACCTTTCATTAAATTATTTGTTACTTATTATAAGAGGGGGGGGGGGGGGTTACAATGAAGGCAAACAATTCGCAGCTTAGCAGATGTCGCTCGGTTAGGCCGCGCTACGCTGATGTTATCTGTCACTTCTGTCACTGTCAGTATCATTTGGCAAAGGAATCTAAAACCATACAGCCAAAGACCAAGAGTCTTTGGCTGTATGGTTTTAGATTCCTTTGCCAAATACAGTACCAGTGCCAAGTACAGTACAGTAAATACATAGTAGTTTATGCAACTGCTATATAATGATAGGCCTTTAAACAAGAGTGTGGTTTTATGAAACGAGCGCCAGCGAGTTTCATAATAGGATCACACTCGTGTTTTAAGGTCTAATTATATACAGTTGCATACATTACTTTATCTACACATATATCATAACTGCAAAAAACTGTAACAGCAAAAAACCAACAAACGAATGACAACAGTAATGGCGGCAATTCGATCCATCCGTCAAGCCGAACGTTTTTTTAATCATGGCCAAACAAATGAAGTCCCTATTCTCATGCCACCCGAGATCAAATGTCGTGCGTTTATATAAAAAAAAAAGATACTGGATTGACGTTTCGTATCGATAACTGTTTTAATATCTATGGATACTAAAATAGAGACCCACTTGAATTTTGACAGCTGTTCCAAATTTAAACTCATAACGTTACAGAAATCGGTACTGTAATGACCATTAAAGTACAGATTTACCTACTACCACAGAGAAGATAGTTCTCATAATAAAATTGGTTGTAATAATGATAGTCATTTCCTACGGTTTCTGAACGCATTATAGAGCACTAATGATATGTGTGTGTAGATAAAATGATTAGTATTATTTTGCCTCCAGGCATCTGGCGCGTAACCACTACCTCATGCACACGGGGAAAGTGTACAAATGCAAGCAATGCGAGGCGACGTTCACGTGAGTTGTTTTCAAATCGTAATTTAGCGGTAGGACCCTGTGCGGGGTCCCTCCGGATCGCTACCACCACCTCGGTCGCTGATCCAACCGCTAAGCAGCAGCGCTGAAGGATACTGGCCCGGTTTTTATAGTTTGTACTGTGAATGTTTTAGTTTCGTTAATTGTTTAACATTTACGTACTGGTGGTAAGGCCTTGTGCAAGGTCCGTCCGGATTGCTACCAACCTTGCTCGCTAGTCCTGTCGCTTAGCAGCAGTGCTTGCGATGTTTTGTTCCGGCGTGGACAGGAAGACAGCCGGTGACATTACTGGCACAAGAGGTATTCCATCTTAGCCGCCTGGGTTGGCAACGCATCTGCACTCTCTTTGTTGCTGCAGGTGTCTATAGGCGGTGATGATCACTTACCATCAGGTGACCCTCTTGCTTGTTTGCTTCCTATGTTGTATAAAAAATAATAGTAATTTAGCGGGTGGTAGGACCTTGTCCGGATCGCTACCTCCACCTCGGCCGCTGATCCAACCGCTAAGCAGCAGTGCTGAAGGATACTGGCCAGTTTTATAGCATTAGTTTGTACTGTAAACGTTTTAGTTTCGTTAATTGTTTAACGTTAACGTTAAATGACTTAAAGAAACAACAAAAATTGTACCCTTTCTTTAGGTTACGTTAAATGTATTTTGTACAACTACATTAAATACAAAAACATGAAATATGTTTTTTTATGAAATAGGAAGGCAAACAAGCAAGTTGGTCACCTCATGGTAAGTGACCACCACCGCCTATAGAGACCTGCAACACCAAAGAGATTGCAGTTGCGCTGCCAACCCAGAAGGCTAAGATGGAATACCTCTTGTGCCAGTAATTACACCGGCTATCTTGCTCTCCTCGCCGAAACACATCAGTGCAAGCACTGCTGCTTAGCGACAGGATTAGCGAGCAAGATGGTGGTAGTGATCCGGACGGACCTTGCACAGGGTCCTACCACCCGTTTACCCGTATGTATAGTCGACCAAGAAATTGCTTGACCACTTTTGAACCTTACTCCTTCGTAATACGGTCGAAAAGTGGTCAAGCAATTTCTTGGTCGACTATACGTTTAAGGTTTTATGATATTTAAATAATCATCTATGATTTTATTATAATTTACTTTTATCTTAGCGTCTACAACCAGAACAACCGATTTCTAAAATCGATCCATACTTAAATCGGATTCGGTATCTAACTATCAGCCTCACCTCTATTTGCATCAATCGAGAACTGACAAGACAATACAAAACAAATACTCTTTATTGAAATCCACACGGAAAATAATTAACAAACATTCATTGAAAAACTATTTACAAAGCTAACAATTAATTAATTAGCTAACTGACAAATGGGACAATAAGTAACTCGCCAATTGTTTGTTTGTTTTCCGTTCCCGGTGCGCAGTAAGAGCACGTCGTACCTGGGGCACGTGCGGCTCAACCACCCGTCCAAGGACTCGGTGTGCGAGATCTGCGGGGACTCCTTCATCGGCGCCATGGGCCTCCGCCACCACAAGGCCAAGGCGCACAAGGTAAACCCGAAGTCAAATTCAAATCATTAAAAATACAATAGTATATGTCAGAAAAAAGGACAACACACACACATACACAGACACACACACACAGACGGACACACGGACAGACGGACGGACAGACGGACAGAGAGAGAGAGAGAGTGGCGTATGTACACAGGTACAAGCAATAAATATGCCAGAAGACAAAATAAGGTACAACCAATAAATAGCGTTTTTTAGAGTTTTTTACGGCTCTGGATACTAGGTGCTTCAGAGCCCGTTCTTAAAGAATTATGCGACAGGTGGTGGACGCTATGTCCAGCTTGATCCCCAAGTGATTCGATTAGACGCTATGTTTAGCACGGTCCCCAAATGACTTAATTGGACGCTATGTCCAGCTTGACCCCTAAGATATTCGATTGGACGCCATGTTCAGCACGATCCCCGACTGATTCCACTGGAGGCTATGTCCAACACGATCCCTAAATGATTTAATTGGACGCTATGTCCAGCTTAACCCCTAAGGTATTCTATGGGACGCCATGTCCAGTACGATTCCCGGATGATTCCATTATAGGCTATGTCCAACACGATCCCCAAATGATATAATTGGACGCTATGTGGACATAGCGTCCAATTATATCATTTCAGGATCGTACACACACGCACAACCCCCCTAGGTATTCGATTGGACCCTATGTCCAGCACGGTCCCCTGGATTTAGTGGGCAGAAATATATCCAGTGGGATACTCCAGAAAATAATATGTCCTGTCACAAATTAAATGGTGTAAGTAAACGTATCAATTTAAAAATATTATTGTCAAAAAACTAAAAAATTACATAAACCTTGTTCTAATGACTATATCTTGAACAGACATATTAATAAAACGGATCACTCACGTATTTTTGCGTCCTCGTTATAATGAAGCAAACGAGGGTAGTTGTTCGCCGCCGCCCGAGCCGCCTGTGCCGAGTAGCCGAGCTGTCAGGGCTTCGGTACGCAGTCGTCGTCGCGCCACCGCCGCGGGGGCTCATGATTAAGGACCACGGACTGGTCCGAAACATGTCGGGCATTTCCCGACGCAAAAATACGTGAGTGATCCGTTTTATTAATATGTCTGAGTCTCACGGTAGTTTTATGTTAAAAATATCTTGAACAGGGCTGTTTGGAAATGATTCCGACTTGCATTGGCGATCCCTGGCTCCAAATATTGTACACCTACTGTATTTAAATAAGTAATTTGTAAAAATAACATTGTAATTTTGATATGTTTAAAAAATACACTTTGTTGAGTTTTTTGCCAGTATCTTCTCATCAGAGGTTTTTTCCGAACCGGTGGTAGATTTTCTGACATTCATAAGTGCTTCCTGTTAGCCTAAACTAAATAAAAAAAATTTGACTTTGACTTTTGTGATACAAGATTTTTTAACGTCAACAAAGACTTACAGTTATTGTATATTTTTATTGTAATCGAAAATATTTTTTTTTTAATTTTTTCGATTTTTCTTTTTGTATTTTTTTTACATTCAAATGAAATTTAAAATGCTATATAATGAATGACAACACAAAGAAAAATTAGGGTAATCGCAGGATTCGAACCTGCAACATCAGCATTCCGTGCCTTGCGTATTCCAGTTTCCGCCACATTACCGCATTAGCCTAATTTTTCTTTGTGTTGTCATTCATTATATATATAGCATTTTAAATTTAATTGTATATTTTTAGTTACTGAAACTCAAACACGAGTGCGAGACTTGCGGCGTGCAGTTCGCGAGCTCGGACGTGATGGACAAACACACGGACGGACGGGCCGGGTGCGACGGCAGCATGAAGTGAGCAAAGCATGGTTTTATAAACCTCAAAAGTTAGTTGCTGCGCGCCAGATATGCTGATCAAATATGCGAATGTTTTAAATATTTGTACATGTTATCGTATGTTGTGTCACATTTTAAACATTATACTTTTTTTTAACCGAAAATTCTTAAAATTTATATTTTGAATATTTAGATTATTACATTTAAATGATATGCAATGATACGGATTGCCGAGGTCATAAATTAAAAGTCCTGCCAGATGTCCAAGATTTTTTATGTCATTCTTGCATGTCATTTAAAAAGAAATTTAATTTAACTCTCTTTGCTCCTTTTTCTCCGACTCAAATCTAGCAAAAAGGTTTTTATTTTTATCCAATAGCCGGATCAACTTGATAATCAGTTTGTGTATGAGTGTGTCACTCCCATGGCAATGCAGTAACAAGATACTGTCACCAGAAAGCCTTAAATTAGAAATTAAAGTTGTGCTAGAAATTGTAATTTTGTTGGTTAATTCACCTTTTCAGGGCGTGCGCTGAGTGCGGCGAGGTTTTCAGCAGTGTAGAGTTGCTGAAAACGCACACAGACGATAAACACCTGCCCGTGCAGTACTGGTGCGAGGAGGTGAGCGCTGTCACACACACACACACAAACACAAGCGCGCGTAATGATGTGTCCAAAAAGGAATCTGTCAAATAAAAATCTGTCCAAACAACACACTGTCCAAAACCGAATCTGTCCGAACAAGAAGCCGTCCAAAACGGAATCTATCAAAACAAAAATGTATCTAAACAACACACTTTCCAAAGCCAAATTTGTCCGAACAAGAATCTATCCAAAACGGAATCTGTCAAGACTACAGTCTGTCCAAATAACACTGCCCAAAACCTTATCTGGCCAAACCTGAATCTGTCCAAACAACACACTGCCCAAAACCGAATTTGTCCAAACAATACACTGTCCAAAACCGAGTCTGTCCAAATAACACACTGCCCAAAATAGAGTCTGTCCAAACAATACACTGTCCAAAACCGAGTCTGTCCAAATAACACACTGCCCAAAATAGAGTCTGTCCAAACAATACACTGTCCAAAACAGAGTCTGTCCAAATAACACACTGCCCAAAACCGAATCTGTCCATACAACACACTGTCCAAAACCGAGTCTGTCCCAACAACACACTGTCCAAAGCAGAATCTGGTGGCAAAAGATTTAATCCCATAGTGATACAAACATGGTTCGACTGCCCGCAGTGCGACCAGACGTTCCTCAGCGAGGCCTCCTACGACACGCACCACCAGCGGATCCACCTCAAGATAAAGTGGCCCGCGTACGGGCGCACGCGCGAGATGAACAGAGAATACTATAAAAAGGTATCTGTCCCTATCAACTATCGCAACGTTTATTAACCTTTTTCAGTCCACGGATAGGGAATGCAGACCCGGTTACATTCTTATACAATAACCGGTTAAAACCGGTTTTTCCGTAGGGAAAATAACCGGCTTTGCATTCCCTATCCACGGACCCCTAGGAAATCAAGCACAATTTCAAGGACTTCAGCAACTTCAGTCAGTAGCGCTTACGAAACTTTTGGTCAATTATTTATTATTGTTAAATGGTCCATAGATGAGACGGCAGACCCCCTTACATATACTCACGGACCGCAAGGGGTCCGCGGACCACAGTTTAGGAGACACTGATCTATAGAATAGAATACTCGTAGAACCATAGAAAAAAGTACCTTAGAGACTAACATACATTTCGAAGGCAAACAAGCACGTGGCTCACCTGCTGGTAAGTGAACACCACCGCCTATAAACACCAGCAACACCGCAAGTTTGGTTTTTGTCACGTAGTCAATATCTCTAGGGAAAATTCGTGTTTTCAAGCTATACTCCAATTGTATTTATAGATATGCACGCACTCTTGGGGTCATGCGACAAGCGCCGTGTTAATAAAGACAAATAGGAGCCAAATTATCATTTTTTTAACTGTCTCTTGGCAGAAACTGATTTAAGCCCATATTTATGAACTACGACGTAACTAGAGGGGAAAGCGGAGGGTTTTAGCAGTTACTACGGGTGGTCACCGAGGGGGGGGGGGGGGGGTTAAAAAATGGTAAGAAATGGTTCACGTTAAACAACAATAGTTTACATCATTTCTTGTCTTAAGAGGAGTGCCCAGAGGAAAAACCCAGCGCTCTTCATATGCCCTGGAACTAGGTTTGTATGTTTTGATTTTTTAAATATTCTTAATACTTACTTTCAAAAAGTTGACGCTTTTGTGTTTTGTATAAAACTCCTAAAATGCACATATTGACAAAATAAAGAATATTGATAAAACCAAAACATACAAACCTAGTTTTAAGGCATAATGACAACATACCAAAAAAATCATTGCCATAGGCTAGGGTTTAGGGGGTGGAAAACGTTATCGCCGTTTGTATGGGGAGCGCTTTTTTGGGCTGGGTTCACACTCCTCTTAAGAAAACGAGGTATAAGACAAAAATTTATGAATATGGTTTAGTATTGTTAAAGTTTATGATTTCAGTTGTACCAACTTTCTTTTCAGATAAAAGAGAGAACGAGACTGAAAGCGCAAGTGGTCTGCGAGATATGCGGCGCCAAGCTCATGGTAAGTGGTAAGGTTGTCTGGAAGAGATCGCTGCTTAGCGATAAGACCGCCTGTTGAATCCCATGTAAAATTTCCCTGTGTGTGTTCTTTTATTTTGTTTACTTGTGTGAATCAAGAAAGAGTATTTGTTGTTGTTGTTGTTGTTGTAGTTGTATGTATGGACCCCCTTCGGGTAAAAAATCCAAATTACCTACTAGAGTAGTTCTACTCGTGACCACGGCCATTGAAACATGGCCGAAACGTCGAGGTAAATCAACAATATATTTATATCGCGCTTAAGTCCCGATAATGTTTTAAATATAATTTTGCAAATTGTGATAATAATTTTGTATGGAATGAATAAAGCTTTTTTAATTTTAATTTAATTTAATGTAAAGATTAAGTTTGTTTGCAGTCCAACACAGCCTTAGAAAGGCACCAGCAGGGCCAGTGCCGGCGGGAGAAGAACACAAAGTCATATAAGTGTCCCTACTGCGACAAGAGCTGTGCCACGAGGCAAGGTTTGCAGGTGAGTACGCGTTTTTACAAATATAAAAGACTATTTAATGAATGACAACACAAAGAAAAATTAGGGTAATAGCAGGATTTGAACCTGCAACATCAGCATTCCGTGCCTTGCGTATTCCAGTTTCCGCCACATTACCGCTAATTAGCGGAATAGGCAAGGCACGGAATGCTGATGTTGCAGGTTCAAATCCTGCCATTACCCTAATTTTTCTTTGTGTTGTCATTCATTATATAGCATTTTAAAAATTTAATTTAAATGTAAAAAAAATACAAAAAGAAAATTTAGAAACAATTAATTTCAATTACAATAAATATAAAAGATATAATATATCTTTAGAGGTATCCCATCTTTGCCCTCTGCAATATCCTTGGTATTGGGAATGTCTATAGGCGGTCGTGATCACTTACCATCAGCAGGGGGGTTCCACTCCGCACTGTACGCTCCACCGCCTTACCTATGGCATAGGCAAATCGCAGTAGGCTGTCGGCTTGCCGCGCGCCCACTCGCTCGCCCCCGCCGAGTCAGTGTAATTGAAAACGAATGCCGCGCAACCCTAGCGTGTCGCGGGAGTAGCGGGGGGAAGGCGGGCGCGGGCGGCGCGTTCCTTTTGACTCGCGCCGCCTGGCGCATGGTGTATGAAGTAATACGAACTTTTTGTGCGTGTGAATAAAGTTGGAATTCGTTTAATCGCGGTCGTGAAAGAGAAGATTCTGTACGTTGGTACTTTTATTTATTCTATGCCATTAGGTGACCCACTTGCATGCTTGCCTTATATGTGATATATAATAACCCTTAAGACGGTTACATACGGCGAATTTTAGCTTGGTGCTTTTTGCTTTAAACTTGGTGGAAACTCGTTTGTATAGCTGCAAAAAGTCGCTGTGTATAAACTTCTTTTTTTTATACAACATAGGCAGGCAAACAAGCAAATAGGTCACCTGATGGTAAGTAATCACCACCGCCTATAGACACCCACAAAACCAAGGCGATTGCAGATGCGTTGCCAACCCAGAGGGCTAAGATGGAATACCTCTTGTGCCAGTAATTACACCGACTGTCTTGCTCTCCACGCCGGAACACAACAGTGCAAGCACTGCTGCTTAAATAGCTTAAATCTTTTAAATGTTACATAACATTGTAATTTTGATTTATTTAAAAAAGTTGCCTCCTGCCTAGTTTCTTGCCGGTATCTTCTCATCAGAGGTTTTTTGAACCGGTGGTAAATTTTCTGACTTCTGACCCCACCCTCCTCCGCTTCCACACGAAACAACCTAAACACTAAAACTACACGGTCGACGCGCGTTTCGCCTCTGTACAAGGCATCATCCGGATCTAACAGTACGACCGTTCACTACTTGAACGAATGGCGTACTGACAAACGTTTCAAACATTTAGGGAAGGTCTAATACAACACACATACAATATAGAGCTAGTTTTGTTCCAGCTGCACATAACCCTGCACACCGGCGAGAAGCCCTACAAGTGCTCGCAGTGCCCTCTGGAGTTCCGACAGTCGGGAGCGCTCAAACGCCATCACAAAGGGGTGAGCCGCCGCTCTGTCGCCTGAATAATCTTCTTTTTAGGGTTCCGTACCTCGAAAGGAAAAACGGAACCCTTATAGGATTACTTTGTTGTCCGCCTGTCTGCCTGTCTGTCAATACCATTTTTCTCAAAAACGCGTGGAGGTATTGAGTTGTAATTAATATCAAATACTCAGGTCTGCACTCCCTTAGAGCCGTGAAAAAATAAAATGCGATACTAGATGTTGTTGATGATGGAACCCTTGGTGCGCGAGTACGACTCGCACTTGGCCGGCTTTTTATACAACATAGGATCTATTCCAGTTAACCTTTGAGCGATTGACAGGACCCAAGATCTAGAGTAGACACAGAAAAAAATAAAGAAAAAGCAAACTAAGCAAAACCTACTAAACTTCATATCATATAATACAGTCAAGGAATTAAATTTCCGACCCACCTAAGGTTCAATATCATATAGCAAACTGTCACCATAAGAGCTATAGAGCAAGACGTTAGTTTGACATATCGACCTTAATGCATTGCGAATGTCAGACGACATTTCAACGAAATGGGTAGGGAATTAAATTCCTTGACTGTACATAAAGTATTCATACTTATAATAATTAAATTCCCGGTGACGTTATGTGTGAAAATCGCGAAAGTTTAAAACAATTTGCACTGATATCTTCGGTTTTTTACTCCTTCTAAACCACGCAACGGATTTTGATAGGGTTTTCATTGTCATTTAGACATTTTTATACAGAATGTTTTTTATGCATTTTATACTGATTGTACCCATGCGAAACCAGGGCGGGTCGCTAGTCAACACTTCTATACTAATATAATAATGAGGTTAACTTCGTATGTATGTAGGGGTAATCTCTGGAACTACTGAACCAATTCCAAAAATTCTTTCACCAATAGAAAGCTACACTATCCCTGACAGACATAAGCTATTAGTTTCACGCGAACTCTCGGCAGGGGGGTTCCACTCCGCACTGTAGGTGCGCTCGCCGCATGACCTATGGCATAGGGTAATCGCAGTAGGTTGCCAGCTTGCCGCGCGCGCCCGCTCACTCTGTGTCGCGCGTTGTGATAGTATTACAGTAAGCAGCCCGACCCTAGCGGTGCGCCAGGGCATTGCGGGGGGAAGGAGGGCGCGGGCGGCGCCTTCCTTTCGACGCATGCCGCCTGGCGAATGTTTATGAAGTAATACAGACTTTTTGTGCCTGATCATAAAGTTGGAATTCGTTTAATGATGGTCGAAAAAGAGAAGTTTCTGTACGTTAGTACTATTATTTATTTTGTGCTCTCGGGCGTCCTCTAGTATATTATATTTTATCTTTATCTTTATCTTTACAACCTTTCTCAAGATAAAAAAGAAAGCTAACGAATGTCGCCGGCAGGTCCACCTGGGCATAGACACGCGCGTGCAGTGCGAGTACTGCGGGAAGTACTTCTCCACGCCGTCCACGCGCAAGCTGCACGTCAACACGGTGCACCTGAAGATGCCGCAGCCCGCGCGCCGCCGGCACCGCCCCGCCGACGACTGAACATCAAAATATACTCGACGTGCTTGATACGGTCTATTATTGTCCCAGCAACGACTCGAACCTGCAACCTCAGCATTCCGTGCTTATGTTGTGCCATTCCGCCATATTACCAACAACTATAACGAATTTTATGTTTCAATGTGCTTCGTTATACGGTCATTGATTTTTAGGGTATAACCCACAAGGGAATCGAAAGAAAAAAATCGAATCCCCAGCTGATTCGATTGGACGCTATGTCCAACAGGATCCCCCAGCTGATCCGATTGGAGGTTATGTCCAGCACGAACCCCCGATGATTGGATAAGACACTGTGTCCAGCACGATCCCCCAGGTAATTCGAAGGGACGCTATGTCCAACACGATCCCCCAGCTGGTCCGATTGGATGTTATGTCCAGGACGATCCCCCAACTGATAAGACTGAACGCTATGATTACCACGATCCCCCAGGGGATTTGATAAAGTAATTTGAACGCACATATGCGTCCCCGGCACCTGAAAAAGTCTCAAAACAAAGTCGGCGCAGTGAATTTGTTCAGGTGTATGGTTTGCGTAAGCAAAACATAAGGTCAAACGAAATCCTAAGAAATTTTCTCATGTTACCGATCAGAATGTACTGCTGGACCCAATTTCCTAAACACGACAGGCGACTAGTGACAGTGACAATTCGTTATACATTGCTTGCCCACTATGATGTTAAGTCTGTAAGTTTGTAGCGTTTCTTGTCGACACAGTAATAATGTACAGTAAATTGTCACTTTCACCTGTCGCCTGTCATGTTTATGAAATTGGGCCCTGGTCCATCAAATAAAAAAATAAATGTAACAATTATAGTTTTTTTTACCCTTAAACGGTGCCATACATACAAATATTCATTTATTTAAGCTTCATTGCAGAGTTTACCAAACAAATACAATTTGCGGACTTAACGCCAGTAGGCGTTCTCTACCAGTCAACCACACTATAAATAAGAAAGTAACAAACATGGGTGCACAAAAAAGAGAAGTAAAAAAAAACTGATAAACAATAAGCTACCTATCAAGTACCTACTATATTATTTTATGCAACTGTTGCATAATGAGGGGTCTTAAAACACGAGTGTGGTTTTATGAAACGAGCGTCAGCGACTTCCATAATAGGATCACACGAGTGTTTTAAGACCTAATTATGTACAGTTGCATACATTACTTTATCTACACACATATCATAAGTACTCTATGATGGGTTCAGAAGCCATAGGGCAATGACCTGCATTGCTACTAGCTACTATGCTAGATACCTATTAAATATCTATAGACTGTACACATTCAAATAATGTAATAAAAAATGAATTTGAACAAATGAGAAAAATTCTCATAGTAATATTGGTTGTTATAATGCTGGTCATTGCCTACGGTTTCTGAACGCATTATAGAGCATTTATG
Organism: Ditula angustiorana; assembly: GCA_963691745.1. Lineage (NCBI taxonomy): Eukaryota > Metazoa > Arthropoda > Insecta > Lepidoptera > Tortricidae > Ditula > Ditula angustiorana. Next base: position 6,845,420 of record OY829500.1, on the reverse strand, counting down.
ATATATGTTTAGATAAACTAGTATTAATCGATACGCTAAACATATACTCCTATAAATACAATACCACGTACACAGTAGCGGCGTTAGGGGGGGGCGCGGTTGGGCGACCGCCCAGGGCGCCGGATATAAAGGAGCACCGCAGGCGCCTTTTTTTCATATGGGTTTGAATAGCAGTTAGGGGCGCCGTATAAATCTCGCCCAGGGCGCTGGTAGTGCTAAAACCGGCACTGGGCCTACTCACCGGGGCTGCTTGGCAGAGGCTTTTTTATTTACAAGTCCAGATCATTTTGAATCTTATTTTAAAAGCATTAGGTACGCTTTAAAAATCCTACGAATTGATAATCCATTGATACCCAATCTCAACCTAAAAAAGCAGTAGAAAAATAGACCAGCATGAGAATAGATTGTCGATACAAATTCATACTTATAAACACTTTGGACAATGTACCCGAACGATAGTGGAAAATATCTACCACAAATGGTAGGAATGAATTGCAAATTGCAACACTCGATTTAACGTCAAATCAAGTCAAAGTTGCATTGCATACGATTACTCGATTACAGTGTAGTGCAAAATAAAATAAGTGCAAACAGAAAATAATCACTACGTTTTAGTTGTATGTTGCTTTATTACAAGAAATACTACTGATTTACGAATTACTTACAACAATGCCCGCGTGTGCAATGTCCGGGTGCAGCTCGAATTCTAAAACAACTGACTACACTCTTTACAAGTAAGCGATACTATTAATTTAAATCACCATCGATCGACAACTACCTGGACCTGCCTGTGGGTCATATGCCTCGTTTACATCCAGCTCACTACCGTGCCAGTGCGCAGGGGAGGAATACTCGTGCTGCTTACTGCGCGCTGTGACTGCCCTGCGCTGCTTTGGTGGCAGTTGTGCGGCAGTCAAAAGAGTGGCGGCAGGAGCGCGAGTGTTAACATTCTGCCGCCTGCATTGTTAGGGCGACAGCATTGTTTTTGCTAAGCTCCTGCTGTTTTTTAAAACTTGCTTTTTAATTTCAAAATTGTTCTAAATTAATAGATAATAAGGCCAATTATAATTTAAAGAAGAGAAATTAAAACTGTTCAAGAAAACCTTACACACTAATGTAGACATTTTTAGGTCATGGATTCTCATATATTTTTTAGTAAGTTCAATTTTTATATTTTGATGTTCTAGTGCACTGTGTGCGGAGTGGCAACACGAGCGAGTGTTTACATTCTGCCACCTGCATTGGTGAACATAATGCATCCATCCCTTTTGCACACAATTAGTGATTAAGAGCGTGCAAACAGAGATTTGGCAACATCGCCTATGGCTGCCAAATATTTAGCTGTTTTCATTGATTTATCAAAATTAATGAATTAAAATACGGAATATAGCAACGTTAAATACTTATACCGAAATGTATACATTTACAAATGGAAAGTTTCCAAATGCTTGTTTCACACTTAATTATAACTATTTAGTATAACTGTATTAACTATTGCAATGCATTATCAATATTTTAGTACATACTGTTGCTATATTCCATATTTTAATCCATTAATTTTGATAAATCAATGAAAACATCTAAATATTTGGCATTCATAGGTAACATGGCCAAATCTCTGTTTGCACGCTCTTCAAAATGGCTTTTCTTATCTTTACATAGTGTATAGTTACTATCGGTTCCTGTCTGTCTTAAATCCTTATAGTGTCTTTTCGGCCACCTGCTCCTTCTAAACCACTCAACGGATTTTCACTGTTATTTAGAGATTTTTCCAGAAGGTTTTTATTTGCATTCATCCTGATTTTAGCTGTGCGAAGCCGAGGTTGGGTCTGTGGTAACATATTAAAATAAAAAACTTTTATTTTCAGACCACGAAGCACATTTTTCCTTAGTTGCAATGATTATTATAAATTGTATTAGTAAAGCATTCAAATTATTGGTAAACATCGGCTTCATAATACTATTTATTATGAATCCTAAAATTATAATTTTAAATAAATATAAAATTTAAATTATTAAATTAAAATGGAAACTTTACAATTAGGTATTAAAATCATCAAAAAAGTCATATTATAAGTTTTTTCAATTGAAGTTATGAGCAAAATCAAATTTTTTGTTAAATCGTAAATAAAATTTTTTGAAAAGTATTGTAATTTAATTTTCAAATATCTGAGATTTATTTTAAGGAAAAAGGGTATACAAGATAATATAAACACTAAAATAAATTAACTACTCTAAACCTAAAAACCTAAATCTTCATTATATCCTCTGTATTGTAATTGAATATAAGTAAAAATAATACTTTAATAAAAATATGTCCTGATCTGATTTATCCTGGTTGTAAAAAAAAATCCTCAAATTAAATTATGCCTCAAACATGGCAAATTTTGTTGGTTGGGTCTGAACACAGTTCTGAGCCACCGATGTCTGAGGCTGTGGTACAATTTTAGAAATTCATCAGACATTGTCTAACGGCCAGGAGTTCTGGCTTGGGGTAGGCGAGTGTTTGCTGTATTTTCTGAGTGCCCCCATGAGGCTGGCAGTTACACGAGGTGTGAATAAAAATAAAAATAAATTGTTGGCAGAATTCCTCGATCACTGCTGCGTCGCGTGCGCTGGTTGGAGGCGATCGGTCGGCCGCTCGACTCGACGGAACGGCTCTACGTCTGCAGCTGCCATTTTGAAAAGAGCGCGTTTGTTGGAGTCGAAAGGAATAAGCTTGGCCGAAATGCTGTGCCGACACTGTTCATTACTCCTGTAAGATAATCAAAAATCTAGCTAAAGATAACTTTGGATTAACTCTGAATTATTTATCGTCTTCTTTTGATTTTTTGGCGTTAACGTCGTGACTTCGCCAGTTTCGTGTTTGTGGGGAAGACTCTGCTTATGAGAAGGGTTTTGTGAAAGAGCTAGGGTCAAGTTAAATCCGATGAGAAGGTTTAGAGATGCAGTTGAGTGTAGCCTTGTGGAACTGCTATTGAATTACCTGGGACAAACATAACACAAAAACTAATGTTAGTAGCGTTAAAGTCTAATTTTGTTACGATTAGAAATATTTATCTGAAACATTGTTAATTTATCTTGACGCTTCAATCGTCTTGCACTGACTTGCGCTAGCTCGCGGCAGTGGCGGATTTACACATTTGCCGCCTCAATGCAATGCCGGCTATTCAATTTTCGCCACCGGCCGGCGACGGGGCAAGCCAAGGCGGAGATGGTGGCACGATCTGGATGCATTTTCAAATGACTGGCCAGAGATTGCCAGAGACAAAGGGAACTGGAAATCGGAGCGAGAGGATTTACTCAGCAATCGGACACACTTGCAGGCTAACATTCCATTATTATTCCTTAAATAAGGTTTTGTTTTTGTCCCTGTAAGAAAAAAATGGACCAAATTTGCCGCCCTAGGCTCCAGCCTACTCAGTCTACTGGTAAATCCACCACTGGCTCGCGGACTGGCTTTCCGCAAATCTACGACTTATAAGGCACCTATTTTGCTTGATGGGTCAGTGGGACTACTCTTGCCAAACCAAGTCCTCCAAGAAGCGTGGGTCACTTGTTAATTGTATGTTTTGACAGATATATCCGTAGTTGCCGTTAAAAATGTTAAGAGAAATTGTACTGTTTGTGCCCAAATAAACATGATTAATATTTAAAAACCGGTTACCACCACCACCGAACCAACCACAAACCACTTGCTGGTTAGCCTTCCTATTTTATATAGAAAAAAACCGTTTAAACGCCAAATGTCCGGCAGCCTGTGAAACCGGGAGCGGGCGCCGATTTGCTCGCTTGCCGCATCTGCTTGGATGTGGACGTCGAACTTTATGCCATACGGGACACCAAGTTCGAAAGCACCTACGCGAAGATTACTGGAACACCGGTGAGAAGCGTGTATAATTAAGAGGAGTGCGAACTCCGTCCCTAAAAGCGCTCCCCATACAAACGGCGAACACGTTTTCCACCCTCTAAACCTTAACCTATGGCAATGATTTTTTGGTATGTTGTCATTATGCCCTAGAACTAGGTTTGTGTATTTTGATTTTTTAAATATTCTTAATAGATTTGTCAATATTTGCATTTTAGTAGTTTCCTACAAAACAAAAAAGCGTCAATATTTTTGAAACTATTAAGAATATTTAAAAAATCAAAACATACAAACCTAGTTCTAGGACTTATTGACAACATACAAAAAAATCATGGCTATAGGTTAAGGTTTAGAGGGTGGAAAACGTTATCGCCGTTTGTATGGAGAGCACTGGGTTGGCACTCTTAAAGACGGGCTCAATAAAAATGGCCACGAATTTTCCTTTATCACTCCGTAATAACGCACTTTTAAACAATGAGTTCCCATTACTGATTTGTACCCTTTATCCTTATATTTTTCACTTCAAGAATCTGGGGTTTTCATTGCCTTTGTTTTCTTGCCAGCTGTCGAAAGAAGATGGTTTGCCGCGGCGGCTGTGTGCCTGGTGCTGCGAGCAGCTGTCGAAGTGTGCTGAGTTCCGTGACCGTTGCCAGCGGAGCCACTCGCTGCTGCAGACCCTACTCGAATGGGGCCCGGTGAGTTGACTTGTTTGTATTGTGTCAGCTATCGAAGTAGAAGTCCTGTTAATATTTTAAATAAGACTTTTAAATAACTTGTGGAACTTTGAGATGGGTATATCGGCAATGATGCAGCTCGCCTATAGTATAATAATAATATTAGTTATGCTTTCTAACCAAGGGTATGACCGATTTTGTTTGTTGCAGTTAACCATGGATGATATCAAAGCTATAGACCGCCGTTCACACAAACTGACAAACAACGCCACTCCGTCAAAAGTGTGTGATGAACCAAATCACCCGTTCATACAGATAACACAAATAAAAACTGAAAAAGATGAAAATTCACTCAGAGGAGCTGGAACTTCAAACCATATAGAAGTGGAATATGTAGAGAACGATGATTGTTTGGAAAATGATTCCGATGGAAATTATGATGATCGTAAAAAAGCTAAAATAGAAAATGTTAAACTAGAAACTGGAGATTCGAAGAAATCGTTAGAAACTGAACACTTTATAGAAGTAGAACTGAAAAGTGTGGTTGATGAGGACCGGGGTAGTTTAGAAGAAAAAAATGAATTAGAAAACAAAAGTAAAAAAGTAAAATTGGAAAATGAAATATCTGAAAACTGTATAGAAACTAAAGCCTGCATAGAACTTGAACATGTAAGTGATGCCAATGAAATAGACGCAGTCTCTCTTAGTGAAAAGGTTGTCATACGAAAGAAACGTAAAAAAGGAAAATTGGAAAGCGAAATTTCTGAAAAGGATTCAATAACTAGAGACTGTTTAGAAAATAAAATGAAAAGTGATAGCAAAGAGAAAGACTCTGATTCTCCTAAAGAAAAAGTTGCAATACGAAAAAAAAGTAAAGTGAAATTGGAAAAAAATAAACTCAACAAAACTAGCAAATTAAAAAATCGCAACCCCGAATGCCATTTCAGTTGTAAAAGGAGAAAAATTGGCGACGACTATTACCCAGATTTCGACTACGAGGCTTTCGAGAAGGAATTTAATGTCAAAATTAAACTTTTAAGCAGCGAAAAGCAGAAGCAAGAAATAGAAGATAGAAAACGTGCTAATAAGGGGAAATTGTGCTGCGAAATGTGCGGAAAAGTGTATATTCACGAGAATACGATGAAAGCTCATTTGTTGCACCACGACCCGGTGAGTTACGGCTCTTGGATTTTAATAATATTATTATTTTTATTCAACGAATAAAAAAAACGACGAACGACGAATAAAAAAAACATACATACAGTTTTATTGTTTTCTTAAAAAAGTAAGTCTCGTTTGTAAAGAATTCTCTAGGGATGAACACCGGCGAAGTGCTTCAATATTTTTTCGTTACAAAATAATTAGCTTCCTAAGTAAACCAAAATAATATTAGATTTTTTTAGTTGCATCATAATTTTATAAAAAATAAAAACATTGTATTAAATCTGGGACGGATTAAAATACAACTTACCTTAGTCACATTTTGAAAAAAAAACTATGACAGATATGCCATTTGCTCACTTGTTGATGGCGACGTTCCGAATCACGTCTACATCTTCACAGCGATACAGCGCTGACGACCCGGTCCGGGTGCTAGGAACGCGGTCAGTGTCACATTTGTCACTTTTTTTTAATTGTGATTAATTAAGGTGAGCATTTTTTTAAATTTCTCACAAAAAATTAAGGTAAGCACGGCAAAATCCATTTAAACCTAGAGATGGGAAAGCCATATAAAAAAAAGGTAAGCATGTATATTAATCCATCCCAAACTTTATAAAATGTTTTTATAAAATTTGGAACGGATTTTTACAATTATGATATATATGACTCAACTAAAAAATGTAATATAATTGCAGTTCACTTAGAAAGCTAATTTGTAACGAAAAAATATCTAAGCAATTTGACGGAGTTCATCGTTCATTTGTTCGCTATATCTAATACTAGCGGACGCGCGCGACTTCGTTCACGTAAAATTAGTAGCCTATGTCCGTCAGGAATAGTTTAGCTTTCTATCTGTGAAAGAATTTTTGAAATCGGTTCAGTAGTTCCAGAGATTACCCCCGACATACTAACAAAAAAACAAACAAACAAAGTTTTCCTCTTTATTATATTAGTGTAGATTGAAGGTAGTTGCCGTCCATGTGGCGTCCGTTTGTCCACCGTGTGTATGTGACATGCTGTTGCCTCAGAGCTCGGGCCGATACGAGTGCAACATTTGCCACTACCGGTTCCGGTTCAACTTCAGCCTGCTGAAACACCAGGACGGCCACCGGCTGTCCTTCACCTGCGAGACCTGCGGCTGCGTCACACGGCTCAGGTAACTTGCAGGACCTTGTGCAAGGTCCGTCCGGATCGCTACCGCCATCTTGCTCGCTACTCCTGCCGCTAAGCAGTCTGGACTGCTGTCAAAAAGGAACGGATAGCGAATTTATACTATGTTAAGATAAATATAAAAAAGATATAGTTTTTATAAAACAGGAAGGCAAACGAGCAAGTGGTTAGATACATAATAATAATAATAAAATCATTTATTCTCAGGCTACAAAGGCCCATAGACAAATACCTTACAGACTAACATACATAAAATTATATAACTAAAAAATAAAACTATTTCGGCGACGGTTCGGCGGGGCTCCGTTTCATCGTCGATTCTGGTGTCAAGTTCCCCAGTGGCAGGCCGCCCCTGAACCGCCGAAACACGACACCCTTCGGCCAGAAGTCCGCACATGAGATGCTCTCCAGCAACGGCCGCGGCACGCGTACCACGATCGAAGCGAAGCGCACGTAGTGGCGCGGACGAAGCCGGAACACCCTCAGGTTGTAGCCGGACTTCCGGCGGACGTACTCCACGACGTCGTCGACTGTCACGGAGTGGTGCAGGCGCGACACGTAGAGCGCCGTGTTCGGTACGGCAGCTCGCAGCCCGGAGTTCTGTTCCGGCTCGGCGGTGCCGCACTGGCTCCGGCGAGGCTTCCTGCGAGCCCTGCTTTTCTTCTGCACCAGCGTGTAACCCTCGTCATCCACGTTGGTGCGGGTGGGCTCGCTCGCTGGTAGCGGAGCCCAAGTGATCACCACCGCCCATAGACACACGTAACACCAGAGGATTGCAGATGCATTACCAACCTAGAGGGCTATGATGGAATATCTCTTGTGCCAGTGATTGCACCGGCTGTCTCGCTCTCCACGCCGGAACACAACAGTGCAAGCGCTGCTGTTTAGCGGCTGGATTAGCGAACAAAATGGTGGTAATGATCCGGACGGACCTCGCACAAGGTATACGCTTTAAAAATGAAGGTTTAAACGTGAGTTTGTCTTCAGAACGAGCGCCAAAAACCACTTCCTCATGCACCAAGGCAAGACGTACTCGTGCCCGCACTGCGAGGAGGTGTACAACCTGAAGGGTTCATACTTCAACCACCTTCGGCTCGTGCACCCCGGGCACAGCGTGGCCTGCGACCAGTGCGGGCGGAGCTTCCTCTCCGCGCTGGGGGTTAGGAGGCACAAGGAGCGCGAACACAAACTGGTAAGTAGATTGTTTTTATGAAATAGGAAGGCAAACAAGCAAGTGGGTCACCTGATGGTAAGTGATCACCACCGCCTATAGACACCCGCACCACCAAAGAGATTGCAGATGCAGTGTCAACCCAGAGGGCTAAGATAGAATACCTCCTGTGCCAGTAATTACACCGGCTGTCTTGCTCTCCACGCCGGAACACAATAGTGCAAGCAGTGCTGCTTAGCGGTAGGATTAGCGAGTAAGATGGTGGTAGCTATCCGGACGGACCTTGCACAAGGTCCTACCGCCCGGAAATAAGCAAAGATTAATAGCACACACACACACAGACAGAGAGAGAGAGGAACAGATAGTCTGGCAGGAAATGATGTGAACAAATATTTTATCTTATCTTTATAGAAAGAATAATAGAATAGAAAGCTTTATTCCACATTATAGTATACATACACAAAAAGAAAGGGCTTAAAGTTAACACTAAGTGCTTATAAGTATACAAAACGTGGAAACGGAGTCCACTCAGCATGTCGAGTCACCCAGGGGGCACGGCGCTGATGTCACGTGGATCCATGGTGGCGTGCGCCGCAGAGCCGTACGCTACGCAGCGTCGTCACACAGGCCCACGTTGACAATCGGTTTCAAACTTATGTTTATCTTTAGTTAGATAGCTATGTTGATCTCAATCTTTTTTTTAATTTCATCATCATCATAGGTATAATTTAAGAGCTTGCCTCTTGTCGGTGGAGTGACCGCCATTTCTCTCTTCCCCTGCCAAATAATATAAGCATTATTTACGTCATGAAATTGCAATGTATGATTTACTTGGTAGGACCCTGTGCAAGGTCCGTCCGGATCGCTACCACCATCTTGCTCGCTAATCCTGCCGCTGAGCAGCAGTGCTTGCACTGTTGTGTTCCGGCGTGGAGAGCAAGACAGCCGGTGTAATTACTGGCACAGGAGGTATTCTATCTTAGCCCTCTGGGTTGACACTGCATCTGCAATCTCTTTGGTGGTGCGGGTGTCTATAGGCGGTGGTGGTCACTGACCATCAGGTGACCCGCTTGCTTGTTTGCCTTCCTATGTTGTATAAAAAAAAACTTATCCACCAATGTAACTGAAATTCTATTTTTATTTTGTTTGATCTTAGACATTGATGTATGTTTGTTCATTTTATTTACTGTTCAGTGTTTAATTGGAATTTTGCATGGTGTATCCGTTTGAGCAATTAATTTCTCGGGCGTATTATAAAGTCAATGACTATATCTTGGACAAGGATGTTTGGAAATGATCCCGATCTGTTTTGGCGATCCCTGGCTCCAAAGATTGTACACCTGCTGTGTTAAATTGTTAAATTGTAAAAATTTTAAAAATTTTAAATATTTGAGATGTAAAATAACATTGTAATTTTGATTTATTTAAAAAATTACACCTCGTTGAGTTTCTTGCCGGTATCTTCTCATCAGAGGTTTTTCCGAACCGGTGGTAAATTTTTTTGACATTCATAAGTGCTACCTAGCCTAATCTGAATAAAATATTTTGACTTTGACTTTGACAATATAAATGATTCTGAATCTGAATACCTGACTTCATGAAACCGCTTGTCATTAACTTTTTATTTATTTACAGAACGTAAAACCCAAAGCAGAGTTCAAGTGTTCGGAGTGTGAAGTCGCGTTCTTGAGCTCGGAAGCGCTAGACAAACACAGAGCGGCGTCTCGCGGCGTGCCGCATGCGGCACTGTGCGCCTGCGCGGCGTGCGGCGACAGCTGCGGCAGCGACGCCGCGCGCGCGCAGCACCAGGCCGAGCGCCACCCGCCCGACCAGCACCGCTGCGAAGAGGTACGGATATTCTAACACTATGCGTACGTTGATACGCAATTCGTGATGTATGAATTCCAGCATTTTTCATTACAAAGTAATTAGCTTCCTTAGTAAACCAAAATAATATCAGATTTTTTAGTCATGTAATTGTAAAAAATATAAACATTTTATAAAAGTTGGATCAGTTCAATACGTATCATTCCTTTGCCCGTCATTAATTTTAAAAAGTGACAGATGTGACAATGGCCGCGTTCCAAATAACCTTTAAGCCTTGGATGAAGGACTAAAGCATGGATATAGCCTCAGAACTTGTCAAGTGTACATAGCCAAAGCTGTCAAAATGGTTACCTTTGGGTGCGTCAAGGTAGTAAAACCTGCAAATTAATAAGAAAAACGTAGATTATACTACCTTAATGTAAACATTACCATAGCCAAAGGTGACCATTTTGTCTATTGGTCGTGTACAGGGTGTCAATTGAAGAGGAGTTTAGAGTATGTAGTCATCTCTTTTTGACACATAGTATTGCCATTTAAAGTAAAGGGATCAGATAATAAAATATCGCTTTCAATTTTAATACTCCTTCTATGCTGTACTATTTCTATGTTTTAAGCACCTCACTCACCATTCATCCTGCTGTACGTCCCGCCAAGGTCATGCACGATGCACGACCGTGAGTAGGCTTGACGTACGTCGGTTATTATTATTAAGCACTTTACTCCCCATCACCAGCGCTCCCAGCCGTGGGCATCCCTGAGCAGGCCCGCGAGCCGGGAGCTCCCGCGGCGCCGGCTCGGCCCGCGGCCGCGCGGCCCGCAGCCCGGCGTCTGCGAGGTCTGCGGCCGCGTGTTCAAGGTACATTCACCTTTCAGAACCCTCTGTCGATGCAATTTTAAATCTTGTCAGATCCTTACTGATATTATTATTTGTATGTCTTTCCCGTTCACGGGGCAGTAGCCCCGGAGCTTTGGGAGGCGAGCGTGGAGCCGAAGACGACTTGTTATTATTACTGGCGACCCGCCCCGGCGGTGTGCCGTTGGCAAACAAACCCCCCCCCCCCCCCCCCACTAGGCACGTCCCCACTCCAGCGAGCCCGAAAGGCGCGTGTGATGTCCACGTCTATGATCATGCTCCCTCTCCCCTCAGCGAGCCCGAAGGGCAAGCTCCGTGTAGGCGCGTGCGACGAAATGTCCCAGACGGGGAGGACGCTCACTGACATCACACCGTCGCTTGCCTGCCGAGCTCGCAAGATACTAAAAATAAAATAAATAAATAAATATCTCGGGACAATTTACACCAATTTGACCTAGTCCCAACCTAAGCAAAGCTTGTACTGTGGATACTAGACAACGGATAAACATACATATATAGATAAATACATACTTAAATACAAATAACATCCATGACTCAGGTACAAACATTCGTATTCGTCACACAAATATTTGCCCATACCGGGATTTGAACCCGGGACCTCTTGCACAGTAGGCAGACACGTGTGCCACTGTGCCATACAGGTCGTCAAACTACTCGTTGATATTTCCATCAGAGGGCGCTTCGTCGCAGTGCCGGATTAAGCCAGCGCGGGGCCTGTAGCAAATTCTGTCAAGGGGCCCTTGGTTTGCTTTAGGTTCTCAAGTTTAGGGTATTAATTAATTTTTTATTACGGTCAGACGGGCGTGGAAGCGCGGGGTCCCCAAATTCGCGGGGCCAGTAGCATTTGCTACTCTTGCTACGTGGCTAATCCGGCACTGCTTCGTCGCAAGCGCCTCCACGGAACTCGCCCTTCAGGGTCGCTGGAAGGGGGAGATGGGAGAGATGCTTGTTATTATTATTAGAACCGAGGATACTTCCCTGGGATTACTACCTTGCTAAGCAACAAACTGGAACAAATTACCTTGCTACTCCGCGAAACCAGTGTCGGGCTCGTGCAAAATATATAATCGTGCATCTTGATGATGCCTCGTATAGAGGCGAAACGCGCGTCGATCGTGTAGTTTTAGTGTTTAGTGGTGTTGGTGTGTAGTTGAGTGTGTGTGATATATGTTGTTTCGTGTGGAAGCGGAGGAGGGTGGGTTTTTGCATGAACATATATGTGTCGCACAGACGCAGCTATTTTGCACGAGCCCGGCACTGGTTTCGCGGAGTAGCAAGGTAATTTGTTCCAGTTTGTTGATTTGGACCTCCGCAAAGTAACGCCTGAATCTATTAATTACCTTGCTAAGCTTACTTATTTGAAATTCTTTGCCAATTTCCTGTTAGTACCTATAAAAGGTTTTGTTAAGTTATTGGTATTTGTATGATACCTATCCCTAATTCGCACCACATTCGCAGGACTAAATCACCGGTCTCTCTCCACACTAAAAGCCGAATACCATCGTAGGCTGTGTTACTGAACACATTAACTGCCACGTAATGCTACATTCACGTAATGCTACACTCGTAGCTCGTAGCAATGGCTTCCCGCTTTGTAGCGAAAATCGCCTACGAACAGAGATTCCTAGCGGGTTGTGGCGCTGAATTTCTTAAGGACAATAGGCTCATATGGACAAAATCTGTTTGACCGCAGAACGAGGGGCTGCTGCGCTTCCACCTGGTGACCCACATGCAGCAGAAACCCTACGCCTGCCCCAAGTGCCCGAAGACCTTCGCCACCCAACAGAGCCAAGAAGTGAGCTTATGTTTTATCATCCTATTAATATTATTATTATATTAAAGTATAGGGTGGTATAGGTATGCACCGCCAAAACACACCAAAAATGTTGATGTTTGTCTGTCTGTGTTGTAGTGCCACATGCGGGTGCACACGGGCGAGCGGCCCTACCAGTGCGAGCAATGCCCGCTCGCCTTCAGTCTGCAGGGCAACCTCGCGAGACACTGCAAAGTCGTGAGTAACTAATAATCTGAAATCCCACCAAACTGGAACAAATTACCTTGCCACCCCGCGAAACCAGTGCCGTGCTCGTGCAAGATAGCTATCTTATATGTCGCACAGACGCAGCTGCGTCTGTGCGACATATACATTTTTAGCCAAAATCTCACCCTCCTCCGCTTCCACGCGAAACAACATATATCTTGCCTAAGACGCAAACACGACCTAATGCTCCCTGCAAATAGATTAAAACATTGCAAAGGAATACGCACTTAATGACCATCAAAATATACAATAATCTGCCGCAGGAAATTAAAGAAATAGACTATGACAATGCATATATCAGGAGAATAAAAAATATATTATTAGAAAAAGCATACTACTCAATAAATCAGTATTTAGAAGACAAACTGTAAGGCAGCACATGATAGTTTACAAATAGACCTAATTAGCAATCACGATCCAACCTAAACGAGTAGAATTATTTATAAATAGACACTAAAACGTAATGTAAAGTAATGCTATTTTATTTAACTTAATATCAATTGACAAGGAAACGCTTTAAAAAAACTCTAATGTATCAATGCAATTATATACTATTATTAAATCATTGTATACCTCAATAAAGTAGATTGCTGACAAGTGACAAATGACATGTAAAATAACACCCTCATGTATAACGCAATAACAGTGAATAAATGAATTATCAAACTACACACCACCCCCACTAAACACTAAAACAACACGATCGAGGCGCGTTTCGCCTCTGTACGAGGCATCATCCAGATCTAACAGTACGACCGTTCGCTACTTGAACGAATGGCGTACTGACAAACTAAAACATTTTTCTTTAATCCCGCCTACCGCCAACATTTTTGCACAATTAGTACAATTACCTTGTATTATCTCGAAGCCTTTCCTCAAAATTTAAAAAAAAACAAAAGTACCCCATAATTGTTACAAACTACCCACATAATTTTTCTCAATCTAAGCTACCCCCATTGTTAATGATAGAATTTATCTCCTATATTGCGGGTGTGCTTAAATTTTTATATATTCGCCTTAAAGTGGATCGCTAATGAAGCGGGAATTTTGAAATTTTTACTGTTTTTAATTTATTGTGGCTAAATGGTGTGACTTTTTATCAATTCAAGTGGTTTTCCGGTAGTATAATACTGATTGTTATAGCGCTGTGTTTTGTTTTTGATAGTTCAAGCTGCTGATGTTAAATAATTGTGCATTCAATGCCCAAAAGTCCGTTGATGCATAAAGAGTACAATTATTTAAAATTAGTAACTTGAACTTCCATAATCATATCACAATCGCATATAAAACAGTGTTTTATTACCGGGAAACTACTTGAATTGATAAAAATCACCCCATTTGGCTTCAATAAATTAAAAACAGTGAAAATTTCAAAATTCCCGCTTCATATGAAGCGATCCACCTTAATCTACTAATTACTTATACCCATGTTAAGGTACACCTCAACCAGCGGAAAAGCTTCCCCTGCCAGCTGTGCCACAAGGCGTTCACGACGCGGAGCGGCGAGCAGCTGCACGTGCGCACCGTCCACAACAACATGCCGTGGCCGAAGCGCGCGCGCAAAGGCAACAAGCCGGCCATTACCGACAAATAGATTGTAAATAAATTATACATCTACCTTACCGTATTTTTATTCAGACTACGGGTTTGCGGGTGGTAGGACCTTGTGCAAGGTCCGTCCGGATCGCTACCACCATCTTGCTTGCTAATCCTGCCGCTAAGCAACAGTGCTTGCACTGTTGTGTTCCGGCGTGGACAGCAAGACAGCCGGTGTAATTACTGGCACAAGAGGTATTCCATCTTAACCCTCTGGGTTGGCAACGCATCTGCACTCTCTTTGTTGTTGCAGGTGTCTATAGGCGGTGGTGATCACTTACCATCAGGTGACCCACTTGCTTGTTTGCCGTCCCATGTTGTATTAAAAAAAAAGACTAGATATGTGTAACACGGCGCTGCGCCACTTAATTACGCCAACTCTGCGCAAGATGTGTAAAATCACTTCTTCAAAATGTGTTGGCGCACGTGCACCGGGGCTATTCTCGGTTTATGCGAGACGCATCTCACGTGACAAGTCAAAAATGACAGATTTCCAAAGGATTTGAAGTTGAACTGTCAAATCCCTTGGAACTCTTGTCACTTTTAGACTTATCTCGCATGAACCGAGAATTGGGGTCTATAGCACAGCGGGAGAAATACAATTAAGTGTCAACACACCCTATTTCACTCGCGCTGAGTCAACGAGTCGCACCGTTCGAGCACTGTGCGCTGTTAGTATTCCAAAACTAGAGATCACGTTAACTACAAAAATTTCTTCCAGACAACCTTTGGATAACGACAAAAATTTAAACTAAGATGACGAAATGGTAGGCAGTAAGATATCTATGTATAAGACAATATCTTCTAATCAATCATTCACCTATCACTTGACTGTGTAAGTAATAAAAAAAAAAGGTGGCTTATAAATAAATAAGTAGGTACATAATAGTATTTTATCTACACATATATCATAAATGCCCTATAATGCGTTCAGAAACCGTAGGCAATGACCAGCATTATTACAACCATTACAACCAATATTATTACGAGATTTTTTTTTATTTGTTTCTATATTTGTTCAAATTCATTTTTTATGTGTAGAGTCTATAGATATTTAATAGGTACCTAGCACTAGTAGCTAGTAGGAATGCAGGTCATTGCTCTATGGCTTCTGAACCCATCATAGAAGACCATAGAGTACTTATGATATGTGTGCAGATAAAGTAATGTATGCAACTGTACATATATAATTAGATCTTAAAACACTCGTGTGATTCTATTATGAAACTCGCTGACGCTCGTTTCATAAAACCACACTCGTGTTTTAAGACCCCTCATTATGCAACAGTTGCACAAATAAATATTTGAAATAGTAGTACAAAAAATCTACCACGATGGCAACACTCGACCTTACGTCAAATCAACCGAGTAATCTCAGCCAAATCTCAGCACTATGTGACTTGCCTACTTTAATTATACTACAAGAATTACAGTTGATTTACAAAACGAATTTCTTGCAACAATGCCGAGGTGTGCAGTGCGCGGATGCAGCTCCAATTCAAAAACAACCCTTTTTTATAGGTAAGCTTTCCCATTAATGTAAATCAGCATCGATCGAAGCTCTATGAAACTGCCTGGGGATCATATGCCTCGTTTACACCCAGCTCACTACCGTGGCAGTGGGCAGGGGAGGAATACTCGTGCTGCCCACTGCTCCGCTGCTGTCACTGCCCTGCGCTGCTTCGGCGGCAGTCGGAGCAGCAGCAGCATAGCGAGCGAATGTTTACATTCTGTCATCTCAGTCATCTGCTTTCGTAGACCAGTGTAGCGATTCTCGGTTCATGCGAAATCGATCTTGCACGAAAAAAAATAATTAAAAAAATATAAAAACACAAGTGCAGTGATATACTGACACGGGTCAGCTCGAGAGTTGCTACTATTTATTTTAATAAATAAATAAAACTCTCAAATCCCTTTAGAATCTGTCATTTTTGTTTATTGAGAATTAAAGTCCTGATGCATTCGTTTCTCTGATACATATGGTCTGCTTACAAAAGGATATATGGTTTGTGTATCCGCGTGAACAGCCAACTTGCTGATTGTTGTTAAAGTGAGAAATGATGATTTTAAACCTCATTATATGGATGTTCAGTCAAGGAAATTGAAACACGTACCACGGTAGAACCTAGTTAAAGAGACAATACGCATGACATTTGAATGACATAGCCTGGCGTTTAACGCGTCGCGTCATTGCGATAGGGTTCTAAGGTGTTACGTGAATATATTGCCCCTACTGTATAAAACAGGAAAGCAAGTAGGAGCAGATTATCGCAACTAATACTTAATTAATAAAATAACATTGTAATTTTGATTTCATTTATTCATAAATGCTTCCTGTAAGCCTAATCTAAATTAAGATATTAAAAATTTCTTTTAAAAATAAAGACCTACACTTTCCCTGACAGACAAAGGTTACTTATTCATTAGTATATAATATATATTATATATTGTATGCCTTTAACCTGTGTAATGTTGTTGTCAGGGTCCCCAACCAGACAATGCTGCGCGCGCGCTGGCTTGAAGCTATCAAGCTGCCACTCGACACACCAGGTAGACTTGAAGTGTGTGGTTTCCACTTTGAGAAGAGCGCATTCATAGAGGAAGGAAGGAATAAGATTAGCCAAGATGCTGTGCCAACCTTGTTCTGCACTCCTGTAAGATGATTGTAAATAATTAATAGATTCAGGCGTTACTTTGCAGAGGTCCTTTTTTTTATGAAATAGGAAGGCAAACAAGCAAGACACCCGCAACTTCGAAGAGATTGCAGATGCGTTGCCAACCCAGAGGGTTAAGATGGAATACCTCTTGTGCCAGTAATTAGACCGGCTGTCTTGCTCTCCACGCCGGAACATAACAGTGCAAGCACTGCTGCTTAGCAGCAGGATAAGCGAGCAAGATGGTAGCGATCCGGACGGACCTTGCACAAGGTCCTACCACCCGCAGACTGAAACATATTAACTTGCTACTCTGCAAAACCGAAACTGGTTTCATGGAGTAGCAAGGTAATTTGTTCCAGTTTGGTAAGATGATTTGTTCTAATCTAATCAACATTTAGCCACTATGGACTGTAGAGCTGGCTCGTGTCTAGCTCAACGAATTGGCATATCAATTCAGAGGGGGGATGCAGCCAGCATCATAGGGACTCTACCGCAGGGATCAGACCTGGGGGACCTCTCTTTGTTTTAGTATTCCTAAACAAAAAAAAAACAAAAAGAAAATCGAAAGAATTTAAAAATAAATAATTTCGATTACAATAATTTAGAATTCCTAGTTTTAGTATAAGTTTTTGATGTCTATGTCTAGTCTTGAAAAAACGTAATTTGGAAATTGAGTACATTAATTCAAATTATTCCATCTCAGCCCTCTGGGTTGGCAACGCATCTGCAGTCTCCTTGGTTTTGCGAGTGTCTATGAGCGGTGGTGTTCACTTACCATCAGGTAACCCACTTGCTCGTTTTCCTTCCTATGTTGTATACAAAACGATTGAGGTACAGATTGTATAATCAAATGTTTATTTTAGACAATGGAACAGCCGTCGCCTGCGTCAGACGGTCTGAGCCGCAGGGTATCCTTTCTGCTGAACGAACTTTCGAACACCAAGTATGCCCTGCATGCCATGCAGACACAGAGGCCGCGCACTGAGCTGGATAGCAAGGTACATACCTACAGCACAGAATAGTACTAACGTACAGAAACTTCTCTTTTTCGACCACCATTAAACGAATTCCAACTTTATGATCAGGTCCAAAAAGTTCGTATTACTTCATAAACATTCGCCGGGCGGCATGCGTCAAAAGGAAGGCGCCGCCCGCGCCCGCCTTCCCCCCGCAATGCCCTGGCGCACCGCTAGGGTTGGGCTGCTTACTGTAATACTATCACAACGCGCGACACAGTGAGCGGGCGCGCGCGCGGCAAGCCGGCAACCTACTGCGATTAACCTATGCCATAGGCAATGCGGCGAGCGCACCTACAGTGCGGAGTTGAACCCCCCTGCCTACAGGCCCTTCTTTTCCATTGAGCAGTCTGAGCGAGTGCCACCAACCTGCCACCAACCTGCTCCTTTTGTATCCTACTAATATTATAAACGCGAAAGTTTGTAAGTATGGATGGATGTTTGTTACTCTTTCACGTAAAAACTACTGAATGGATTTTAATGAAACTTAACAATAATATAGCTTATACATCAGAATAACACATAGGCTACAATTTATAAAGATATTGCTACTCGAAATACTAATCCTGCGCAGACGAAGTCGCGGGCACCAGCTAGTTGTTAATAAAATACCTGCCTGTCATATCATGTTATAGGTAGCGTTGCTGAACTATCGATAGTTTGACTATCGATAGTATTGGTTAAAACCTATCCATACTATCGGAAAGCAATAGTATAGATAGTATTGCTTTTTTATAGTAAGGATAGGATAGTATTGATAGTTTTAACCAATACAATCGATACTATCGATAGGCCTATCGATATTGTGACTATTTTTCGAGGTCACGATACTATCGATAGTTCGATATATTGCGACAACGCTAGAGTTATAGAAACCCTAACAGCGGTTTCAGCGAGTTTTGAAAAGAGAAGAAAAAACTAGTATACTGCTGAGTTTTTTGCAGCGTTTCTTCTCAGTAGTATCTTCCATTTTCCGAAGCGCTAGTAGATTCAGGCATGTAAAAGAGCCTATATGGCCTACTTGCAAAATAAAATTTTCATTTTCATTATGCTATATTTCTAGGAAATAGCAGAGCAGTTGGCGCTGTTGCCTGGCCGGCTGAAGAACCGCACGCTCAGGGAGAAAGTCTTGTTCCTGCAAAAGCAAGTAGCGCAGTCCAAACGCGCCGTTCGTGCTATGAAACTAAAAATGGTACAAACAAAGCTGGATCTCTTGCAGGTAATTTTTTTTAATTATATAGGAAAGCAAACAAGCAAGTGACTCACCGGATCGTAAGTGATCACCACCGCCTATAGACAACGCAACACCAAGAAGATTGCTAATGCGTTGCCAACCCTGAGGGCTAAGGTGGAATACCTCTTGTGCCAGTAATTACACCGGCTGTCTTGCTCTCCGCGCCGGAACACAACAGTGCAAGCACTGCTGCTTAGCGGCAGGATTAGCTAGCAAGATGGTGGTATCGATCTTGCTCGCTAATCCTGCCGCTAAGCAGCAGTGCTTGCACTGTTGTGTTCCGGCGTGGAGAGCAAGACAGCCGGTGACATTAATGGCACAAGAGGTGTTCCATCTTAGCCCTCTGGGTTGGCAACGCCTGTAGTCTCCTTGGTGTTGCGTTTGTCTGTGGGCAGTGGTGGTCACTTACCATAAGGTGACCCACGTGCTTAGCGGCAGGATTAGCGAGCAAGGTGGTGGTAGCTATCCGGACAAGGCCCTACCACGCGCTAAAGTTACAGAGTACAGCCAATTCAATTCAATAGCTTGCGTTGTCCATAGTTTAGAAGGTCTTTGGTATTTGATAGTTTAGTTTATTTTTTTAAGTCAATATAAAATTACATTATAAATTGCATTGAATGTCATATTACACGATTTTCTGTATATAGTAATGTAGGGTAAATATATTTGTTTCTTTCAATAAAGAGTTGGAAAAAGAAAACAATACAAACAAAAGCGTCTAGTCGACGTGACAGGTGATCAAAAGGCTGGCAGCTACCTATCGCAAAGGATTAGCATTGCGATACAACGTGGGAACGCTGCCAGCCTTTTGGGCACCATGCCACGGGGGCCATATTTAGATCTAAGTTAGCTTTTATTTTAGTTTTATTTAGATATTAAGTGTGTTTTCTTTAGTTTTATTTGTATATATTGTATTTATTTTAGTTTAGTTATTATTGTTTACACGATTTTATATTGAGATCATCAAAATAACTTAAAAAGCATTAAATGAAAATGAAACTGAAAATTTTATTTTGCAAGTAGTGGCCTACTTGCAAAATAAAATTTTCAGTTAAAGGTAAAGGCTCTTTTACATGTCTGAATCTACTAGCTCTTCGGAAATGGAAGATTCTGCCGAGAAGTAACGCCGCAAGAAACTCAGCAGTTTATCTTTTTTTTTTAAACAATACGACTAAGAAATTAGTTTCAGCCCCCAACGAAACACTTCGTGGAGCCGACGGCGCGTGATGACGTGCTCGCCTGCCGCGTTTGCTTGGCGACGGACGCGCCGCTTTATACCATAGCGGGCAGCGGGCTCGAGGACAAGTTCACGGAGCTCACTGGGACACCGGTAATACTTATTTCTAAGACTATTTTTGCGTGCAGCTATTGACAGATTGTAGGGAGAGAGCACCGCTTTTTATCGATGTGATCGACATATCGATAGTTATTTATAACGTTATCGGGACTTTTAACGCGATAAAAATATCATCATCATCATCATCTCAGCCAGAGAAGAAGTCCACTGTTGGACATAGGCCTCCTCCATGGATTTCAAAGTGGCCGGTTGGATAAAAATATAATGTTGATTTACCCCGACGTTTCGTTCATATTTCAATGGCCGTGGTTACTCGTGACTCGTGAAACATGGCCGAAACGTCGAGGTAAATCAACATTATATTTTTATCGCGTTAAAAGTCTCGATAACGTTATAAATATGTGTGAAAATCGCGAAAGTTTAAAACAATATATCGATAGTTTCTTTTAATTTATGTTGTTACTAGCGGACGCCCGCGACTTTTATCGCGTGGATTTTTTTTATGAAATAGGAAGGAAAACAAGCAAGTGGATCACCTGATGGTAAGTGATCACCACCGCCTATAAACACCCGAAACACCAAAGAGATTCCATATGCGTTGCCAACCCAGAGGGCTAAGATGGAATGCCTCTTGTGCCAGTATTTGCACCGGCTGTCTTGCTCTCCACGCCGGAACACAACAGTGCAATCACTGCGGCGTAGTGGCAGGATTAGCGAGCAAGATGGTGGTAGCGATCCGGGCGGACCTTGCACAAGGTCCTACCACACTACCACTGTTTTCATCGTCTTGTTTATTTCACCAGCTGTCGGCGCAAGGTTTGCCGCGGCGGCTGTGCGCGCTGTGCCGCGAGCAGCTGTCGAAGTGCGCTGACTTCCGGGAGCGTTGCCAGCGGAGCCACTCGCTGCTGCAGACCCTACTGGAGCTGGGCCCGGTGAGTTGACTGCTTGAGGGCAATTGAACAATTTATTTCCAGATCACTCACGTATTTTTACGTCGAGAAAGTGATCCGTTTTATTAATATGTCCGAGTCTCACGGTAGTTTTATGTTAAAATTTATTTCCACATTTTCTTTTTAGTATTTTGTATGTTTGTATGTAAATTCTTTATTGTACAAAAAAAAACATAAATGACAAAAAGAGATACAGTGATGTACAAACGCGAACTTATTCCTTTAAGGGATCTCTGTTTATTAGACAGAAAATATTTATTCAGCAAATAGAAAAACAGAAAAATTAAAAAGTTTTTAAAAAATCGCCGTTGATACTGATAAGGACCCCACTCAGCATATGCTGCTGCAAGCAGCAGAGCTGATTTACCCTGAAATTAAAACAAAAAAAAAACCTAAAACTTAACGTCGTTTATGATAATATTAAATTGTGGTTGTTACAGTTAACCATGGATGATATCAAAGCTATAGACCGACGTTCACACAAACTGACAAACAACGCCCCTCAATCAAACCTATGTGATGAACCTAATCACCCGTTCATACGAATAACACGAATAAAAACTGAAAACGATAATTCCCATGAAGTCAATGAGACTGCAAACGATATAAAGGTAGAATATAATAATATGGAAAACAATGATTCTATTAAAAATGATTCTGATGAAAACTTAGACAATGAAGATGTTAAAATGGAAAATGTAAAATTAGAAGATGAGAATACTAACAAATACTTGGAAACTGTTAACTTTATAGAAGTAGAACTGAAAAATGATACATTTGACATAGACGCGGATAATTTAGATGAAAAAGTCGAATTGCGACGCAAAAGTAAAAAAATCAAGTTGGAAAGTGATATTTCCGAAAAAACTTCAGAAATAAGAGACTGTGTAGAAATTGGAGTAAAAAATAATACAACTGTGATTGACTCCGCGTTTCCTATAGAAGAAAATGCTATACGAAATACAAGTAACAAACTGCAAGAGGAAAACAAAATTTCTACTAAAACTACAAAATCGAATACTAGCGACACTGAACACAATTTAAGCTGTAAAAGAAAAAGAATTGTCTACGATGATTTTCTAGATTTCGACTACGAAGCTTTTGAGAAGGAATTTAATGTTAAAATTACAGTTTTGACCAGCGAAGAGCAGAAGAAAGAAATGGAAGATCGGAGGAGTAAAACAGGGAAATATCGCTGCAAAGTTTGCGGAAAGGCGTTTGTTAATTCGACTAGGCTGAAAGCTCATTCGATCAACCACGACCCGGTGAGTTGCGTCTGTTGTTATATTTAATTTATACAGGACTCGAGACTAGCGTTGCGGTAATATATCGAACTATCGTATTGTTGATAGTATCGTGACCTCGAAAAATAGTCACAATATCGATAGGCCTAACGACAGTTTAGATAGTATCCATACTATCGATAGTCATCAAATCCAATACTATCGAAAGGTAATAATCGATACTATCGATAGTTATTAAAACCCAATACTATCGATAGTATTATTGCTGAGTTTCTTGCGGCGTTTCTTCTCAGTAGTATCTTTCATTTTCCGAAGCGCTAGTAGTTTCAGACATGTAAAAGAGCCTATATGGCCTACTTGAAAAATTAATTTTTCATTTTTCATTTTGATTCATTTTCATTCATATTGGTTAAAAACTATCAATACTATCGATACTGCCGATACCATCGATAGGCCTATCGATATTGTGACTATTTTTCGAGGTCAACTATCGATAGTCAAACTATCGATAGTTCACCAACGCTACTCGAGACCCGCCCTGGCATTGCATGGGTACAACTGGGATTAGGGTTGCCAGGCAGTGGCGTGCACAGAATTTTAAGACAGGGTTGACTAAAAATTTTAAAGCTCTCAACTTACCAATTGTACAAAAGAAAACAAACAAACAATGGCGACTTAGCGAGTAAACATAAAAAAAAAATCAAATACATACGAAAAAAGGTAATGGTACTTCATTTTGCGCTTATTACATGAAATGAAAGAAAGAAAGAAAGAAAGAAAAATCGTTTATTCAGCTTACAATATAAGACAAGACAGAAATAAAACACATTTTACAATTACTCGACAGCATTGTATAGCCGAATTGGTCTCCACTCAGCAATGCTGTCAGCACGGCAATGCCAACAGCGCTGGTTTTCAGTGGAGCCAGTGGGTTGTATGGGACAGCGTACTGTGGGGACATTAAATTTAGAAAAGAATAATAATAGGTGTTACTTCCTAAGTTACGTAGCCAACTGTTCGGAAAATTTCGGTAATTGTCGGCGCTCAATCGGCGCTGCAAAAGACACTGCCTACCCTGTGCGGTTGTGTGCGTTAATTGTGTTATTGTGTGCCACGTATTTATAGGAATGCACACTACGCTGCATCCGCATGGCTACGCGGCACACATGTATACGTTTAGATGAGAATAGTTTGTGTCTTTCCCGCTAAGCGCTGTAGGCGGTGGTGTTCACTTATCATCAGGTGACCCACTTGCTTGTTTGCCTTCCTAATTCATATAGCTTGGTAAATGAGCGCTCACAAGGGGAGGGGATGTTGGTGAATGAAAAAGTCGAAAGCAGAAAGTTTAATCATGGAACATTGTTTGGACCAGCTAGGAGACAAACATCTAAAGCTAACTGGGTTGCTCTTCTCGAGCGTTTGAACCGCTACCCTCCGTCACGCCATAACATTTGAGGTTCTGTGAGGGAATGGACGTAAAGCAGTCTAGTGTGCAAACATAATTTATGTATAGTTTTTTTCTCTCTTTGTTATTTGTTACATATAGATTGTTAATTGTTAATGAGTTTTTAATTTAGTTTAGCTTAAGATTGAGGGCGCATTGATCACTGACTGTAATGCTGTAGATTGTATTTATAAATAAAATAAAATAAAAAATAAATAACTGGCTCCATGGAAGACGAAAAACGTAAAAAATTCTGATATTAGATGCTGATTTCGTTGCAGATCTCTCATCAAAACTTGATTTAATGTACACAATGATATTATAATGCATGGATGTACAGTGTCATACTAAATGACAGCAGAAAAACGGCCCGACATGAGAATACAGGTTGACGCCAATGTCAGAAATGCAAATTATTAGTTTACCATTTGTAGTCATTGGATTTACAACTTTACGTCTAACTGCATAAAAAAATATTTTTTTAAATTTCGTTGCAAATAGGTTTTTTTTCCAAAGTAACAGTATTGACAGCAACGCCGTCGGTCCGACAGACTGACAGCGCGGCGATTATCGATTTATTGTACTTTTTGTTCCATTTTTGAGGCCATTTTTACACGCTTACTAGAAGTCCATTATTTATAGGTCAGTGAATGTACACTACGAGTATTTTGGGAATAAATCCGTGACAGAGGGGTAGCGGTTGAAACGCTTGAGAAGAACTACCCAATTGTCGTTTTTCGAATACCTTGGTCTGTTGAAAATATCTTTATTTTTTCTCTTTCTCTCATCCGTCATCGTTTGGTCAGAGCACGGGCAGCTTCGAGTGCAACCTCTGCCACTTCCGGTTCCGGCGCGTGTGGAACCTGCTCTCCCACCAGGAGGGCCACCGGCTCGCCTTCACCTGCAACGCTTGCGATCGCGTGCTCAGGCACAGGTTAATAAAGTTGGAATTCGTTTAATTGCGGTCGTAAAAGAGAAGTTTCTGTACGTTAGTACTATTATTCTGTGCCCCTATGGATGCTGTCCGAAATTAACGTTTTTTCAAATTAAAATTCAAATTATTCATGAAAATAATCATGGTACACATAAACGATGAATTGTTAGTAAGCACTACATAATATCTATGTGTTAGTTTGTACAGATCAAAAAATACTAAACTATTGACTCGACATAATAATATAACGCCTAAGCGCTCACTACAAACGAAAATAATACTTAGTACACGTTTATAATTAGGAATGCCTAAACTAGGATACAAAAGTAGCCTGTATCTTAGGCATTTTATTTATTTATTTATAGAAAAAACGTGAAAACCCACTTCCTCATGCACCAAGGGAAGACGTACTCGTGCCCCCACTGCCAGGAGGTGTTTGCCCTGAGAGTTGCGTTCTTCCGGCACATGCGCGCCGCCTGCGGGCCCGGCTGCGGCGCGGGCGCAGCGCCCGGCTGGAGGAACCGGGATGTGGCCCGGTGAGTGGGAAGACAATCACATTTATATAATACCACTAGGCTATTCGTGGCCCGTTACATTAAGTTACAAGTTACAATTTTACAAGTCTACACCGGCAACATTGGTCAATAATGCCAGGCACCGGTCGTCTAAAATTGCCTTTGGTTCGTTTTCGTAATTAGCTACGAAAGGTTTTTTAACGCTGTTTCGTAATTAATTATTGAACAATAATTTATTTGGCGTTTTAGTAATTTAGTTTCTAAATCAAAATCGGTAGAAGACTGTTTTTGTTTTGTTCATTATTAATTGTCGAACAAGAATTAATTTGCCGTTATAGTAACAGATTATTTCGCCTTTATAAAATATTTTTTAAGACATTACGAAAAGGCTGAAAATTGGATTACTAAAACGGCAAATAAATTGTTGTTTGATAATTAATTACGAACAAGGGAAAAAAAAGAGCCTCTATCGAATTTGATTACTAAACGATATTATTAAAACGGCAAATAAATTATTGTTTAATAATTAATTATGAAACAGAGGAAAAAAATCTTCTTTCGTAGCCAATTACGAAAATTGAGCAAAGGTAATAAAATAAAATTGCATGTTACATTCTTTAGGACTCGGGTTAATAAAATCATATTCCTCTGTTAAGGTACACCCCCGCCAAAAGAAAAGCTGTCTCCGCGACCTCTGCACACAACGTTCAAAACGAAACATGACTTTCACAACATGGCGTGGCCGAAGCGCACAACGGCAGCAGGCTAGCAGTCTTGATACAAAGATTTACATACCATGTTTAAGAAAATAAATTATTTCATTTAATAGTTCAAACTTTCATTTCCGCTATAACCTTTTTTTTATACAACAGAGGAAGGAAAACAAGCAATTGAGTCACCTGATGGTTAGTGATCACCACCGCCTATAAACACTCGCAACACCAAAGGGATTGCAGAGGCGTTGCCAACCCGGCTAAGATGGAATACCTCTTGTGCCAGTAGTTGCACCGGCTGTCTCGTTCTTCACGCCGGAACACAACAGTGCAACCACTGCTGCTTTGCGACTGACAAACTTAGTTCTGTTCTGTTCTCTTTAGTAACAAACGTGACAATATACGCCATGTCCAAATTAAGAAGACTAAATCGTTAATTTAAAAAAAACTACCAGAACGGTAGAAATATATTGCCAATTGCAACACTCGCTCTAACGTCAAAATTATATACAAACGATTACGCGTGGATTACGCTTCGAACAAAATAATCAATAAATAGTACAAACAAAAATCTTGGCTGTACGGACTCAGTCTCTTTTGCCTTTCGTCGACTAGAGATAAATTTAAAAACCTAATTAGTAAAATGAAAATATAAACATTGACGCTGGCTCCGTTGTTTTATCTCAAGGATTACGAATTACTTGCTACGATGCCGGTCTGTTCAGTGCCTGGATGCAGCTCGAACTCAAGAACAAATCCCAACTACACTTTTCATATGTAAGCATGCCTTTAGATATATAAATTACCATCGATCGAAGACTACAGTAAACTGCCTATGGGTCATATACTGTGGTCATATACCTCGTTTCCGTCCTTCGGGACGATTCTCGGTTTATGCGAGATTCATCTCGCACTTTCAAATCCCTTGGAAATCTGTCATTTTTTGTCGTATCTCGCTTGAACCGAGAATTGGGGTCCTGGCTAGCACGCTAGCTTTTATTGATGACATAAAGCATTTATCCCTTTCTAGCCAGTACGCGTGTGCGAGAGGGACCAAAGCGTTTATGTGCGCGATAACCGCTAGCGTGCTACTATAGCAGGCCCCCAATTCTGGCGCTCTTCGAGATTTATCTCACATTGGAGATGTGTCACCCTACAAGGTTTGTTTTCCATTAAATGATTTGATGTTGACTTTGCATTATACCTTAAACAGCCCCGGGATCTATGATTTATTGGAACTGGGCAGAAACTTGGCCATTGCTCTTTAGTGTTTGAGACAAATTATTATTTTGGTGCCGTTAGCATAATATTACATTACATTATGACTTTGGTGCCCCTAGCATAATATGTATTACATTATGACTTTGGTGTCCCTAGAATAATATTACATTATGACAGTGGTGCCCCCAGCATATGTATTACATTATGACAGTAGTGCCCCTAGCATAATATTACATTATGACCTTGGTGTCCCTAGCATAATATTACATTATGACAGTGGTGCCCCCAGCATATGTATTACATTATGACAGTAGTGCCCCTAGCATAATATTACATTATGACCTTGGTGCCCCTAGCATAATATGTATTACATTATGACCTTGGTGCCCCTAGCATAATATTACATTCTGACAGTGGTGCCCCCAGCATATGTATTACATTATGACAGTAGTGCCCCTAGCATAATATTACATTCTGACTTTGGTGCCCCTAGCATAATATTACATGATGACTTTGGTGCCCCTAGCGTAATGTTCTATTATGATTCACCAGAATCCAATGGGGGTACCAACCCCCTGACACTGCGTGCCCGGGTTTGCCACCAAACATGTCCATTGTTGTTGGCAGCGTCCCTCACCGCTCGCCGCTGCAGCGCGCGCGCTGGCTGGAGGCGCTCGCGCGGCCGCTTGACACGACGGACAACCTCTACGTGTGCGGCCGCCATTTTGAAGAGAGCGCCTTCATGCAGCTCGCCAGCCATAACAGGCTTAAGCTTATCCGGAGCGCTGTGCCGACACTGTTCATCACTCCTGTAAGCAGACTCCTATGGCAGAGTTTAATACTATAAAATATATTTTTTTTTATTAGTAGTAAGTTCATAGACATAGACACCCGCAACATCGAAGAGATTGCAGATGCGTTGCCAACCCAGAGGGCTAAGACGGAACACCTCGTGCCAATAATTGCACCGGCTGTCTTGCTCTCCACGCCGGAACACAACAGTGCAAGCACTGCTGCTAAGAAAGAGAAACAAGCCCTATTAAATTGTAATAATGATCAGTTTTGTTTGTTGCAGTTATCAACAGATGATGTCAAAGCTTTAAACCCACAGTCACACCAACTGACAAACAACGCCACTCAGTCAAAAGTATGCAATGAAGCCGATCACCCAGTTTTGCGAACTCAAATGAAAATTGAAAACAATGAATATTCACATCAAGTTGAAACTTTTAATTATACGATAGATTATTTAGGAAACAATTATTGTGTAAAAAATGATTCCGATGAAGAAAAAAAAATCAAAATAGAAAGTGTAAAATTAGAATATGGTAATTCTAACAAATACGAAACAGAACACTATTTAGTGGAATTTAATAGTGACACTGAGTCTGCAGACTCGGATTTTTTCGAAGAAAAATTCGAATTAATAAACAAAAGTGAAAAAGTGAAATTGGAAAATGGAATTTCTGAAAAATATATAGAAACGAAATGCATAGAACTTGAACTGATAAGGGATACCAACGCAGACACTGAGTCTTCTACTAAAAAATATTCAATACGAGACAATATTAATGCAGTAAAATTGGAAAAGTATATTTCTGCTAACACTGATTACAATTTTAGTTGTAAAAGAAAAAAAGTAGACTAGAGGCGCCTTTAGCTATGGTCACAGAATAAATAATAGTACTTTACGTACAGAAACTTCTCTTTTACGACCGCGATTAAACGAATTCCAACTTTATTAACACGGTCAGAAGTTCGTATTACTTCATACACATTCGCCAGGCGGCTCGCGTCAAAAGGAACGCGGCGCCCGCGCCCGCCGTCCCCCCGCAACTCCCACGACACGCTAGGGTTGCGCGGCATTCGTTTTCAATTACACTGACACGGCGGGGGCAAGCGAGCGACAACCTACTGCGGTTTGCTTACGCTGTAGGCAAGGCGACCGAGCGTGCCTACAGTGCGGAGTGAAACCCCCCTGGCGTGACAAAGGGGGGTCTTGAAATGTTAAAAATTTATGGACGACCCGTAACGATATGAAGTCATTGTGTATAATTTATTAGAATCAAATACTAATAGAACGTGTTAAACTGTAATTGTAAGTTCTGGCATTACAATCTGTTGTGCAATATATTACTAGTCTAGTAATTGTAACTGATAAAGATTTTATCAATAAATTATTCTATTAGATTAGATATTTTTATTTCTTATTGAAAATGGCATTACATTTTATGTCAAATATATGGAATTCATAAAAGATCGTCAAGACAATTAAAAGAACAATATAATTATCTACATTTTGCGGGTGGTAGGACCTTGTGCAAGGTCCGTCCGGATCGCTACCACCATCTTGCTCGCTAATCCTGCCGCTAAGCAGCAGTGCTTGCACTGTTGTGTTCCGGCGTGGAGAGCAAGACAGCCGGTGTAATTACTGGCACAAGAGGTATTCCATGGATACGATGTTCATGCAAAACCCACCCTCCTCCGCTTCCACACGAAACAACATATATCACACACGTGATGTAACGCATATTCATTGCATTATTCGCATTCGCCAAAATCTTTTGCGAATATGAATAGCAGTAAAAAAACATTTTGAAGACAATAGTAGATAAATAAAATCAAAATCCATTCATTTCTTATGTTTTTTAATGCAAGAAAAAGTAACTAACCTCGTAATCACAATATCAGTCTTCACTTTATCATTTGGTATTATTTATTTACTTACTTGATTTTTTTTGCAATGAAGCTTAACAATTACATTTTCATTGGAACTTGTAAATACAAATGGAACGCATCTCCTTCGAACGAGACTGCCTCCAAGCCATAGACAATTGGCGCCAAATTTGAACAAAAACTGAATATTCGCATTCGCGAATGTCGGTAGCAGATATTTGCGTACGCATTCGCATCCGCGAATGTTCAAAAAATGACATTCGTTACATCGCTATCACACAGACTAAACTACACACCTCCACCACTGATGATGCCTCGTGGAGAGGTGAAACACGTGTCGAGTGGTATTTTTGGTGTTGGTGGTTGGGTTGTGGTCGCGTTTTGTGTTGTTTGTTTTATTTCATTCATAAAGTATTCAGCACAGGCGTTGTTTTTTTCTCGATTGCTGACACTGGGTTCGCGGATTAGCAAAGAAAATGATTCCATTAGTATCAATATAGACTTCCGCAAAGTAACTCCTGAATCTATAATAGTATTTTATCTACACATAATATATCATAAATGCTCTATAATGCGTTCAGAAACCGTAGGCAATGACCAGCATTATAACAACCAATATAATTATGAGAATTTTTCTAATTTGTTTCTATATTTGTTCAAATTAATTTTTTATTACATTATTTTAATGTGTACAGTTTATAGATATTTAATATGTACCTAGCACTAGTAGCTAGTAGCAATGCAGGTCATTGCCCTATGGCTTCTGAACCCATCATAGAGTACTTATGATATGTGTGTAGATAAAGTAATGTATGAAACTGTACATAGTTAGGTCTTAAAACACTCGTGTGATCCTATTATGAAACTCGCTGACGCTCGTTTCATAAAACCCCACTCGTGTTTTAAGACCCCTCATTACGCAACAGTTGCATAAAATACTATTATGCAACTGTTACATAATGAGGGGTATTAAAACCCGAGTGTGGTTTTCCTTATGTCACTCGAGATCAAATGTCGTGCGTTTATATTAAAAAATACACTGGATTGACGTTTCGTATCGATAACTGTTTTAATATCTATGGATACTAGAATAGTGACCCACTTGAATTTTGACAGCTGTTCCAAATTTAAACTCATAAAAGTACAGAAAACGGTACTGTAATGACCATTACAGAACAGATTTGCCTACTACCACAGACAAGAATATTCTCATAATAAAATTGGTTGTAATAATGCTGGTCATTTCCTACGGTTTCTGAACGCATTATAAAGCACTTATGATATGTACGTAGATAAAGTATTGTGATCTACTGGTCGGCTTGGGCGGGCCGCCGCCGACGCACGCGCTTCGGCCACGGCAGCTTCTCGTGCACGGTGCGCACGTGCAGCTGCACGCTGTAGCGCGTCGTGAACGCCTTGTGGCACAGCTCGCAGGGGAAGCTGTCGCGTTTGTTCATGTGGACCTGGGCAGAAAAAAAACAGGGGTTCCGTACCTCAAAAGGGAAAAACCGAACCCTTATAGGATCACTTCGTTGTTGCGATACCTGATCCTGAGAGTTGAGTGTTGTGGCTGAGGCTACAGACTAGTGATGTAAGGAATATTCGCATTCGCGGATATTCGCATTCGCAAAATTTCTGCGAATGTTTTGCGAATATGAATATCAGAAAATAAAAACAATTTAAAGATAAAAGTAAGGTAAGGTAAGTTAATAAAAGTATTATTTATTTATTTACTTTACTTTGGGCAATAAAGCTTAAATTAAAATTTTATTAGAACTTATTAATGGAAACGGAACGGATCTCGTTCGAACGAGACTGCCACCAAGCCATAGTAAATTGGCGCCAAATGAACGAAAACTAAATATTCGCATTCGCATTCGCGAATGTCGGTAGCAGATATTCACGGCAAGCTTTAAGCATTACATTAAATGTGCATAGACCACTACAGCCTCGTCTCCCCGATCGCGCTCTCGTCCCGCTCGCGCGAATAGTACCGCCCGGCGCGGATTGTCAGCCGGAGCTTAAGTTTAGAGGTGGTCTCTCTCAGCGTAGGTGGTAGCAGAGGATCCGAGGCAATGATGCGGCGTAAATGATACTCCGGAAATATTCAGGATATTGTATTGTATCAACAATCCGGAAATGAATAGTATCTTACGCAAACTAGGAACACGTATTAAAGCACAGCATTTAATTACTATACTTATAACATTAGCAGACGAGAACGAGTCAACCGGAGTCATGATCGGAACGGGAAGAGGGCGCGAGCAAAGACTGTAGAGCAAACCAGTGTTGCCATACAACCATGCATAGACAAACAGAGGATTAGAATCAAGGGCGTAGCGACGTAAAATGGCGCCCAGGGCCTGCATCCAAACTTCGCCCCTTTCCCTTTGTAAATCTATATATATAAAATTCAAAGTCCTGACTGACTGACTGACTGATATATCAGCGCACAGCCCAAACCGCTGGATCTAGAGACTTGAAATTTTGTACATAGATACCTTATATGGTGTAGGCATCCACTAAGAAAGGATTTATGGAAATTCCACTCCCAAGGGAGTAAAATAGGGGATGAAAGTTTGTATGAAAGTCCGTCAGTTTTGAAGTTGGGATGAAGATGTCATTTGTTTCCTGTAGGACACGCGGGCGAAGCCGCGGGCACAAGCTAGTTATTTATAAAACAGATACCTGCACATTGTTTTTTTATTATTTTACTAATTTTGTAATGTAATGTATGTAAAACAAACAAAATACCATAAATATGTCCCCGTCTGGAATAAATGTATCTACAATAACGATTAAATGATCCTCAAAAGACTTTTATGTGGCCATGTATACGAATTTGGATTGTATTTTTTTTAAATAGGTAGTTAGTAAATTTAGTTTTTTGCGCCCCCCCTTTTTGGCGCCCAGGGCACATGCCCTGCCTGCCCCACCCTAGTTACGCCCCTGATAAGAATGGTTTCACACATTATAGTCACTCACCACTCTGCAGTGCCGCGCGTAGTTGGTCTGCTGCGCGAAGGCGAGCGGGCACAGCTGGCACTGGAACGGCCGCTCGCCCGTGTGCGTGCGCATGTGGTACTGCCACACAGACAAACATACGTTGGTATCAGCGTTATTCGTCCCATTAGCTTTTCGTTCAATTCGTATTTCGTCTCGTTCTATATTCGTCACACATTCTTCATTCGTCTTGTTCGCTATATGTCTCTATCTTCCTAAGTCTAATTCTGTAACTTGTCTCATTCTTAATAAGTCTTAATCGTATTTCGTCACGGTCTTACTAGGACTCATTCTTCATTAATCCTTTTCAATTTTGGTCTATAGTATTGGATTTAATGACTATCGATAGTGTCGATAGGCCTATCGATATCGTGACTATTTTTCGTGGTCACGATACTATCAACAATATCGATTGTTCGGTATATTGCCGCAACGCTTGTAACGTGTTTACACTGCGATAACGTAGCGCTAGAATCCAGCTGATCATTTTTTTTTTATAAAATAGGAAGGCAAACAAGCAAGTGAAACACCTGATGGTAAGTGATCACCACCGCCTATAGACACCCGCAACGCCAATGAGATTGCAGATGTGTTGCCAACCTAGAGGGCTAAGATGGAATACATCTTGTGCCAGTAATTGCACATTGCCAGTAATTGGCTGCCTTGTTCTCCACGCCGGAGCACAACAGTGCAAGCACTGCTGCTGAGTGGCAGAATTAAATAGCAAGATGGTGGTAGCTATCCGGACGCACCTTGCACAAGGTCCTACCACCCGCAAAAGTAAATCAAATCAAAGGAAATCAGCCTCGCTTTATTACTGCACTGGAATAATTTAAGTCTAACGCCCAAGTGAATCCGTTGTTAAGGAAATATTCACACACACTGTTAATTGTTTTTTGAATACATTAAACTAAACCAAATTCATTACGGCGGCCGCGTAATGGCAAGCGCAGCGTAGGACGACCAGCCACAAGATGGTCCGATGACCTCATACAGGTGGCAGGAAGGCGCTGGCTGCATGCCGCTTCCAACCGGTCACTTTGGAAATCCATGGAGGAGGCCTATGTCCAACAGTGGACTTCTTGTGGCTGAGATGATGATGATGATGAAGTTCATTACCTGCAGCCCGGGTCTTGTGGTGCAGCTTTTGTCGCAGTAGAGGCACTTGTAGGAGCTCTTCTTCCTCTCCCGCCAGCACTGGCCGCGCTGGTGTCTCTCCAACGCCGTCTTAGACTACAACAAGAGGTTGGGAATGTCGGATATCAGACCCCGGAGAGAAATAAAGGAAAAGGCCGGATGTACAGTCAAGGAAATTGAAACACGTACCACCGTAGAATCTAGTCGAAGAGACATACGCATGACATTTGTATGACTGGCGTTTAACGCGTCGCGTCGTTGCGATAGGGTTCTAAGGTGGTACGTGAAGATATTTCCCCTACTGTACACATTTTACCAAAATAAAAGGGGCGGGTGGTAGGCCCTTGTGTAAGGACAGTCCGGATCGCTACCTCCATCTTGCTCGCTAATCCTGCCGCTAGTGCTTGCACTGTTGTGTTCCGGTGTGGAGAGCAAGACAGCCGGTGCAATTACTGGCACAAGAGGTATTCCATCTTAGCCCTCTGGGTTGGCAACGCATCTGGAATCTCCTTGATGTTGCGGGTGTCTACAGGCGGTGGTGATCACTTACTATCAGGTTACCCACTTGCTTGTTTGCCTTCTTCTTCTTCCTATTTCATTGTTTCATGGTTCACTGGGCGGCGGGGATTACGTCCCATCAGGCGACCCGCTTGCTAGTTTGCCTGCCTAATCCATAGGATGCTTACCGTTAGCTTGGCGCCGCACTTCTCACAGACCACGGGCGCTTTCTTCTTCCTTCTCTCTCTAAGCTGAAAAATGAGACAATAGCTGAAATCCACACTTATTATTATCACGAGGTTTTACCCGCGGGATTTGTTCGGCAGTGTCCCGAATTAGTTTGCATCGCTCACATCACTCATATTTTTAAACAATAAATAGATTCAGGCGTTATTTTGCGGAGATCCATTTCAACAAACTGGAACAAATTACCTTGCTGCTCCGCGAAACCAGTGCCGTGCTCGTGCAAGTTTTTAAGAATTCAAAGTTTAAACACATGCACATAGGTCGCTATTGCACTCGGTCATCGATCAACTATGTGTCGGTGGCGCGACGAGCACGACAGCTCGCGACACCTTTAGGCGTTGTTGGCGTTCAAAGGATTCGTCAGCTAAGTTGGTTGCTGTCTGTACGTACAGTCAAGGAACTTAATTCCCTACCCATTTCGTTGAAATGTCGTCTGACATACGCAATGCATTAAGGTCGATATGTCAAACTAACGTCTTGCTCTATAGCTCTTATGGTGACAGTTTGCTATATGATATTGAACCTTAGGTGGGTTGGAAATTAAATTCCTTGACTGTACCTTTTGGTAGTACTGCCTGTTCATCTCGCGCGTGCGCCCGTACGCGGGTCCCTTCATCTTGAGATGGATCCGCTGGTGGTGCGTGTCGTAGGAGGCCTCGCTGAGGAACGTCTGGTCGCACTGCGGGCGGTAGAACACTGTATCACTATGGGATTAAGTTTGTCACCAGATTCTGCTTTGGACAGATTCGGTTTTAGACATTGTGTTCGGACAGACTCGGTTTTGGACAGTGTGTTGTTTGGATAGATTCAGTTTAGGACAGTGTGTTGTTTGGATAGATTCAGTTTAGGACAGTGTGTAGTTTAGTTTGGACGGATTCAGGTTCGGATAGATTCCGTTTTGGACAGTGTGTTGTTTAGGCAGATTCCGTTTTGGACAGTGTGTTGTTTGGACAGATTCAGTTTTGGACAATATGTTGTTTGAATAGATTCAGTTAAGGAGAGTGTGTAGTTTGGACAGACTCAGGTTCGGATAGATTCCGTTTTGGACAGTGTGGTGTTTGGACAGATTCTTGTTCGGATAGATTCGGTTCTGAACAGTATGTTGTTTGCATGGATTCAGATTTGGATAGGGTGTGTGTGTGTGTGTGCGCGCGAGAGCTCACCTCCTCACACCAGTACTGCACGGGCAGGTGTTTCTCGTCTGTGTGCGTTTTCAGCAACTCTTCATTGCTGAAAGCCTCGCCGCATTCAGCACACGCCCTGAAAGAGAATGTCAGCATTTAGAAATAATTTAACGCGTTTTTTTATGAAATAGGAAGGTAAACAAGCAAGTCGGTCACCTGATGGTAAGTGATCACCACCGCCTATAGACACCCGCAACACCAAAGAGACTGCAGATGCGTTGCCAACCCAGAGGGCTAAGATAGAATACCCCTTGTGCCAGTAATTACACCGGCTGTCTCCCTCTCCACGCCGGAACACAACAGTGCAAGCACTGCTGCTTACCGGCAGGATTAGCGAGCAAGATGGTGGTAGCGATCCGGACGGACCTTTCACAAGGTCAACTTCAATTGGCAACTTACTTCATGGTGGCGTCGCACAGGCCCTGTCCGTCTGTGTGTCTGTGCACGGCGTCCATGCTCGCGAACTGCACGCCACACGTTACGCACTCGTATTTGAGCTGCGTTAACTACAAAAAGACAATCAATGTCAAAGTCTTTTTCTCTGATTACGAAGAAAACTATCTTAATTTAGACTATATAATATTATAAATGTGAAAGTTTGTATGTTTGGATGTTTGTATGTTTGTTACTCAATCACGCAAAAACAACTGAATGGATTTGGATGAAATTTGGCACACATATAGTTTATAACCTGGATTAACACATAGGATACCTTTTATCCCGTAAAATGCATAGTTCCCACGGGATAGCGATAAGTGAGTTACACGCCGCCGTGACGTCATGACCAGCAAAGCAACTAATTCTCATTAATTTGTCCAGGAAATATTGCAGATTGCATCATGGATGATGGAAAAATCAAAGCACGCATTGTATCACCTGCAGCTTCTTGTGAGCCCTGGCCTTGTGGTGCTGCAGCCCCACGGCCGAGATGAAGGAGTCCCCGCAGACGTCACACGCTGCGTCCCTCGCCGGGTGGTTGATCCGCACGTGGCCGAGGTAGCTCGTGCATTTCCTGTTTCATGAAAGAAATGTTTTAATTAAAAAAAAAAAACCGGTCAAGTGCGAGTCGAAATCGCGCACGAAAGGTTCCGTACCATTATCTATAAAAACGGGGAAAAAATCACGTTTGTTGAATGGGAGCCCGCTTAAATATTTATCTTATTCTGTTTTTTAGTATTTGTTGTTACAGCGGCAACAGAAAAACATCATCTGTGAAAATTTTCACTGTCTATCTATCACGGTTCTTGAGATGCAGCCTGGTGGCAGACCAGACGGACGGACGGACAGCGGAGTCCTAGTAATAGCCTTTTTTACCCTTTGGGTACGATACCCTAAAAATAGGACGGCAAACGACCACGTGGGTCACCTTATGGTAAGTGACTGTTGTAGCCGATTCACTTTAGGACCGCTAGATGTCGCTTACCTTAATCTAAACTAGGTATCGTTTGTACGCCCGCGAATCCTTAAGATATGCACATACTTTATCAATAAACGATTTGGCATAGCAACGGTGTTTGATTAGCATCAAAGTGGTCTACGAGCGGATTGAAGACAGTGACAGTGACAGTGAGTAGTGAAGTGAAGTGTTAGTGCGAAATTGGACCTTAAAAACCGTAAGTACAGCTCAGAGAAAGGAACCCATAGAGTGAGCTGAAAGGTTTCCGCTGCGTACACTTTTTGAAAAGTGCTAGTGATGTAGATTAGTCGATCAAAACTGACGATGAATTACACAACACAAGCAACACGACACAATAACACAAGCAGCTTTAGTTGCTTACTTTGGGACTAGGTCAATTGGTGTTAACTGTCCCAAGATACTTATTTTATTTATTTATTTAACAAACTAAAAAGTCTTATAAAACCTTTAATAATATTAGCGAACATACAACCATAGCTCAACCCTCTTGCAATTTCGATTTACTAACTTAATAAATAATTTCTTTTGCAGAGACAAAAGATTACCCGATTTAGCTATTTTCTCAGATATGTGAATCAAATGTGAATGTGGACAACTGCGTTATTTAAGACAGCGAATTATTTAACTTGCATTCAAACAATGATAATATTACGCTCAGACTGACTCGTTTAGGTTTTAAAAAAGACCCCTGGTCCGAGGGTACACATGTTCCGAACTTCATGCTTCTATCTTCAGCGCAACTTGCGAGTCAGAATGGTGAGCGGCGGTGTAAGCAAGTATGCTCCTACCTCTACTCCCCCAGCGAGCCCGAAGAACTAGCTCTGTCCGCGGGCGCCGAAGCGTCCCTTTGATGGAAGTACCTACTCTTGAGCAACTCGCAACCCCGAAGGGCGAGTGGTGGTGTGAAGTCAAAAGTCAAAACCAAAGCTCAAAATATTTTTATTTACATTAGGCATACAGAAACAACTTATGAATGTCAGAAAATTTATAATCATTTCGGAAAAAATCTTCTGATGAAAAGTTACTGGTAAGAAACTCAACAAGGTGTTATTTCTTAAATAAATCAACTAGTTCCTCTGTGGCCGTCCCAATATTTTAATCCATCTCTTTCATTTCTCCTTTTTTTGGGAAAACTGAAAAAAAAATAGTATTAAGTGGCGAACTGTTGGGGAGTAGCAACTGAAGAGAAGGGTAAACTAAATTAAGGGCCTCCGCTTAGTCGCGCCGGCGCACGGAGCAGGTGCACGCCTATAGAGAAATAGTATGGGAGCGTCCGCTTACTCGCACAGGTGCGGCTGCGGGCTCATACTATTTGTTCGATAGGCGTGTACCCGCTCTGTGCACCCACGCGACGTATCGGACGCTCTAAATCGCTCTCCGCGCCCGCTTCCCAAAAGTCCTGGACACGATTGCCCCATACGAGGGAAAGGTATCAGATTGGCGGATACCTTATCGATAATTTCTACAAAATGTCAGATGCACCGCATCACTAGTCTATATTTCCATAACCTCTTGTAGAAATAATAAATCATTTATTACCATTAAAATTAATAAATAAGCTTAGTTTTTACAAGCACATATGAGTCTTTGCTCCATAATTTAACCCACATAATAATACTAGCCGTCCAAAACGCGACATTCCCATAAATAAATACCAAATAATACTTACTTGTAAACGCCGATGTGTTGTCCTTCATTGCTTTCTTTAGGACACCGTGATGAATGCGAACTGCAACCATGCACGAAGTATGCCATTTCGCACAGTAAATATCACTTGCTTGTCTCAAAAATCTAACGATAACCATAAGAATTTTATTAAATTGTACCGAGAGCTCTACGAACCGTCTTCAAAATTTGACGTGAATATTATGCGACTAAAAAGAATGGCTGCTATTCGACAGCATATTCAATACACGAAAGAAACTTTTTTAAACTGTTGTATAATAACATGACCTATATGACCAAATGTCAGCACTGAGTGTGTACGTTAGTAAATTTAAAGATGGTGTCAAATGGTTATGTTTGTTCACTCCTTCACGTTGTTACATCGTAAGAGTGAATGGAGCAGATACATTCACGCTTTTTCTCAATTTTTCAGGCTTCCTCCATGGGTTTAAAACCTCCTTGAAGTACAGTGAATTGAAGTGTCAGTGTCAGTGAAAGCGTCAGTCAGGAACTTAGAAAAAATCAGTGCTGTCAAAGACTTGTAAAATTTCAAAAACTTATTCTATGGACTTAGTAAATTCAGTGAGCAAAAATTATAACACTTGTAAAATTTTCAAAATTCTTTCTATGGACTTAGAAAAATAAAAGTAAAAATAGTATGGTTTATTCTATGGACTTGTAAAAAATTTGAAACTTATACTATGGACTTGTAATTTTTTCGGAATTTATTCTATGGACTTGTAAAATTTACGAAATTCAGACTCTAAAAATAAAACCATCAAGATGTCGGAAGAACTGCTGGGATTGATAGCGGAACAAGAACAGGCAATGGGGATTATTCAGAAAGCCGAAATAAATTTCAAAAAATGTCCCAAAGCGAGATTAACAAGGGGTTACGTCAAAGCGAGAAAAGAAACATTAGACGAGTATTGGAAGAATTTCGTGGAGACAAACCGATCCATTATTAAAGCTGTAAAAAAGAAAGACATGGAAACCCTGCCATATTTCGTGAATGATTATTATTCTGCATATGAAGATTTTTACATTAACCTAAAAGCGGAATTGACGGACATGTTAGAAGCAACTGCACAGACTACAAGCGGAGTAGTTTCGAGACAACAACCAAGCGATGATATAAAGCTACCAAAAATAAACATTCCACAATTTACAGGAAGTTACCAAGATTGGACTTCATTCCATGATTTGTTTGTATCACTCATTCACAATAAACAAAATTTAGGCAATGTTCAGAAAATGCATTATTTGAAGAGCTGTCTGTCAGGTGAACCAGAACAACTCCTGAAACAAATATCAGTGACGGATAGTAACTATGAATTAGCATGGAACACATTACAAGGCAGATACAACAACAAAAGAGTTATTGTGAATTCGATACTGAACAGATTAATAAATCAAAGAAAGATTAACAATCCAACTGCAAGAACAATTCGAGAGATTTTGGATACTACGATGGAATGCCTGAATAAGTTGAAAGCTCAAAATGTGAACACTGATTCATGGGATACAATCATCATTTATCTGACAGTTTCGAAATTTGACACCGAGACACATAAAGAGTGGGAAGAAGAAGTCAGCACTATTAGCATTAGCGAATTACCTTCGATGTCAAAGTTTGAAAAGTTCCTAGAGAAACGGTTCCGAGTTCTAGAGATGATGCAACCAATACCGAATACAAGCACATGCACAAGCACTAACAGAAACCAGAGTGAGCCTTACCTTGCAATCAAGTCAAGATCATTTGTTGTTGCTGCGGAGATTAAATGTGGATTTTGCAAACAAAATCATCCTCTATTCCAATGCAAAGAGTTTCAACAACTAACACTAGAGAAGAAAACAGCTATCGTACAGAATGAGAGACTGTGCTTTAACTGTCTAACCCCTGGTCATCCAGTCAAGTATTGCAGGAACAAGTCATCATGTCACACCTGTGGAAGAAGACATCATTCACTGTTGCACAGAAGTTATACATCCAGCCAATCCCTAGAGAGAGAAAACAAAGAGACCCAAAAGAGAGAAAAGAGAGAGACCCATGAGAGAGAAAACAGAGAGACCCACGAGAAAAGAAACAGAGAGACACATGAGAGAGATAACAGAGAGAAACACGAGATAGGAAACAGAGAGACACAAGAGAGAGATAACAGAGAAACACAAGAGAGAAGAAATAGAGAAACACAAGAGAGAAGAAATAGAGAGATACACGAAAGAGATACGAGATACCAACCAAGAGAGAAAGAGATCATCAATCATTTAACAACAGGAAACATCACAGCATTGTTGTCAACGGCAAAAATAACAATCACTAACGAGCAAGGAAGAGAGTTTGTGTTGAGAGCATTACTGGACCCATGTTCACAAGAGTCATTCATCACAGAGTCTGCAGCTCAAACTATGAGCCTTAAGAGAATACACGTGAATGGACACGTATCTGGGCTTAGCCAGATGAGCACACCCATAAAGTTTGCAGCAGATATTGAGATATCATCGAGAGTCAACCCTGAGAAAAAGATGAAAATCAAAACCTATGTAGTAAAGAACGTCACAAGCATCATGCCATCCGAGAAACTTACCATAGAGAACTGGGAGCATTTAAAAGACCTGCAACTAGCTGACCCAACTTATTTTCAACCTGGTCACATAGATATCCTTCTGGGAGTAGAAGTATACAATGAAGTCATACAGCCTGGTCTCATCAAAGGCACCCCAGGTTCACCTATAGCCTTACAAACTCACCTGGGATGGATCCTATCAGGGAAAATTACAGAAAACGAAGATCTCAAAAGAGACAAACCATTCATTAGTATGCATCTGAATGTAGAGTTGAACAAAATGCTACGAAGATCCTGGGAGTTAGAGACATTAGAGGAAGAACCAGACAAACTACCGGCAGAAGAGAAAAGAGTAGAGGAGCTATACGAGAAAACAACCACGAGAGATGAAGACAGACGCTATATAATAGAATTGACATTGAGAAATGACCCACCTAGCCTACCAGAAAATAACAAAAAGAGAGCACTAAATCGCTGGAAAGCAAACGAAATGAGATTTATGAAAAAACCAAGGAAGGAAGAATACAACAGAGTGCTAAGAGAGAATTTAACTTTGAAACAATTGCAGAAGATAGAGATCAAAGACAACAAGGAGACAAATAATTTAATAGAATTTAACTTACGAAAATTGAAATGGCTTTCTAACAGCGAAGAGTTTATGAGAGAGTTAATCAAGAAGAAAAAAGTAGAAGATACACAGACAGTTCAGATACAAAAGAAAGAAAATGTGAAGACACTGGGAGTAATTTGGTCAGACAGTCAACTCGCATTAGCATGGATACACGGCGATGCGATGAAGTGGAAACCGTTTGTGAAGAAGAGAGTCATGGAGACTATTGAGAGATCAGATGCTAAACACTGGTTTTACAGAAACATCAAACATAATCCACCAGATCCAGCTTCAAGAGGAAAAATGACTGAAAAATTAAGATTACTAGAGATTTAGTGTAACGGCCCGAAGAATCTAAAACAAAGAGAAGTTATCTAAGAAAAGGAAAAACCTATAGATACTGCGCTAGAAAAACATAAACATATA
The DNA here is from genome assembly GCA_963691745.1 of Ditula angustiorana. Lineage (NCBI taxonomy): Eukaryota > Metazoa > Arthropoda > Insecta > Lepidoptera > Tortricidae > Ditula > Ditula angustiorana. The sequence continues at coordinate 6,802,384 of OY829500.1, read as the reverse complement.
GTAACAATATTAGTAACAAATGAGAATAAAGAAAAACTTACCTTACTGAAAAGATTCCCCTCCTTAGACGAAGTTGTACGCGTTGTTGCATATTGTAGAAGATGGCTGTTCCTAGAAAAACAAAAGATAAAATACTTACCTACTTACCTTTCGCACGAAGAGCGAAGCACTGCACTCACGACGTGTATACAGATGGCACAAGAAATAAAGTACCTTGAATAAGTCAAAGACCCACAAAATGCTAGATAAAAATAGATGGCGATTGAAATAGCCGAGTATTATACAAAGATGAAACATAACATGAAAATACAGTCCACTGAAGAATTAAGTTATATTGACTAAAGTGTGTGCATTAACAATCAGTGAAAGTGTTTGAGTCGAGTCGTAGTTAGCATAAAGTAAACTTTTTACCTTAGATACAGAAAATGACCTTTTGTCATTTTAGGCGGGAGAATGTTGTAGCCGATTCACTTTAGGACCGCTAGATGTCGCTTACCTTAATCTAAACTAGGTATCGTTTGTACGCCCGCGAATCCTTAAGATATGCACATACTTTATCAATAAACGATTTGGCATAGCAACGGTGTTTGATTAGCAACAGTGACCACCAGACAAACGCAACACCAAGGAGACTACAGGCGTTGCCAACCCAGAGGACTAAGATGGAATACCTCTTGTGCCAGTAATGTCACCGGCTGTCTTGCTTTCCACGCCGGAACACAACAGTGCAAGCACTGCTGCTTAGCGGCAGGATTAGCGAGCAAGATCGATACCACCATCTTGCTAGCTAATCCTGCCGCTAAGCAGCAGTGCTTGCACTGTTGTGTTCCGGCGTGGAGAGCAAGACAGCCGGTGTAATTACTGGAACAAGAGGTATTTCATCTCAGCCCTCTGGGTTGGCAACGCATCTGCAATCTTCGGTGTTGCGGGTGTCTATAGGCGGTGGTGATCACTTACCATCAGGTGACCCACTTGCTTGTTTGCCTTCCTATGTCATAAAAAAAAAGATGGTGGTAGAATTCCAGGAGAACCCAAGGTCCTACCACCCGCAAGGTTAAATAAATGTCTTTCTCTATCACAACACCCCTCTTTGCGTGGGGGGTTGGAATTAGTAAGCGACTCACGTGAACGTCGCATCGCAGTGTTTGCATTCATACACTTTCCCCGTGTGCATCAAGAAGTGCGTACGCGCTGCGTGCCTGAAACAGAATTATAATTTTTCTTTTGATTTGCTACACATTTGAAACACAAAAAAAATAATTATACAGAAAATAGGATATCTGGCGGACCTATATTCGTACAGTAACTTCGACGCCAAAGACCGATATATCCGCAGTATGAGCAGGGGCTTATTTAAACTAGGGCCATCAAGGCCATGGCCCGGGGCGCCAGGCTGCGAGGGGCGGCAGTCGCCCCTAAAATAAAATACTTTATCGTCCTTTAATGGGGCGCCGAAGCTAAATGGCCCGGGGCGCCAAATCTTTAAATACGCCTCTGACTATGAGTTCAACTCTTAAGACGGATACATCCACACTGTGAGCTAACGCCAAAGACCAATATATCCGCGCTATAGGTTCGACGCCAAAGACAGATATATCCGAACGATGAGTTATACGCCAATGATTAATATATCCGCGCCATTGGTTCGGCGCCAAAGATCGATATATTTCCGACACTAAAGGTTTAACGCCAAAGACCTATACACATATCCGCGCTATGACTTTAACGCCAAAGACCGATATATCCGCACTACGCGTTCAACGCCAAAGACCGATATATTCGTCAACGCGTACAATACAAAAATGACCTAAGTACATTTGGATAAAGTTCAACTTAGACACTGAATCTTTTTTGAAAAGTTCTGAAAAGCCATACGGTTTGTGAGCCGATTACAGTATTCTATCCTTCCTTAAGGCTGGGCCACACCGGATGCATGTACAGTACGTCTCGTGACACGCGCGTGCACAGCCCGGTTATAATGTATGGAATCATACGTTGATGTGCCACATCACTTGCGTTGCGTCATCGAAATGAGAAAACTATAGAACTGTGTACAACGCAGTGGCAGAGTCACCGACCATAGTCTATTTGGTAGACTATGTTGGATAGCCTGAATAAAACTGTCTGTGCCAATTGTCAAGTAAACAGCTCTGCGTTTTGTACGTTTTACATTGGCGTCATATTTTTAGTTCTGCTATCCGACGCCTGTGTCGCTGCTAGTTAGAAAACTTAGAAGCACTTTATTCACTTACTATAAGATTCAAAGTTGAACCAATGGCTAAATATTGAAAGCCCCTCTTCACCTGCTTCACCCCGTCGCAGAGTGGTGACGCTAGGCTTGTAACAATCCGAACAAGTAAGCAGATCTATTGTCTTCTTATATCGATGCGTTGCGTGCACGTAAGGCAGCTCTACGAAGCGAACTGGAGTCGTGCTGCCTACGCACCCGGTGTGACCTTTACCTGGACCGTGACACGAAGGAGCAGATATTGCAGGTGAACTTCGTCTTGTGGCAGTCCACGTGCCGCTGGCGGAGGTTCCCCCTGCGAAAGTAGATGTGGCACACCTCGCACTTAAATTTGCCGACGCTCTGCAATTAACAACTTCATCGTTATAATTATCGTCGTCGCCATCGTCTGTGCTGTCATTTTCGTCGTTGTCGGTGCTGTCACCTTTATCGTCAGTGCTGTCGTCTTCGTTATCATCGTCGTCTTCGTCAGAGCTGTAATCTTTGTCGTCAGTGCAGTCGTCTTCGTTATCATCGTCGTCTTCGTCAGAGCTGTAATCTTTGTCGTCAGTGCAGTCGTCTTCGTTATCATCGTCGTCTTCGTCAGAGCTGTAATCTTTGTCGTCAGTGCAGTCGTCTTCGTTATCATCGTCGTCGTCGTCAGAGCTGTCATCTTTGTCGTCAGTGCAGTCGTCTTCGCTATCATCGTCGTCGTCGTCAAAACTGTCATATTCGTTACCATCGTCGTCGTCAGAGCTGACATTCCTCCAGATCCTCCCAGAAAGCTACCAAAAGTACGCAAGCGAACATTCTTCCTACATGTCTAATGTACAAGTTGTTGGTGACAAAATACATCCCAAACACAACGGAGATGTGAAAGCCATTAAAAAAAAAAAGAGCTGACATATTCTTTACCATCCTCGCAGTCGTCATAGCTGTTATATTTTACGTTTACGTAAAATTCATTGAAAAAAAGAACAAAAATAGGACCCTTTTTTAATTAATTAACCATTATGAACTGCATCTTATCTTAAGCTAACCAGACATTTTGTTCAACAACGGTAGCTAACGGGTTCTTCACAACCATAAGTACCTCACATCACTCACCGGGTCATGCTTTGCCATATGATTATTAAAAGTCTGTTCAAACTCAAATCCTTTGCCACAGAAATCGCACTTAAACTCCGGAACCAGATAATTTTGACTCAGCTTCCTGGCCGCTATCTCATCCAACTGCTCTTGCATAGTTAAAATCTCTATCTTACATTCATTCTGATTCTCGAACTCTGTCGGATCAAAGTTTGATTTATTCTTAGCTGCTTGCTGTCTTGCCAACGCCTTACGCTTATTCCCAGACACGATCTTCAGCAGATTGGATACCGTTTGAGCCTCTTTCTTTTTCTTTTTGGCTTCCTTCTCCGCCGTCTGTATCTTATACTCCTGCCTCATATTTTCTAACTTCTCCGACTTGGGTTCAACAGTTTTAATTTGTATCCTGCCCATGTTTAAGCCGTCTATTTCGAATATTAGACTCGGTTTTGGCTCTGGTTTTAATAGTTCCACATTACTGGTTATTTTTTCTTTTGGGTCAACCTTATATGTTATTTCTGTGTTATCTGCGTTGGCTTTAAGCAGCGGAACTATGAACTCTCTTTTTATTTGTAGTAGGTCTCTTTCGTGGACGCTATTTTCATGTTGTGAGTTTTCTTGTAGATGCTTGACTTTTTTCTCATGTGAATCAAAGTTATAGACATTGAGTTGTTCGAGGTTCAGAGCCAGTTTGTGGAAATCTCTGTCTATGGTTAATACGTCATTCGTTGAGAGCTGAAACAAATAAAAAAATATATTATTTTTCTATACAACGTTGGAAGGCAAACGAGCAACTGGGTCACCTGATGGTAAGTGATCACTAGCACATAGATACCCGCAACACCAGATGGATTGCAGATGCGTTGCCAATCCAGAGGGCTAAGATGGAATACCTCTTGTGCCAGTAATTGCACCGGCTGTCTTGGTCTCCACGCCGGAACACAACAGTGCAAGCACTGCTGCTTAGCGGCAGGATTAGCGAGCAAGATGGTGGTAGCTATCCGGACGGACCTTGCACCAGGTCCTACCACCCGCAAAACAAAAAATAAATTAAAACTCGTAATTCATACGCTAAGCCTTTTATGTAAGCAACTAAATTGAACTATATGCGAATGCATGTAGATTGCTCTTACACTGTACGTGTTGACAGATATATTCGTCATTAGCATTGAACCTATAGTGACAGATATTATATCCGTCATTGGGGTTTAACCTATAGTAATTGATATATATCCGTCATTGGGGTTAAACCTATAGTGACGGATATTATATCCGTCATTGGGGTTTAACCTATAGTGACGGATATTATATCCGTCATTGGGGTTTAACCCTATAGTGACAGATATTATATCCGTCATTGGGGTTTAACCTATAGTGACGGATATTGTATCCCTCATTGGGGACCTATAGTGACGATACGTCATAGGCGTTGACTCTATAGTGACGGATATACATATATTCGGCATTGGCGTTGAACCACTAGTGACGGATAAGTCATTGGCTTTAAAAAGGTTAATAATTTATCTTTCTTCTTTTTTTTTAAAATCATACTTGCCCTAATTAGGGCAATGTACAATGAACAAAATGGAACCCTGAGCCACCATGGAACTTGTTAAAGTGAAGTTTTAAGTCAAATCGTAACAGGTCTCTTTTTATTTCACTTGTTATGCCAATTTGACAAGGTTCTGCAGTGGGTCAGGGTTCCATTATTCTGATAGTACATAAACATGTCACTTACACAGGGCTGTGTCTGGAGCACCTGCGCGAGCAGTTGTTGCGAGCGGCGGCAGCGCGCGCGCAGCTCCGAGCAGCGAAGCAGCAGCGCGCGGCAGTACGGGCAGAGCTGCTGCGGCAGTCCGTCGTCCTCCGAGAACTGAAAATTTTGGAAATTATTTTGTTACCTAAGTAGTAGACTTCATAATCAAAGTATTTTTTTAATTGCAAAAATCTCTTTAACACGGACTGTCACATTTGTCTAACCCCCCCTAGTGTGACGTAATTTATGATGTCCCCTCATTATACATTGCATGAAACTGGTTTCTAATTAGAATGAGACAACTACCTTAAAAGTGCATCTCTTCTGGCTCACATTATTTGGTCTCATGCACCTTCCACATGTTCTTACTTCCATGACCTTCTTCCACTTGCTACGGGCCTAGCATGCATTACAGGATATATTAGGTTGTATGTGAGGATTGTAGCAAGTGGAAATCCATGGTCTCTGCCTACCCCACCGGGAAACAGGCTTGACTTTATGTATGTATGTATTACATCCCTTTACAACTGTGACCAGTTGGTCACTCTGTGTGAAAGTGATGGAAGCTTATGTCCATAATTAACAGTAGTAAATCTAATTCTGCTGACAAAGAAGCCAGAATTCATCAGACAATGAATGTACAGTAAGCAGCATAAATTGTTGAGTGATTGAGGAAGCCAAAAGATTTTTTTTATTTTTATTTTTTTTATTTTTTTTTTATTTTATTTATAAAAAAAAGAAAGAAAGAAAAAAGAAAGATTTACACAAACTCTAATACAGTAGATAGAGTTGGATACAGATTTTTTTTATGAAAGGCAAACAAGCAAATGGGTCACCTGATGGTAAGTGTACACCACCGCCTATAGACACCCGCAACATCGAAGAGATTGCAGATGCGTTGCCAACCCAGAAGTCTAAGATGGAATACCTCTTGTGCCGGTAATTACACCGGCTGTCTTGCTCGCCACGCGGGATATTTTTGATTTCCTAGATATATTTTGCTGGCTGTACCATTAAGCATTTTTATTAGACTCGGTCATATCTGGTTGGATCTGATTTTTCTATAGTTCAGTTAAAAACGTCCTACAGAAAAGATAACCTTAAAATAAGTGTTAATAAACGCCTAAACTGTGTCCATACTTACTGCTACGCCCATTAGCTCCACAAATTTGTCGTCTAATCCATCAGAGATACTATAAAGTTTGATATTCGTCGCCAAACAGATGCGGCAAGCGCTCAATTCTTCCGATTCAAGCTCCATTGGTGATCGTAACCTTAAGTGTTGTAAAACTTAATTAGCACTCCTAGACATGATTAGAGATTAAAGAAGAATTATACTGTTATTTGTTTGGACTAAATCCCTTGGTTATTAATAACTTTACGAAATAAGGACGAATTAACCACATCGAAACTTATAATTAAACAGATCGAAACATCATCTCGTCACAACATCAACTTGACATTTGACATCGTTATCATATGTCATTTCAACTTGCAACAGCCATACAGCCATCAGACGTACCATCAAGTGGGGATTTTAGGCAGAAAATATTGCATTGTATCATTATATGAACCATAGAGTACATGGAACTATAATATAACTCCAAATTACTTAAAGTGGAGCGAGGGCTAAACGTTGACTTGGGAAGTTTAATCATAGCCAACTGCGTGGAATTGTTCGTCTGAGTGTAATTATTTCGCATGTAGATAGTCTAACGTCGTTAGCAATGCTCCGTCAGCAATTTGTGAGTTTAATTGAGTTTCTTTGCATTGAATTGTATAAAATCAGCATTTACTTGTCATTATTATTAAAAATATATATCAATAAATACTGAAGATATAACTTCCACCAATTAACACCATAATCTACATGGCTGTATGGCTATGAATCCATTTGCTTTCTTGAAGGGAATTATGTAAAAAAAAATTGAAATGAAATGGAATGCATTATGGAATTAAAAATGGAATGGAAGCACCGAGCGAGCGAGGCAAAACTGGGTTGCTGGATTGTTACTGGCTGGCATTATTATCAATAAATACCGAAGACATAATTTCGGCCAGTAAATACCATAATCAACATAGCCGTATGGCCAAAAGTCCATTTGATTTCTTGAAGGAAATTAAGTAAAAAAACATTTATAAAAATGGAATGCATATGGAATTAGAAATGGAATGGAAGCACCGAGCAAGACAACACTGCGTTGCTGGAATTGCTGGATTGTTGCTACAATTTTTGGTTGAATTTCTGGTTATTCCGTCTAATTACAATCAAAATATGTGTTCCTTGTAACAATGCGTGCGTGTGCAGTGCTTGGATGCAACTCGCATTCCGGAACAACTACAAACTATACGTTTCATCGGTAAATGAGCTTCTCGATTCATGTAAATGCATGTTGACGTTGTATGTATGTATGTAAACCCTTTATTGCACATAATAATAAAAAAATAAAAGTAACATTTTACAAGAAAATAAGTTAAAACGTTGTTAAGGTTGTTGTTGTGAAGTTGTTCCGGTAGGACTCAAATGTATGGTGATGAATTGTACCTGAGCCTGTTGTGCCTTGTTTCGCACGGTGAGTGTGAGTTTCGAAGGCCCACGGAAGTGAGGGCATCTATAGGACGCCAACATAGCGATACTCTTGTTATAGCTGGTTTCTTTGAGCGGCAGTTATAACCTCCCATGAGGCAAGCAGTATACTCGTGTACCGCCTTTTCCATAAAAACGAATGTGGATCTAGGTCTGAATTAAATTATTTTTATTTATAAATATTAGCAGGTGGTAGGGCCTTCTGCAAGTTCTGTCTAGATCGCTACCACCATTTTGTTTGGTAATCCAGCCGCTAGGCAGCAGTGCTTGCACTGTTGTGTTCGGGGCGTTGACAGCAAGACGGGTTGCAACATGTGATACAAACAGTTCTATTTGTTTTGTTGCAATGTCTATAAGTTGCAAGAACATTAGAAATTATCACCCTTTGATCATTTTTAAGAATTTTATAATACCTAGTAGTTGTTCAAACATTACATCTTAACCCTCTGGGTTGGCAACAATGTTGGCAATGCATCTGCAGTGTTGGTGTTGTGGGGTACCTTCCTATTTTATTTAAAAAAAAAGTTTCATTGTTTTATTCAATAAAAAAGCACCCCACAGCATTGAGAAGACCGCACATCCGTTGCTGACCCAGAAACCTAAGATGGAATACCTCTTGTACCAGTAATTTGCACCGACTGCCTTGCTCTCTACACCGAAACAACAGTGCAAGCACTGTTGCTCAGGATCTAGATTAGAGAGCAAGATTTGACACCGAGTCTGCCTTGCGGTTCTGTCATGCACTTCTTCCCATTTCTTAGTCTGGGTTACCCTTTGAGCTTTTTTTTTTAATGTGGAAGGAAAACAAGCAAGTGGGTCACCTGATGGTAAGTGATCATCACCGCCTATAGGCACCCGCAACACCAAAGAGATTGCAGATGCGTTGCCAACCCAGAGGGCTAAGATGGAACACCTCTTGTGCCAGTAATTGCACCGGCTGTCTTGGTTACCACACCGGAACACATCAGTGCAAGCACTACTGCTTAGCGGCAGGATTAGCGAGCAAGATAGTGGTAGCGATCCGGACGGACCTTGCACAAGGTCCTACCAGCCACACGAATAAACAAGTTATCATCTATGTTCGTAGGCTTCCCTACTGTCCAGTTTTGCGCGCGCGCTGGCTGATAGCCATAGGGCGCTCGGTGGGCGCAGTGGACAGCCGGTCGTACGTATGCAGCCGCCATTTTGATAAAGACAAGTTCGAGGAGCGCGGGGACACCAAAGCGCTAGTCAAAAATGCTGTACCGACCCTGTATTTACCACCTGTAAGCTATGGCTATTATAAATAGTACCACAGAATAAATAATAGTACTAACGTACAGAAACTTCTCTTTTTCGACCGCCATTAAACGAATTCCAACTTTACGATCAGGCACAAAAAGTTCGTATTACTTCATAAACATTCGCCAGGCGGCATGCGTCAAAAGGAAGCCGCCGCCCGCGCCCGCCTTCCACCCGCAATGCCTGGCGCACCGCTAGGGTTGGGCTGCTTACTGTAATACTATCACAACGCGCGAAACGCGCGCGCGCGGCAAGCCGGCAACCTACTGCGATTAACCTATGCCATAGGTAATGCGGCGATCGCACCTACAGTGCGGAGTGAAACCTCCCTGATAGTACTATCAACTTCAACATCAACTTTTTGTTTATGGCATCTAGTCGCTTTAAGGGTAGTATCCATTAGTGCCATTGACCATGGGTGTACCCAGGGGGGGCAGGGAGGGCTAGCATCTGACTTGCCCCCCCTAGGCCAGTAGCTGGGTACGCCCATGCCACTGACACACTGCCTGAAAACAGCATAGTTTATAATGTGATTGATCGGTTTTAAAAATGAGGCCCAAAATTCATTCAAGGGACAAATGCTAGAAGTAGACAGTCAAAAAGACAGACATAAAACATATGAATGGACAATATGAAACAATGGAGAATGACAGAAGTGAGACAAGCAACAACTCTTGAGTTTAATTAACAAATAATATCAAGATTGTATTTTGACTCGGACACTGTGCTAGTTGATGACCAGCTGTGATGAGTTTGCTTGCCTTTCCAATGGATATTCATGTATATGGCAACCCAAAAGGGCTCAGGATTGTATTGTTTCATTTCCTAAAATGTCTGCCTCCCACATTCTCAGTTTCTTATAATGTCTGCTTCTCATATTATCAGTTTCCTAGAATGTCTGCTTTTTGATTGTCAGTATCCTATGATGTCTGCTTCTCATATTGTCAGTTTCCTAGAATGTCTGCTTTTTGATTGTCAGTATCCTATGATGTGTGCTTCTCATATTGTCAGTTGTTGAATATGTTTCCTTCCCATATTGTCAATTTTCTACTATGGCTGCTTCCTATAATGTCTGCTTCTATACCGTCCTTGTATTTAGCGGAATATCGAAAGTGAAACAATAAAACTTGTTTGCCTTTTACCAGAAACAAGAACATCAGTATACACCCTCGCTGACGAGTCTAGCGAGGCATTTGTTTTTCAAGAATGGTTACACCCTGCAAAACGAGATTGCGAAGATGTCTCGGAAAATTCGCACCTTGAAAGAAGAAGTGAGACAAGCAAAGAACGAGGTATGTTAAACTTGGCAAAAGCATGTCAGCCTTGCCCAGTATAGGATATTTCTATAATCATTATTATCATGTTCCTACGGCTTGTTTCCTTTTTTTAATTCGTACGCTTTGAACATGTAGTAGATTTGGAGTACAATAGTAGATTGCAAGTGTTCCTGGAAGCAACACGCTCAAAGCGTTTGTAAGCGAATAAACCGATTCGCATATGCTCTCTGGCGTCTAAAGCAAATATCAAACCAAAAAACGGCTCTGCAAGCATATCACGGTTATGTTGCTTCGATTATTAGATATGGTATAGTAATATGGGGAAATACCGTAGATATCAATAGAGTGTTTATAGGTCAGAAACAGTGCATTCGAGGGATATGTGACGTTCCACCAATGACAACTTGTAAACCTCTGTTTAGGAAGCTTAATTTGTTAACAGTACCGTCTATATACATCTTTGAAATGTGTAGTTTTGTCAAAATGCATCAAGACTTATTTTTAACAAAAAACCAATGCTGCCATTTTAATACACGATACCCCAACAGGTTAATTTATCCGAGGACTAAAACCGATCTATATCGTCGAAATTGTTACCCTATGGCCATCAAAATATTTAACAGGTTACCAACTTTTATAAAAGATTACCCAGTACAGCAATTCAAGAAAAAGTTGTTTGAGTGGCTTAGCGAAAAGGCTTTTTATTCAGTCAAAGAGTACCTGGGATAGATCTATTTGTGACATTTTAATTTATTTCACATCCTAATTTAATGACATAACTGATATAATTGCATAGGTTAATATTTTTTAATTATAATACAATAATGGATTTAAAAATATATGAAAAGTAGTTGATGCATCTGACATTTTACCTAATTTTATAATAATAATAATATTTTGTAAATAAATTACACGCAAATATTAATCGTTATAAATTTTGCATGCCATTAATGGTTAAATATGTGAAACTTATATTATTGTTTAAGATCTGTTATGTAACCATATTTATCTGCAATTAAAGTTCATTCATTCATTCATTCATGATCGCAGATTAGGCAGGTCAGGTTATTGCATTGAAGCAACTGCCGTCTGAACACCGTAACTCTGTTACAGAGAAACCTTTTTTACTTTTCTCAGTATGTTTTTCCTTACCATAAGAGCTGTAAGCCATTACTACAATATAATTTAAAAAATATAATAATTTCGCCCCTTATATCCCGGAAAAAGGATTTTTTATACCGTAAAAATGCATAGTTCCAGCGGGATATCAATAAACGAATATTCCTTTCTTAAAGGCCGGCAACGCGCTTGCGTTAGTTGCGATTCTCTTGATATTGCAGGTGTCTATGGGCGGCGGTGATTGCTTACCATCAGGTGACCCATCGGCTCACCCCATTCCCCCCTCTCCTATTAAAAAAAACCGAATCTAACCAGGGCACCGGCTTGTAAATAATATTTGTTGTTGATAATGTTTATACCTACGAAAATGTTCATTATAGTCGCCTATGATACTGTATACTACTTAGATGTTATAACAGCTTCAACCGCCAATGAAAAAGCGGCCTGTGAAGAAGGCAGAGCGCGCCGAAATGCTCGCTTGCCGCGTCTGCTTGGCGGTGGACGCGCCACTTTATACCATAGTGGGCAGCGGGCTCGAAGACAAGTTCACGGAGCTCACTGGGACACCGGTAAGCAGTTTTTGTTGATTGTTGAACCCAACTGAAAATTTTACTTTTTGATTTACCTCTTCAACACCTAAGACCGATTTTTCCGCACTATGAGTTCAACGCCAACGATCGATATATACGTCAAAGCTTATAATATAAAAGTGACCTACGTACATTCGCAATTCGCATAAGGCAGCTTTGCAACTTTACTTTGCTTTTTAGCAACTTTGTTATATAAAAAAATGGTTTACGTGTGAATGACTTTTTTGTATTTGATGTGACGTTGAACATCTTTGATACTAAATGAAATGGTACAATGAACGCGTCAACTCACCTGGCTTACCAGCGGGTGATAAGGCCTTGTGCAAGGTTTGTCCGGATCGCAACCACCATCTTGCTCGCTAATCTAGCCGTTAAGCAGCAGTGGTTGCACTGCCTTGCACTATTGTGTTCCGGTGTGGAGAGCAAGACAGCCGGTGAAATTACTGGTGCAAGAGGTTGCAACACACGCGATATAAACCGTTTATATTGTTATTTCAATGTCTACAAATCGCGGAAACATAAGAAATTGTCACCTTTTAATCGTATCTAAGAATTCTAGTACTACCTAGTAATCGTTCAAACGATTGTATTGTCACTGCTTTGGTTGCTTGGCCAGCTGTCAGCGAAAGACGGTTTGCCGCGGCGGCTGTGCGCGTGGTGCCGCGCGCAGCTGTCGAAGTGCGCTGAGTTCCGTGCGCGCTGCCAGCGGAGCCACTCGCTGCTGCAGACTCTACTGGAACGGGGTCCGGTGAGCTTACTTCACTTATTCTATCTTTGCGACCCGAATCGGTTTCGCTTGAGTACGATTTGAATGTAATGTACGTAAAAACCATACTTAAAAAAGGATCTGGTGTGTATAACTATTTTGCTTTGTTGCAGTTGACAATTAATAACATAAAATCTATAGACCGACAATCGCACAAACTGACACACAAACTCTCCCGGTCGAATTTATACAATGTGCATACAAACCCAATTTTAGAAATAACACCTTTATTTATAAAAACTGAAGACAATGAATCGAATCACGCAGTGGATGAAGTAGCGCATTATACTGAAGTGGAGTATTTGGAGACCGATGATTTTGTAGAGAACGATATTAAGGATATAGACCCGGATTATTCTGGTGAAGGAAACGAAATTGGAAAGAAAACTGCAAATGTGAAAGTCGAATACGAAATCGCTCCCGAATATTTAGACACTGGTGATTATTTAGGAGATCAAACAGAAAATTACAATGACATAAACACGGGTGCTTTTGACCAAAACACCAAATTGAAAAGAAAAGCTGCAAAATTGGAACACGGCAATTCTACAGAAACTTCACAAAGTGACATCGGCGATAAAGAGTACCATTTTCCTAGAAAAAGAAAAAGAATTGGCGACGATGTTTATCCACATTTCGACTACAACGCTTTTGAGCTGAAGTGCAAAGTGAAAATCAGATTTTTGAGCAAAGAAGAGCAAAGACGGGAGATAGAGGAGAGAAAGAGAACGATTAAAGCGAAGTTTAGCTGCAACGTGTGCGGAAAGGGATATTTAAGCGAATATACTTTGAAGAATCATTTGACGTACCATGATCCGGTAAGTTGAAGTATCTATACAACTCCGTTTTTAGGGTGCTGATGATGAGCTGACCTCTCAGTCGACCCAGCCAATGCTAACAGGATAAAACGAAAATCATACGGGAGTTATTGAAGACGCGGTCACATATTAGTAGATGTCCTTATTGAAAGAAAGAAAGAAAATATTTATTCAGCAAAAATTACAGAAAACAGAAATAGACTATAGGTGAAATATTATATAATTTATGCTGAAAAGGGACCCCACTCAGCATAAGCTGCTGCAAGCAGCAGCGCTGTTTTTCAGCGGGGCCCTGAACTTAAAAACCTAAGCTAAAACTAATAAACCTTAAACCTATGCTATTGAAGGAACATTCTTCATTCATATCAAGTCATATCGTTTGCGGGTGGTAGGGCCTTGTGCAAGGTCCGTCCGGATCGCTACCACCATCTTGCTCGCTAATCCTGCCGCTAAGCAGCAGTGCTTGCACTGGTGTGTTCCGGCGTGGAGAGCAAGACAGCCGGTGTAATTACTGGGACAAGAGGTATTCCATCTTAGCCCTCTGGGTTGGCAACGCATCTGCACTCTCTTTGTTGTTGCAGGTGTCTACAGGCGGTGGTGATCACTTACCATCAGGTGATCACCACCGCCTCATCCACTTGCTTGTTTGCCTTCCTGTTGTATAAAAAAAAAAGTCATCAGATAACACAATCGCTTATACGTAGTTATATGAATAATTAAACTGATTGAATTAAATGATTGAATACGGTACCTTAATGGGATAAAAGGAACCTTTAAAGGATCGCTTTGTTGTCCGTCTGCCTGTCAAGAGCCTTTTTCTTAGGATCGTGTGAAGGTCTCGAGTTAAAATTAATATCAAATACTCCAGTCTACAGTCTGACGACAGGGACGAAACTTGTCGTGGATCCCAATTTTTTTGTAAAAATTTACTGATGTTAATTTTTGTATTTTCTTAATTGAAATGTGTTTTTATTGAATAAAGATATTAACAAACTGGAACAAATTACCTTGCTACAAACCGTTCCTTTGATCTTAATGATGCTTCGTATATGTAGAGGCGAGACGCGCCTCAAAAAAAAAAATTTCGCGGAGTAGCAAGGTAATTTGTTCCAGTTTGTTGATATGGACCTCCGCAAAGTAACGCCTGAATCTATTAATTGAATAAAGATATTATTTAAGTTTTGACCTTGACTTTGACAAAGTAAGTGCACCTAGGACCTATAAGTAATGGACTTCTAGTCAGTGTTTATAAAATGGCGTATCAAACTAGGATAAAAAGAAGACTAAATCGACAATCGCTCGCGCTGTCAGTCTGTCGGACCGACGGCGCTGCTGTCAATACTATTATGTAAAAAAAAACCTATTTGCAACGAAACTCAATAAATAATTATTTTATGCAGTTAGACGTAAAGTTGTAAATCCAATGACTATAAATGGTAAACTAATAATTTGCATTTGTAACATTGGCGTCAACCTCTATTCTCATGTCGGGCCGTTTTTCTGCTGTCATTTATTATGACACTGTACATCCATGCATTATAATATCATTGTATATACATTAAATGCCCTCAGAGCGCGGGTCCGTACGAGTGCGACATCTGCCAGTTCCGGTTCCGGAAGAAAGGGAAGATGCTGTTTCATCAGGACGTGCACCGGATGATGTTCACGTGCGAGGAGTGCGGCTGCGTCACGCGGACCAAGTAAACTCAGCAATTGACTCATAGCCTTCAATTTTCAACGAAAGTGTTAATTGAAATAACAAAAAATAATAGATATTTTGACTAAACCGGAAGACGAAGTGTTCGCACAGAATAAATAATAGTACTAACGTACAGAAACTTCTCTTTTTCGATCACCATTAAACGAATTCTAACTTTATAATCGGGTACAAATGTTCGTATTACTTCATAAACATTCGCCAGGCGGCATGCGTCAAAAGGAAGGCGCCGCCCGCGCCCGCCTTCCACCCGCAATGCCCTGGCGCACCGCTAGGGTTGGGCTGCTTACTGTAATACTATCACAACGCGCGACACAGTGAGCGGGCGCGCGCGCGGCAAGCCGGCAACCTACTGCGATTACCCTATGCCATGGGTGGTGCGGCGAGCGCACCTACAGTGCGGAGTGGAACCCCCCCTGCCCGAGGTCAATAGAAATGGCCTTTATTGTAAACAAATATAGTAGCAATTGACACATAACCTTCAATTTTCAACGAAAGTTTTTTTTTATGAAATAGGAAGGCAAACAAGCAAGTGGGTCACCTGATGGTAAGTGTACACCACCGCCTATAGACACTTGCAACACCAAATGATTGCAGATGCGTTGCCAACCCAGAGGGCTAAGATGGAATGCCTCTTGTGCCAGTAATTACACCGGCTGTCTTGCTCTCCACGCCGGAACACACCAGTGCAAGCACTGCTGCTTAGCGGCAGGATTAGCGAGCCAAAATGGTGGTAGCGATCCGGACGGACCTTGCACAAGGTCCTACCACCCGCAATGAACGCCCGCTTTTTCATTGAATTAACAAAAAAATAAATTTTGAATAAACCGGAAGACGTAGTGTTGGTAGGCCTCCCACAAGGTGGACCGACGGTCTGGTGAGGATCACGGGAAACCAAATGCGAGCACACGACCGACCGTCGTGGGGATCCTTGGGGAAGGCCTATACCCAGCAGTGGGCGTCTTCCGGCTGACATGGTGATGATGAATGATAAATTGATTGTTTACAACATTGGCCATTTGTATTGGACCAGACTTTAATTGACATTTTGGCAATATGCATGGATTATGTTTATTCGAAAAATCAAAAGAGCTCTTAAAAAGATAAAATACTCTGTGTATTGTTTTTTTCCTATGCCGTCTGCTATCATATTGTCTGTTTTCTTTTCTACGATGTCTGCTTCTTATATTGGCAGTTTCTTATGACGTCCGCTTCTCATATTGTCAGTTACCTAAAATGTCTGCTTTTTGGTTGTCTGTTTCCTATGACGTCTGCTTCTCATATTGTCAGATTTCTAGAATGTCAGTTTGATTGTCTGTTGTCGAAAATGAAAATAAAAATGAACCAGTTCGATTCCCTGTTAAGGGAGACGAATTTATAAAAATTAATAAAAGTAAGGTCTTCTTTGCGTAGAATTCGCTATTTGCAATATTTAAGATAGTTATTCGTCTATGTGGCGTTCGTTAATTCTACCATGTATAACAAAAATAATATGTAATCCAAGACACCGACCTGGGGTACTATTATAAAAGAACACTTGGACGACGAAGTACTATTATAAAAGAGGGGGCCTTGTACCACAATGTTCTATTATGAACGAGGGTGGCTTGTACCATAAAGTGTTATTAACACAGAGGGAAGCCTTGTACCTAGTTTTATTATGACCGAGGGTGGCTTGTACCACAAAGCATTATTAAAACAGAGGAGAGCCGTGTACCACAAAATACTATTAAAACAGAATGGAGCCTCGTACCACAAAGTTGTCTGATAACAGAGGGGAGCCTCGGACCATTAAGTTAAATTATGAATGAGGGGGGCTTGTACCACAGAGTACTATAATGAACGAGGGGGGCCTCGTTTCTAATAATCGTGCTGTACGTGCGTTCAGGGCGGCCGCGAAGAACCACTCCCTCGTGCACTCGGGCGTGACCTACCCGTGCCCGCACTGCGAGGAGGAGTTCAGCCACAAGACCACGTACTACAGCCACCTGCGCATCCTGCACCCCGCCGCGCACGTGGCCTGCGCGCAGTGCGGGGAGACCTTCGTCTCGCGCCGCGGCCTGCGCCTCCACAGGGAGCTCGGCCACAGGCCGGTGAGTAGGCAGACAGACAGACAGACAGTCTGACACAGCGTGGAAGATATTAGCTTGCAGTGGCCCGTTTCACGAAGCTACAAGTTACAATTTTACAAGTCCAAACCGGCAACATTGGTCATTATGCCCATTGTCATTGGTCATTATTGACCGATGTTGCCGGTTTAGACTTGTAAAATTGTAACTTGTAGCTTAGTGAAACGGGCCACAGGTGGTAGAACCTTGTGCAAAGTCTTTCCGTATCGTTACCATCATCTTGCTCGTTGATCCAGCTGCTACAATAAAATAAAGTATTTTTATTTATTTATTTATTTATATTTATATATTTTCGGAGAACCAACAGCTTACAGATTAAGGCACTGGTCCCACCAAGAGCGAGGAAGCGATTAGCTATCGGCTATTTTCTCGCTCAAGAAACGAACAAAAGATAAAGATCCCCGTGACGGTAAAAGAGAGAGACATATTTATAGTTCATCGCTGGCTGTTCACACTGCCGGCGAGGACTCTCCCTTCACTAGTTGATCGCAGCGATAAAAGCTATAAACGATAAAACTCGCTCAGCGGTACTCGCCAAGCGATGCCCGCTTGCCACCAGAGCGATTATCAGTGTTGCCGTTTTGTAATTTAGAAAAATGCTAACTTTCCGCTAGAAAAATGCTAAAAAATGCTAAAAACAATTTTTAAAGAGCTAAATGAAATGGCAATGCTCATTAATCAGAAATTACACACTCAATATCATATTTTCTCAATTACTTTAGAAGTCCCGAGGTCGAGGAATCGAATTGCATACCAATTCCCGAGAAATAGGTGCACCGTTTAGGAGAAAAGTGCCAGTAATGCTTCGTAGGACGCCATCCTGCTCTGTATCGCTTTTTTTATTTCTTTTTCTGGTGTTTCACTTTTATTGTACCTATAGATTACACTCTTAAACCTCTTGGATGCTTGGCAAACAAAAAATGCTAAATAATGCAATATATGCTAAATTTAAAATTTAACACGCTAATTAAGGTAAAAATGAGCTAAATTTAGCATTAAATATGCCAAAACGGCAACACTGGTGATCATTTTACTGTACAACTGTATCAAAGAGTTTTGTATGTAGAAAGAGAAGAGTGGCAACTCAGAGTTTTAAATAGCATGTATGGAAAGTGCTGCCGTTAGTGTCAAGGAACTGAACTAATGCAGTGTACTCCTATAGCTATAGATAGGCATTTATACATGTACGTGTGTATGCGCACCTGCGCATAAATAGACTAAATCAAAGTTTTGTTCTGGCAAGTTTTATGAAAACAATTATACAAGTAAGAATGCCATAGTCATAAAATATGCAAGGATAAATAAAATTTTGATGAGTTAACAAAAAGAGATAACCAAGACCGTATCGACATCCAAGCAAACCTTAGAGCATTAGGAACGGGAGATGGCATTTAATGACTGACCCCTCAGCCAAAGGTATAGGCACAATGTGCCTACGCGACATAAAAACTAATTTACAATCGATTAATTTGTCAGTCACTAAATCGCCACCGAAGAGATTACAGCTCACCAAAAATGCCTACATACTCGTATGCTATAAGCACCTGTACAACTTGTTCTAACACATCAAGTTTAGAAAAGGAGGGTAGAAGATATCATTTTTCAGTTATTTTTCTAGTCATATGTAGCTAAAACATTATTTCTGTGAAATGTTTTTAATGACATAAAAAATCGAGTCAAAAATAAATCGTTTGCTATCGAGTGTAGCCGATATTTATTATCTGTGGAGTGTCACATTTGCATTAGTATTCAGTTATTCAGTGTGTGCGTAAAAATAAGAATGTGAAGGTGTGCATAATAACGCAAGCGAAATTGCTTTAGTGTGATAGGTTAGACATTCCCCCCCCCCCCCCCTCGCGAGAATCGGCAGAATTCTGTGTAAGCAAATAATCACACAAGGCTACTCCCGTTCTTAATGCTCTAAGAAGCAAACGAAAGCCAGAGTTGACAATGGCCGCCTCCAACACGAGTGGCTAGCAGTCACAGATAGTTTTTTTTAGTTATTTTGTAGTTCAGTCAACAACCGTCAGGAGACGCTGGTAAATGTCAAAATATATTACTGTATGCTCGCCGTCCCGCCTGAGCGAGTGGTGCGAGTAATCGCCCGTTGCACTGGAATACTCGCTTTATAGCCGAGCGCCCAACTATCAGAACTACACACTCGCTCCTCGCTGCTCGCCAACTCGTTTCTAGTTTCTAGCTTTGATCGCTTCTAGTTCATCGTCGGTGGTGGGACTAGTGCCTAACATAGCCAATTACAGGATCTCACAAGTAGCAATTTTATTTCATATTTCCATGGACACCATATGTTGTTAGTATCAGTAATTCTAAGGGGTTAGTTATATTTAAAATAAAAATAAAATGACATACAGGACACGGCTCACCACATAATGATAATGACATTGATGAGGGCATGTAGTTCCCCAAATTGTGACATGTAGGCACAGTCCAACCTGTCAGCGATCATTTTCAGAATGAATAAAGCTAAGCAGCAGTGGTTGCACTGTGGTGTTCCGGCGTGGAGAGCAAGACAGCCGATGGCATTACTATTTCATTATGGGATCAAATCCTGCAATAAATGAATTTGAATTTGAATTACTGGCACAAGAGGTGTTCTGTCTTAGCCGTCTGGGTTGGCAATGCATCTGCAATAACCTCGGACTTGCGGGTGTAAGCGGTGATCACTTACCATCAGATGACTCACTTCCTCGTTTTCCTCTTTTATGTATAAAAAAAGAAATGAAATTTCAATGTGTAACCATGATCTCGTTGGTCAAATTTCCCCGTAACAGGAGTTACGGTCAGATGGCAGCTTTGCATGCGCTGGAAAGACGATTTATGCCAAATTCAGGCGAGAATTTTGTGGTTTTGTTTTTACAGAACGTAAAACACAAGACCGAGTTCAAGTGTTCAGGTTGCGACGTCACGTTCTTAAGCTCGGCAGCGCTAAACAAACATAAAGCGGTGTCTCGCGGCGTGCCGCATGCGGCACTGTGGCCCTGCGCGGCGTGCGGCGACAGCTGCGGCAGCGACGCCGCGCGCGCGCAGCACCAGGCCGAGTGCCACCCGCCCGACCACTGGTGCCAAGAGGTACGGATACGCTAAGACACAATCGTACGTTGATTTCCGATTAATTCACACTGACCAAGTTACAATTTATATCTTTGTATCTAATTTTAATGTCACCCATGCAATCCAGTCACCGTCTTTAACTAGCTGAGTTAAGCTGAGTTAAGCTGAGCTTAGGAAAATTTTGATCGATACAATCACTCCAACATTCCATTATCTCGCGGCTCGCCGGATAACCTGGAACGACATCGGTCGACATTGTCTTTAGTTCTGTTCGATAATTACTAGCTCAGCGCAGGTCCGGGTGGTAGGACTTTACGCAAAGTCAGTCCGGATCGCTACCACCATCTTGCTCGCTAACCTGCCGCTTAGCAGCACATGACATTACTGGCACAAGAGGTATTCCATCTTAGCCCTCTAGATTGGCAACGCATCTGCAATCTCCTTAGCATTGTGGGTGTCTATAGGCGCTGGTTACCATCAGGTGACCCACTTGCTTGTTTTCCTCTCTGTTTTATATAAAAAAAGAGTGGTTTTTTCCTCGCATGTGTTGAAAAATGTCGTATGAAACGCGTGTGCATCGATGTACATGGGCGTACCCGGGGGGGGGGGGGAGCAGCTGCCCCCCCCCCGGGAATCTCGTAGAGCATTTATGAACTCTCCTAATTACCAATCAAAGTGTAAACGGGGCCTTATGCTCTAACTTTTAAATAAAACGCGCAGTAGACACTGGCAAGATGCGCGGTGCAATTGCCATAAAACCGCGCGCGACGATGGCGGGCGAAGATTACCGAATCTAGCATCTGACTCGCCCCCCCCTAGGCCAGAAGCTGGGTACGCCCATTGTAATGTTTTATGTAGATACGACTTTGATATTCGGGACTACTCGGGCATACTCAGTGTTGTGTGCGCAGTGCTCGCAGACGTTCGCGAGCGCGGCGTCGTTCGCCACGCACGTGCGCCGCAAGCACATGAACGAGCGCGCGCCGAGCTGGCGGCGCCCGCCCTCCACGCTCAGCCCGCCCTTCGTCTGCGAGGTCTGCGGGCTCGTCACTCAGGTACGCCCACAGACTGTCCGCTCTCACTGAGATCTGAAATTAAATGCGTTTATTCCGATGATGAAAATGTTCTGTAAAGTTTTACAGAACATTTTCAACCATTTTAATTTTCAATTTCATTTTGTAAAGGTTGCAATGAATGAATGAATAAAGAACCAAGGGTCGTATGCTAGGATACACTGTGTCACAGGACCGTTCCAGAGAACAGAGATCAGTAGCCCGTTTCACGAAGCTCCAAGTTACAATTTTACAAGTCTAAACCGGCAACATTGGTCATTATGCCCATCGCCATTGGTCATTATTGACCGATGTTGCCGGTGTAGACTTGTAAAATTGTAACTTGTAGCTTCGTGAAACGGGCCACTGATCATTGGTGTTAGCGACAGGCTCATGCGACCTCTATGGAATGCCTTAGCTGTCATAGCTTTTGAATATTGTTTGTTTTTCCTTGCTGTCGTACGTCGTCTTTTGTACTATCTTTACCGTTTCTCAATATACTTTATAATTAGTTCACTAGTCTGAATTATTTTCGAGCCCGACTGCCAACAATTGGAGTAAAAACCTTTGGTAGCGTACCGTGGTTCTGAAAATCCACGGAGGGGCCATCTATACATGTGATATCGAAAACTTTTCGCGTCTGTACATTATTGATATCGGCAAAAAAAAATAGCTAAAAGACGCGAGGTATTGGAATAGAACGTAAATAATCAATTTTTGAAAATTTCGTCTCCTTGTCGGTTTGTTCGTTTGTGCGCGCATCGCACAAAAGCCTCCTAATGGTAAAAGATTTTGGCGTGCAACCCTGCGGTGTTGAATGACCCCACGTGACCTTTTATTTTAATCAAATTTTGATCAGAAAACAGATGGGTGCCGAGTTTTGTGATGGTATCTTAGACTACCTACCCGCTGCGCGCTGTTTTTTTCTTATTCATTTTGTGAGCTTCCTGACTTACAAGTCAATGCTTGAGTCTATCAGCACCTTTAAGCGAGGGCCGATACTTGAATAAAAAGTCTAAAAACTCTCCTCTCACTTAAAAGTAATGAAAAAAAAGATAACCCAAAACACCGACCCCTTATTTTACTGTTATAAAAGAGGGGGACTTTGTACCACAACGTACTATTATGAAAGAGGAGGTCCTGGTACCACAAAGTACTATTGTGAAAGAGGCGGCCTTAGAGCATAAAGTACTATTATGAACAAGGGGGTCCTTGTACCACAAAGTACTATTGTGAAAGAGGGTCTTAGAGCAAAAAGTACTATTATGAACGAAAAAGCCTTTGTAACTACCCTACGACAAAGTACTCAAAAAGTACTATTATGAAAGGGGGGCTTGTACCACAAAGTACTATTATGAACGAGGGGGCGTATTTGTATGACAGACCGAGTCAAAGCTGCGCTGCCACATGGACCACCATGAGAAGCCCTTCGCCTGCCCCGAGTGCCCGAAGACATTCGCCAACAAATACAGCAGAGAGGTAACCTAAGGCACCCAGCTTTTAGCCTTAAGTCCCCCCTAAGTTCATTCCCTAGGTATAAACACCGGCAAAGTGCTTGGATATGTTTTTTGTTACAAAGTAGGTAATTAGCTTCCTAAGTGAAACAAAATAATATCAGACTTTTTGGCTGCGTCATTTAATTAAAAAAATAAAATCATTGTATGAAATCTGGATTAAAATACATACTTGCCTTCGTCCATCACATATTAAAAAAAACTATGCCAGATATGCCATTGACAGCTCACTTGTTAATGGCGGTGTTCCGAATCACGCTCACAGCGTTATAGCGCTGACGGCTCGGTCTTTATATGGTGTGAACGCTCTGAGCGCTATAAAGGTGATTCGGAACTAATCGGTACCCGGCTAATGTCACATCTGTTACTTTTTTAAATTTGTGGTTGACTAAGGTAAGTTTGTATATTAATCCGTCCCAAGTTTTATAATTTTTTTTTAAATTATATGACGCGACTCATAAATCTGATATTAATTTGGTTTACTTGGGAAGTTAATTGGGAAATTACTTTGTTTTGAAAAAATATCCAAGTGCTTTGCTGGAGTACATCCCTAGGGAATTACACTACCTACTACACTGCTACTTTGCCAGTTGAGCTAGCGTCTTCTTTTTCTCTGGTCTGGTCTGAGCATTGTTTAATTTAAAATTATGTTTAACTAAATTGTGCCTTTTTTGTGGTGGCAATATATTATTATTTTTTAATTTAAAATAACCCAACGGCGGGCGTGGGGTCTTAAGGCCCAACCCGTACACTGTTGTATTATACTGACATTGGCTCAAGCTGGAGGCCGCCATTGAAGAAAAGAGAAAAAGATTTTCCATTATTTGTATTGAAAATTCAAATAATTAATTTTTCAATGTGCTCTATTTTAACGACCATTGTACGCTTGTAGGGGTTTAAAAAAGTGTGCTTGTGTTGCAGTACCACATGCGGGTGCACACAGGCGAGCGGCCGTACCAGTGCGATCAGTGCCCGCTCGCCTTCACGTCGTTGACTAATCTCAGGAGACATGTCGAAGTCGTGAGTACCCCAAGAGCCAAGGGCAGACCAGAGGCCAAGCGCGGGGGGGGGGGGGAGGGTCCAGTCGACCACTCTCGGCGTAATCTCATTGATATGTACCCCCCCCCCGCTCGAAGGCTTTTAATTACCGTACCTCGCTTGCCACATTAAAGAAAGAAGTTATCTATAGTGACGGATACATCCATTGGTCCGTATACATCCATAGATATAAAGTGACGGATATATATATGACGGATAAAGTTTAATAACCTACCCTTGTTTAGATACACCTCAACCGACGCCAGAGCTACTCCTGCCCGATATGCCCCAGGACTTTGACGACGGCCAGTAGCGTGAAGGTCCACGTGCGAAACGTCCACGGCGGCGCGCCGCAGCCTAAACGCGTCAGGACACGAAGGAAAATGGCGAGCACTGGAAAATAAATCGTTGTTTAAAATTTGGGTGGTTTTATTAATTCTTTACAATAAATAGAAATTTCAAAAGAGTTGGCTAGTTTTTGATTAATGGCATCCGGGGATAAAATCATACTTGAATTCGGTCAAGTCCGAAGGATACTGCCTAGTAAGAGCATAACACGTCGTCCACTGATGCCACATTCCTATATTTAAGTGTTTTAAGCAACTGATAGTTTAGCATACTAGCTGTTAAGTTTTGACAGACTTTCCTTGGAATAGGTGTCGAAATTTAACTGTGTTGGTAATTGAAACGATTTTAGCGCGGCATACCGTTAAAATTGAACACATTTTACACGGGGCATCTGGCCTCCAATTTTGGCGCTCTTCGAGATGTGTCAATAAATGATAGATTTTGAAGGGACATGGGGGGCTATTCTCGGTTTAAGCGAGATGCATCTCGCACGAAAACAACTGTCAATTCCCTTGGAAATCTGTCACTTTTTGACGGGTCTCGCACATGAGATGCATCTCGCATGAACCCAGAATTAGGGTCCTGACAGCTGTTTTGGGCTTATGTCTAGTATGACTTCATTTCTACGGACGCGAGAGTTGCTACTAATCTTTGGCAATAGAATAGATTTGTTACTATTCTATTACGATTCTATTGCCAAAGGTTTCTAGCAGCGTTAAATTGTTAAGTATCTTTGGTCAGTGTTTCCGAACGCTAATAGAAATTAAAATCTACCATTAGTAGTAGAAACGTGTGGCAACACTGATGCTAACGTCAAAGTGCATGTATTGTACGTGATACGCGATGCCTTTATTTATGAAAATATCACAAAAATGGATTGTGGATTGATTAATGCTACTTAATTTATCTGAATCACTGGTCACAGAGGAGGTAGTCGCTACATCGTTGCAGCTGTGTGTTATCAGTAATACGTAGTATCTATCCCTTATTATTTGGTGATAAACATTACAATTTGTTTACAATAATTTGTTACAATGCCCGTGTGTGGAGTGTTAGGATGCGAATCGGATTCAAAAGTAGTACCTAGCTACACGTTTCATAAGTAAGTTGATTTTTCATATCACTTTATTTATGATTTAAAGAGGAAAATAAGCAAGTGGGTGGGTTGATTACCACCGCCTATAGACACCCAACAACACCAAGGAAATTGCAGATGCGTTGCCAACCCAGAGGGTTAAGGCAAACAAGCAAATGGGTCACCTGATGGTAAGTGATCACCACCGCCTATAGACACCTGCAACAACAAAGAGAGTGCAGATGCTTTGCCAACCCAGAGGGCTAAGAAGGAATACCTCTTGTGCCAGTAAATACACCGGCTGTCTTGCTCTCCACGCTGGAACACAACAGTGCAAGCACTGTTGCTTAGCGGCAGGATTAGCGAGCAAGATGGTGGTAGCGATCCAGACGGACCTTGCACAAGTTCCTACCACCCCCAAACGTTTATTCATTGTCAAGTCATGTACATTATAAATATGGATGTTACATTGGTGTAAGTCAGTCCATGACGCCCTGTACGGGTACACAATAATGATTGATAACTAAATCTAGCATACAGGACCATAATGTGCCATATCATAGAGCCGGCGTCTTTTTTGTCCTGTCATTTTAGATCAAATGTACTGTAAAATGGGCTGTAGAATTGTATGGGTCTGGGGCTATCTGGCCTAAAATAAATCATTAATTTAGTCCTAATTATTTCTAGGCTTCCCCGCTTCCGACTCCCGCGCATGCGGTGGCTGGCGGCGCTCGGGCGCCCGCCGGACAGCTGCCCCCACGTGTGCGGCCGCCATTTTGAGGACGCCATGTTCGTGGAGTGCGACACAAGCAAACCGCTGATTAAGGATGCTGTGCCGACCCTGTTCCTGCCTTCTGTAAGCTTTTTCACTCTGTTGTCCGTCTGTGAACTGGAAATATGTCAAAACCTATATACCTAGCCTAGCGTTTCTTAACCTTTTTTGTCAAGGACCCCTTAGGAAATCAAGCGACAAATACAAATACAAATTACAAAAAAATATGCGTGCATAGTGATTACAAGGCTTTCGGTAGCATTTATTTATGATTGTTCAATGGACATAGATAAGACTGCGGACCCCCATACATATGCTCATGGACCCCCAGGGGTCCGCGGACCACAGGTTAAGAAACACTGACCTAGTCGACCAAATAATTGTTTCCCCACTTGAAACTTATCTCTTTGTAAGTAATTTCTTGGTTGATTACTTTCCATTGATCTTTAGTCATGGAATTTGGCAAAAAGCAAGGTCTCACACCACCAAAAGGTATGCTATAAATTTGTGCGTAAATCGAGAAAAATTTGAATACTACTTCATGCTGGTATTTTAGCATTTAAAGCTATCTTTAACATAAAACTACTGTGAGACTCGGCATATATGTATATTAATACAAACTAAATAAATAAAAAAAAATTTATTGCCAACATAACACACTCACCCAGAGGTTAACTGGGAGAGATCTAAAGGGATAAGATCGCCTTTGTACATCACTGTATTTCTTCTTGTCATTTATGTTATTTTGTACAATAAAGAATTTACGTACATACATACATACTATGTACTATGCCTTGGCAACCAGTACCAGTCTCAGCATATGCCAGGCATAGTACCTGGTGCTGGTTTTCAGTCAGCGTTGCCAGACGTCCCGATTTTTAGCACAAAATGAAGTGTCCCGCGCGGGACTGGCTCAGTCCCGTTTTACGGAGATAGGTACTCGACCAGTGGGGCTATTCTCGGTTTATGCGAGATGCATCTCGCACGGAAACAACTGTCAAACCCCTAGGAAAACCGTCATTTTTAGACGCATCTCGCATGAACCGAGAATTGGGGTCTAGTAACCTAGACGGTAGTCGTTTTTTGGTAAAGCACCATATTTTCATTAAAAAACAGTTTCTATAGCTGTCTATCATCACTGTAAATTTAATTTGTAACTCAAATAAGACGATACGTAATAAAAATCTGCTGATTATTCAAGCTTTTCATGTTATGTCCCGCGTTCGATGAAAAGGTCCCGCTTTTTTATACAAAAGGCTTCAAAATCCCGCTTTGTCTGAAAACAAATCTGGCAACACTGTATTTGAGTGTTTCAGTTTTCTGTGTTTTCAGTTTTCACTACATATAAATACTTTGGAGTCGTCGGGGGCTCGTAATTAAGAACCACGGACTGGCCCGAAACAGGTCGGGCAATTCTCGACTTTAAAAGACGTGAGTGGTACGTTTGTTATAACAGCGTCGTTTTGCATTTATTTGTTTCTAGAAAAAAGACCCGCTGTCACCAGCTCCAGCTGGCAATGTGGAGCAGCAAGCACATCCTAAAAAGACAGCCGTTCTGCAAACCAGTGTTGCCAACGCAAATCCGGCCTCCCGTGCAGGGAAAGAACAATCGAAAGTGTCACAAGTGAGTAAGTTTTTGTCAAAAATATTCTTTCGGAAAATACGGAGGCGGTACGGCATCGCAGTGACGCATCGTATCCGTACCGTTATTGCATGTCCCCCACACCTCTGCTCAAAATACGGAGGCGGTACGGCATCGCAGTGACGCATCGTATCCGTACCGTTGTTATTGCATGCCCCCCACACCGCTGCTCAAAATACGGAGGCGGTACGGCATCGCAGTGACGCATCATATCCGTACTGTTGTTATTGCATGCCCCCCACGCCGCTGCTCAAAATACGGAGGCGGTACGGCGTCGCAGTGACGCATCATATCCGTACTGTTGTTATTGCATGCCCCCCACGCCGCTGCTCAAAATACGGAGGCGGTACGGCGTCGCAGTGACGCATCATATCCGTACTGTTGTTATTGCATGCTCCCCACGCCGCTGCTCAAAATACGGAGGCGGTACGGCGTCGCAGTGACGCATCATATCCGTACTGTTGTTATTGCATGCTCCCCACGCCGCTGCTCAAAATACGGAGGCGGTACGGCGTCGCAGTGACGCATCATATCCGTACTGTTGTTATTGCATGCTCCCCACGCCGCTGCTCAAAATACGGAGGCGGTACGGAATCGTAGTGACGCATCGTATCCGTACCGTTGTTATTGCATGCCCCCCACACCGCTGCTCAAAATACGGAGGCGGTACGGCGTCGCAGTGACGCATCATATCCGTACTGTTGTTATTGCATGCTCCCCACGCCGCTGCTCAAAATACGGAGGCGGTACGGAATCGTAGTGACGCATCGTATCCGTACCGTTGTTATTGCATGCCCCCCACACCGCTGCTCAAAATACGGAGGCGGTACGGAATTGCAGTGACGCATCGTACCCGTACCGTTGTTATTGCATGCCCCCCATACCGCTGCTTAAAATATGGATATCCCTGATTTTGTATTAGACCACCGGATATTCTAATGGTTAATGACTATAATGCTAGAGGTTATGGGTACGGTTCCCGGGAGGGGCAAATGTTTGTATGATGAATACGAATGTTTGTGCCCGAGTCGTGGATGCTATATGTATTCAAGTTTATATTTATCTATATAAGTATGTACATCCGTTGTCCAGTACCCATAACACAAGCAGCTTCAGTTGCTTTGTTGTACATTTTTGTATTGTTTGTACCTGAGTCTTGGCGGTTATGTGTAATTAAGTATGTATTATCTTAAAAGTATGTATATCCGTTGTCTAATACCCATAGTACAAGCTTTGCTTAGTTTGAGACTAAGTCAATTGGTGTTAGTGATTAGTGCTCCCTCAGTGAACTCTTTTCTCGTATCATATCATTTATTCAGGAACAATACAATACGAAGATTGTGTTTGAAATACAATTTAAAAAGATACAAACTACAAAAAGATTCATATAACAAATAGATTAGATAGACTACAAATTAACTGTTAATCACTGTTTTATACATTACATTGATTGCCTAAGACTTACTTTTCTCATTAAACATTCCTACAATTGTTGTTGTTTTTCTTACAATTGTTCATCAACAAAGATCTCATTAACACTATAGAAGCACCCTCTCAATAAATTTACATTTAATTTTCTATTAAAAACCACATAGTTGGTAAAAAATATATAGGTTTTTTAAAAATAGACTAGACAAACATTTAAATCAATAACATAAGTGGACAATGATATGCACGCACCAGCTTAAAGCTGACTGTGCATTACAAATAATAATTGTCTTGAGATATTTAAGTATTTATTATTATTTATCTATTCCGCAGGCTTCAGTAAGAAAATCGCTTGAGCCGCCAATTATTGAACTTCCTGTGAAACCGGAAGTGATCGACGACTTGCTCGCTTGCCGCGTCTGCTTGGCGGTGGACGTGCCGCTGTATAACATAGCGGAGAGCGGGTTAGAAGACACGTACTCGGACCTCACTGGAGCCCCAGTAAGTTTAATGCTCTATTTTTATAAAATAGGAATTAGGAATTAGGAAAATAGGAACGTCATTTTTTGGTCGAACAAGGAGAAGAGTTTTCACGTTTGTATAAGCTGTAAGCTGATCTTAGGGTAGTAGAATGGGGCCTATACTGTATCTTGTGTACGTTAACGTGAGTTTGATCTGCTCTGTTCGTTTACACCAGATTGCAGCATGATTACAAATGGCGTAGTATTTGTGCACCTGCTATAATAGATGACTTTACGTCAAGTATATTTAAGTTTTTTTTAATGAAATAGGAAGCCAAACAAGCAAGTGGGTCACCTGATGCTAAGTGATCACCACCGTTTATAGACGCCCGCAACACCAAAGCGATTGCAGATACGTTGCCAACCCAGAAGGCTAAGATGGAATACCTCTAGTGCCAGTAGTTGCACCAGCTGTCTTGCTCTTCACGCCGGAACACAACAGTGCAAGCACTGCTGCTTAGCAGGATTAACAAGCAAGATGGTGGTAGCTATCCGGAAGAACCTTGTTCAAGGTCCTACCACCCGCAAAATACCCCGCTTTATTTCATTTTAAGCGAATTGTGTCAATGTAAAATCTTTTTGAACCAACCAGTGCAACTAGCACGAATTCTTAACTCGCTACGAAACTCAGTGCGGCTCGTTCTAACCAGCCCAGTGGGAGAGAGACGCACTAAGTCACGTAACCAGTTAACGCATGTCAAGAAGATTCGTTATAGGTGCACAGTACCGTGTGACTAAATGACACTTATGACTTTTCGCGTTCAGCGTGACACGCACCGCGTTGTTACGCCATCTCTTTGGATCCATAAATTTTGCGGGTGGTAGGACCTTGTGCAAGGTCCGTCCGGATCGCTACCACCATATTGCTCGCTAATCCCGCCCCTAAGCAGCAGTGCTTGCACTGTTGTGTTTCGGCGTGGAGAGCAAGACAGCCGGTGCAATTACTGGCACAAGAGATATTCCATCTTAGCCCTCTGGGTTGGCAACGCATCTACAATCTTCTAGGTGTTGCGGGTGTCTATAGGCGGTGGTAATCACTTACCATGTGGGTCACACTTGCTTGTTTGGCTTCCTATTTCATAAAAATAAAAAAATATATACTTGACGTAAAGTAATCTATTATAGCAGGTGCACAAATACTACGCCATTTGTAATCATGCTGCAACCTGGTGTAAACAAACAGAGCAGATCAAACTCACGTTAACGTACACAAGATACAGTGTAGGCCCCATTCTACTACCCTGTGGAACATCAGCTTACAGCTTATACAAACGTGATAATTCTTCTCCTTGTTCGACCAAAAAATGACGATCGTGACAATACAATTTGATGAAACCATAGTAGTTGACAGGAAGGAGTTTTTTTTTTCAGTATACATAGTAGTTATTCATGGCAAACTGGATCAAACGCTTGAGAGTCGTCCAGAAATGCAGCACCGCAATAGTGCTTTTGTTTAAAGGTTCTGTTTATTATTTCGACACGTGTATGTATCTGTTTTATTGTACCTTGTTTAATTTTGAATCTAAGCAAAACAATTGTAACAAATGCCTTGCTACTCCGCGGGACTAAAGCAGGGGGGTTCCACTCCGCATTGTAGGTGTGCTCGCCGCATTACCTATGGCATAGGTTAATCGCAGTAGGTTGCCGGCTTGCCGCGCGCGCGCCCGCTAGTCTGTGTCGCGCGTTGTGATAGTATTACAGTAAGCAGCCCAACCCTAGCGGTGCGCCAGGGCATTGCGGGTGGAAGGCGTGCGCGGGCGGCGCCTTCCTTTTGACGCATGCCGCCTGGCGAATGTTTATGAAGTAATACGAACATTTGTACCTGATCATAAAGTTGGAATTCGTTTAATGGTGGTCGAAAAAGATAAGTTTCTGTACGTTAGTACTATTGTTTATTCTGCGACTAAAGGAAGCAAGGTACCACGGAGTAGCAAGGAAGTTTGTTCTAGTTGGTTTATATGAAGCTCCGCAAAGTAACGCCTGAATCTAATAACCTTTTAGCCGCCATCGTCTTATATTTAAGACACAAAAGAACCAGCTCAGTTCACCGCAGCCTTAGAACAAATGTCATATAGTTTTTGTGTCACAAACACAAACAATTCCGATGAAAATGTCTCGCCGGTTAAAGCAGCGTTTCTTAACCTTTTTTGCCCACGGACCCCTTAGGAAATCAAACACAATTTATTGGACCCCCTTAATAAAAAAGCAGCAATAAATTTCGGACCATTTATTTTAGTACTACAAATTACAAAAAAATATGCGTGCGTAGCGATTACAAGACTTTTGATGGCATTTATTTATGATTGTTAAATGAACCTTAGATAAGACTGCGGACCCCCTTACATATCGCACGTTTAGAATTAAAGCGACCCATTTCTGAATTATACACGTCCCAAAATATCACCTTAACTAAAAGACATAGGGTTTAATTTTGGGAAATATCATATTCAGAATTGAGTCTCTTTAATACTAAGCGTGCGACATGCTCACGGAGCTCCAGGGGTCAGCGGACCACAGGTTAAAAAACCCTGGGTTAAAGGGTTAATTCCTGGATCCAAGCATTTGATTTCACGTGTTTGCTAGCTGTCGGCGGCCGACGCTTTGCCGCGGCGGCTGTGTGCGTCGTGCTGGGAGCAGCTGTCGAAGTGCGCTAAGTTCCGTGAGTGTTGCCAGCGGAGCCACTCGCTGCTGCAGACCCTACTCGAGCGGGGCCCGGTGAGTTCACTTGTTAGTATATTTATTTATGTAGTTTATGTATAGTATACAAAATAATGTGTGTATATCTTTATATCTATGTATTGTATTATATGCTTTGTATGTATGTAGTAGCATTTTGTCATTGTGTTTCTATTACTCGTTCTCTATCCGCACCGCCCACAACCTTTCTGTTTATGCCCAAAGGTTGACTGGCAGAGAATGCCTTAAGGCATTAAGTCCGCCTTTTGTACATTTCTTATTTTTTGTGCAATAAAGTTTAAATAAATAAATTGTGACGTAGTGACATTCGCGCCTTAGCATTCAAAATTTCGCACGCGGGTTTAAGAACTTCGGTGGCCTAGTTGGTTGTACGACGGTCGACAGAGCCGAAGTACGGGAGTTCGAATCCCATGCCGGCCGCAATGCAATAGCGGTCTTTGTTTGTTTGTACGGGTTTTTCTAGACCTTTCGAGTATGTTCTGAAGCGTATTTCTCGATAATGAAGAATTTCCATGAAATTAAAAAATCTGAAATTGAATATACTGGAAGGTTCTAGAAAAACATATAGGTTATATAAGCGCGCGCCGCGGTCGGCTGGAGTGAGTCAATTGTAAGTGATCGAAGGGAACAGATCTCATAGGAAGCCAAAGAGTACGAAGTGAGAAAAGTGTCGTGAGTGTGGAAAATAGTACATTTCTGTTGTGAACGCTATTAGCTTAGATTTTAGTGCTGTATTCTGCGTGTTTCGCGTTGCTCAGTAAGTTAGTTAATAAATCCCGTAAAATTCGGCACAAGAAGGCTGTAATTTCTATCCCGAACCCGTAGCTCGTAACAATATTGTCAGCTGGCGAAGCGTGCACTTCCGCATGCTGAAGAAACACTTTTGCATGCTGAAGTGGGGTGAACTGTACTTACACCTCGTTGAGAATCTTCTCATCAGAGGTTTTTCCCGAACCGGTGGTAAATTTTATAAAATTTGTAAGTGCTTCTTGTAAGCCTGATCTGAATGAAGACATTTCGACTTTTGACGTTGTTTTCTAATATTTTAAGACTGTATTTGACTGATTTCGTTTGTTGCAGATTACAATTGATGACATTAGAGCTATAGATCGAGATTCTTTGAAACCGATGAATACCGCCAGAACGTCAAATGAATGTGATTTGAAAAATAAAGATGGCGCAGTTTTAGGAATAACGCGACTAATTAAAAATGAAGATAGCAAAATATCTCAAGAAGCGGATGAAACCGGGAAGTATACTGAAGTAGACTATTTGGATGTCGATTATAGTTTAGATAACGATATTAAGCTTATAGACCCGGATTATTCAGAGAAAATAGATAAAGAAGTTAAGAAAGAAAAAATATATGACGAAAATGATACAGAACATTATGAAATTGATAGTTCAGATATTAAAATAGAAAACGATGACGATGGCGCAAACACTGATTCTTCCGACGAAATAATCTATTTACGTAAAAAGATACTGAGTAGAAAGCTTAATACGAAACGCAAAAATAATATCAAAGATACTGCTAAAAACGGGCGCCATTTGAAAACTTGCAAGATAAAAAAAAGAAGGATCGGCGACGAAGATTATCCACTCTTCAACTACGAGGCTTTTGAAGAAGAGTGCAATGTTAAGATTAAACTCTTGAGCAAAGCGGAGCAGATGCAGGAAATAGAGGACCGGAAGAAGGCTAACAGCGGCAGGCTGAGCTGCAAGCTGTGCGGGAAGGTGTTCAAACATGACACCACGCTGCAGAACCACTTGTCATTCCACGACCCGGTGAGTTCATTAACTGGCTCAATTAATTATTATATTAATTATTTGTAAACTATTAAGATATTAAACATAAGTAGATTAGAATATAATAGAATGTAAATGTAAATTGTATTTATGAAAAAAATTTAAATGTTTATTTCTAAACCATGCTCGACATTCAATATTCGGTTTAGGTCTAAATATCCACATGCCCGAAATTTTAGGACTGATTCTCTTTAGGAACTAGAAAACTGGCCTCACACGACATACGGGCAGACAAGCGAATAGGAGAGTGACAGCAATAGGGCTCCTCTTATGGTAATTGGGTACGAATCCTAAAAAGCAGATGGAATGATTAACGACGGTTCCGCTCCTTGCAAATATTTGACAATGTTTTATTTAACTAGCCGTGTTAGTTTGTGGGCCAAAATTCTTTTTGATGCCTATAAAAATGTCCCTTGTACATTTTAACGCATATTTTTTATTTATCCTGATATTCTTAAAATAATATGTTATCTTTAAATTCGGAATGGCATACGCATACCCGAATGATGACTGTTATAAAAATATTTGGGGTCAGAATAAGAAAAAAACTATTGTTTGGTAACGCAGTGGACACTATTCTTGAGGAGTCATGGGGACAGG
Organism: Ditula angustiorana; assembly: GCA_963691745.1. Taxonomy (NCBI): domain Eukaryota; kingdom Metazoa; phylum Arthropoda; class Insecta; order Lepidoptera; family Tortricidae; genus Ditula; species Ditula angustiorana. Next base: position 6,767,460 of record OY829500.1, on the reverse strand, counting down.
TAACGCAGTGGTAATTTGGGTACCAAATGAGAATTTTCCCAGAATAAACCCAGGATGGTGGGAAAATTCATAATAAAAATTGGGGCCCGGTTGAGAACTAACGTAATATTACTAGGAAAATATTTCGAGACATCTACAATTTTGTAAAAGTGCTTATACATTTTTAATTTTTTTTTAGGCACTAAAAAGAATTTTGGCCCTTGTATGTTTTTTTGTTTGTACGTTTTGGTCAACTCTTGCATTAAAGTTCCTTCCACTTTATTTATTTATTGTGTGGTAATAGTACATAGTGTCCTCGCAGAGCGTGGGCCCGCACGAGTGTGAGATCTGCCGCTACCGGTTCCACGTGGCGCTGAAGCTGCGCAAGCACCGCGACCTGCACCGCGTCCAGTTCACCTGCGGCGCCTGCGGCTGTGTCACACGGACCAGGTAGCCCCTTCTGTCTGTCCCCATGGGGAGCGTTCAAGTATTAGTTAACGCAATTTGGGGGGGGGAGGGAGTCTCGTAAAACGTTACGATGCGTTACAGGGGCGGGAGGGGGTCTTTCTTACAACACGTTACGTAACATTGTTTCTAAAAAATTAGGCAATCAAAACTCCCAAACTGGCAACCCTTTTTATTAACGTTACGGGGAATCCCTCGATTGTATTAGTCTGGTCTTCATTTTTTTAATTGGTTCTCGCAAGTTGGCAAACCTTTTCGTTTATATTTCACGGGGAATCCCTAGATTGCATTGTACGTCATTTAATGTTGTTTTTGTCATTTAGTGTTACGTAACGTTTAGGGAGGGGGAAGGGGGGTACAGAAAAACGTTACGGTGCGTTACAAGGGGGGGTCAAAAATCTTCAAAAATTGCGATACGTAATACTTGAACGCTCCCATATCTGCAGCCGCTTTTTTCTGTAGAGAAGGGTCGCAATAGAGAGATCTCTCTCCAGGCGAGTGTTATGCCTGGGGACCGAAGTCCAAAGGATGAAAGTTGCAAGTTGTATATATGCGTCCGTGTTACGAAACTCCGTTGGCGCGAAGTAGCGCATGTCAGTTGGTTTCCTCTACTCAACACTAGATGGCGCTAGAGTCGCCACACTTCCTCTAAACTTTGGAGGCCCGCCACAACGTCAACTTCACGTCGTTTGTGGTGCGGGCGCCGACCGATCATCTGTCGACCTTCATGAAGCAGGAATTCTGGCCGAAGGGAGTCGCTTTCCGTCGTATTCGCGGACGGTTGCTGGACACCCCGAAACTAGGTCACACGTCGCCGAAGTAACGTGCTAATTTTAATGTTTTGTTTTATAAATACGTATGTTAGTCTTTAAGGTATTTTTTCTATGGGCCTATGCAGACTGAAATAAATGGTTATTAGCTGTAGCAGATTGACAGATGTTACTGTGAATAAATAAATAAATAAATAAATAAATAAATATCTTGGGACAATTTACACCAATTGTCCTAGTCCCAAACTAAGCAAAGCTTGTACTATGGATACTAGACAACGGATAAACATACATATATAGATAAATACATACTTAAATACAAATAACATCCATGACTCAGGTACAAACATTCATATTCGTCACACAAATATTTGCCCATACCAGGATTTGAACCCGGGACCACTTGCACAGTAGGCAGACACATGTGCCACTGTGCCATACAGGTAAGGAATATTTCGTATTTTAAACATAATTTCATAAAAGCATTCATGAGAATCGTGTAACTGGTGATATTAGGGTAACTTTAATACATTAAAAGTACCAACTGTACTTCAATTATAATGGAGTAAACACGTGCGATATCCGCCAGTAAACGTCAGTTTACTCCAGCTAATTAAAAATACGACCTTAGTGAAAATTGTAATGTAGGTAGTAACAGACTGCCGTTTATAAATATGTGGGTAGGTATTCTTTTTATGCCCAGTTTGTCTCTCAATAAATGTTATAACGCAAGGCCGTGGTTTTACTGGTTGGAGTGCTCCTGTATGATCCCAGTGTCCAGAGACTTCTCAAAAAGGTTATACAGTGGCCTATGAATCAAATTGGTCGACTACGTTACATCTTAATGGTAATCGAAGTCAGGGCGGTTTGCTAGTAATAAAACAACACTCCTTGCCTCTAGGACGTCGGCGAAAAACCATTCGTTAATGCACGAGGGCAAGACGTACACCTGCCCGCACTGCCAGCAGGTGTACGGGCGGCAGACCTCGTACTACAACCACGTGCGGACCGTGCACCCGGGGCACAACGTGGCCTGCGACCAGTGCGGGGAGACCTTCCTCTCCGCGTTGGGGGTCCGGATGCACAAGGCGCTCGCGCACAGACCGGTGAGAGACAAGTAATCTACATCTACACATCTACATCTACACATCTAAATCTACATATCTAAATCTACACATCTACATCTACACATCTACATCTACACATCTACATCTACACATCTACATCTACACATCTACATCTACACATCTACATCTACACATCTACATCTACACATCTACATCTACACATCTACATCTACACATCTACACTTACACATCTACATCTACACATCTACATCTAGACATCTACATCTACACATCTACATCTACACATCTACATCTACACATCTACATCTACACATCTACATCTACACATCTACACTTACACATCTACATCTACACATCTACATCTACACATCTACATCTACACATCAGTAGCGTGGGGTCGGAATATAGGGTAGTAAACCCGGAGCAAAAAAACGTGGGTTAGAAATATGAGTTACTCAACTCTGAGCCAAAAAAAGTAAGTTTTACCTCGTAGCTTCTGTTCTTTGAAAACCGGTGCAGTTGGGGAAGCAAAGCGTGCTTGTGTCTATGTCTATGGTAAGCCCAAATCCTCACAGTTAGTGTTAACAACGTAATTACCGCGATTATCTGAATTGTGAGTTTCATCATGACCGCGAAAGGCCAACTCCTGCTTGCTTAAAAGATCGACCGCGTCAATCAAACGTCTCATTAAATTTCGATTACGCTCTACTTTCCTATTATGAGCATTAAAGTTATTGCCACAAAAAGTCTCAATTCTAGTATTGCCAAATTCATGTAATAATATACAACCGCGTATGTGTTTCTAACTTTGAACGTCTTTCCGAGCTGAATTAGTCAGATTATTAATATCTAATTAGCAGTTTCGATTCTACACACTACTCTAATCGGAAAAGAACAGACATGGAAAACAAAATAATTTGATCAGCTTGCAGCTCCCGGTTAGCCAATTATACTTTTCGTATAATGAGCTGCGAAAATGTTTGAAAAATCCGTCCCTTCGTTTAAAATTAATTTTTAAGACCGGACGAGCGCGACCCAAACCTATAACATGTTTCTTATTTTCAAAGGACAACTTTGAAAATTGACTTGCTTATTGAGCAAGTAGTCAGTAAGACAACAATCAATTTGCACTAAAGCAGCCATTTATACCCACTTAATTTGTTGTGCCCAATGAAATCAGACTACCTATTATGAATGAGTTTTTAAAACGAAAATATGAACTAAACAAACCTGAAAATAGATCAGCCACACAAAATCACGGTTGCACAAAACTATAATAAGATTAACTTTCACTGGTTTTCCTTAAAAATCGCGAAATTATTCAATAATTCCAAAAAAACAAAAGTGATTCAGAAAGTCAGTACTTTCGTTCGTAATGCGAACGCAGCGCGTCTGTTTATGTGGGAAAACAACGAATTTCCACGAATTTCAAACATCCAATTTCTAAATAGTAGTGTTGCCATTCTAATCATGTGCGTTAATATTAGTCTAGAGTTAACATGGGTTATTTATACTGAATTTGCAAGGAAATGTTTACTTCTTTGATTGATGATATTAAATATACCTTATTAACATTTAGATAAAGTAAATACGACCACCTTATTTTTGAATTCGATATATTTAAAATAAAAATTTCCCTTTTCATCATTTATTATGACAAGAATTACGATAACTTAAAATGAAACTGCAGACTTATTCTGTTAATGATAAGATTTACTTTACTGCGACACTAGTTTCGACCCGGCATCACGCTAGGACATTAAGGGCTTGAAAAAGAAGTAAACCTTACGGTTAGCACATAAAGTCTGATTTCAAACGTAATAACCCGCTGCATCGTGGCCGTACCGAAGACCATAATTTCTTGGAAGCGCGTTGAAAGTGTGCGTCATTTAATGAATGAATATGCGCTTGTGTGCGTGCCTCAACTCCCAAATTTTCGAGCGCATTACCGGAGAAATACAATGAAATAAATTAGTGAATCGATTGCGTTTCGATTATGCATTGGTGTTAAGAAAAAAGTTGATTTTTGTTATAGGCGAGTGAAGCTATTGTACAACGGATAACTTAGAGTTGCGTTTAGTTTTGGGTTCTAATTACCGTTCTGGGCTTAGGGAGGCTACGAGGAATCGGCTTCTATGGGAAATTCGCCACTGCTACACATCTACATCTACACATCTACACTTACACATCTACATCTAGACATCTACATCTAGACATCTACATCTACACATCTACATCTACACATCTACATCTACACATCTAAATCTACACATCTACATCTACACATCTACATCTACACATCTACATCTACACATTTACATCTACACATCTACATCTACACATCTACATCTACACATCTACATCTACACATCTACACTTACACATCTACATCTACACATCTACATCTAGACATGTACATCTACACATCTACATCTACACATCTAAATCTACACATCTACATCTACACATTTACATCTACACATCTACATTTACACATCTACATCTACACATCTACATCTACACATCTACACTTACACATCTACATCTACACATCTACACTTACACATCTACATCTAGACATCTACATCTAGACATCTACATCTACACATCTACATCTACACATCTACACTTACACATCTACATCTACACATCTACATCTACACATCTACATCTACACATCTACACTTACACATCTACATCTACACATCTACATCTACACATCTATATCTACACATCTACATCTACACATCTACACTTACACATCTACATCTACACATCTACATCTACACATCTATATCTACACATCTACATCTACACATCTACACTTACACATCTACATCTACACATCTACATCTACACATCTACATCTACACATCTACATCTACACATCTACACTTACACATCTACATCTACACATCTACATCTACACATCTACATCTACACATCTACACTTACACATCTACATCTACACATCTACATCTACACATCTATATCTACACATCTACATCTACACATCTACACTTACACATCTACATCTACACATCTACATCTACACATCTACATCTACACATCTACATCTACACATCTACACTTACACATCTACATCTACACATCTACATCTACACATCTACATCTACACATCTACATCTACACATCTACATCTACACATCTACACTTACACATCTACATCTACACATCTACATCTACACATCTACATCTACACATCTACATCTACACATCTACACTTACACATCTACATCTACACATCTACATCTACACATCTATATCTACACATCTACATCTACACATCTACACTTACACATCTACATCTACACATCTACATCTACACATCTACATCTACACATCTACATCTACACATCTACACTTACACATCTACATCTACACATCTACATCTACACATCTACATCTACACATCTACACTTACACATCTACATCTACACATCTACATCTACACATCTATATCTACACATCTACATCTACACATCTACATCTACACATCTACATCTACACATCTATATCTACACATCTACATCTACACATCTACATCTACACATCTACATCTACACATCTACATCTACACATCTACACTTACACATCTACATCTACACATCTACATCTACACATCTATATCTACACATCTACATCTACACATCTACATCTACACATCTACATCTACACATCTATATCTACACATCTACATCTACACAACTGCACATGTATTTAAAGAGGAAAACTTTGTTTAGAGTAAGCTAATGCTAGAGTAAGCATGCCTTACTTTGTCCGTGATATTTTCAGTCTTCGTTGATTTTATTGTTGCTAAAGTTTTCTATATTTTTTATTTGGATTTAAATGAGTAAGTTTCGGAACAAAAAACGTTATTATTTCTTTGAGATTTTTGTAACTGAGTATTGCTGTTTTTACACTTCTATGCCGTTCTGTTCGTGAGTGGGATGCCGTATTCTTTTTGACAGAAAATGTATTGAAATTTTCAATAAGACAAAAATATCTAATCTAATTTAATAACCTTATTTGTTTGTCACAGAACTTAAAACTTAAAACCGAGTTCAAATGTTCGGACTGCGACGTCGCGTTCTTGAGCTCGGAAGCGCTAGACAGACACAGAGCGGTGTCTCGCGGCGTGTCGCATGCGGCACTGTGCGCCTGCGCGGCGTGCGGCGACAGCTGCGGCAGCGACGCCGCGCGCGCGCAGCACCAGGCCGAGCGCCACCCGCCCGACCAGCACCGCTGCGAAGAGGTAAGCGATATTTGTCAAAGTCAAAATTTGCGAGTGGTAGTACCTTGTGCAAGTTCCGTCCGGATCGCTACCACCATCTCGCTCGCTAATCCTGCAGCTAAGCAGCAGCGCTTGCACTGTTGCGTATCGGCGTGGAGAGCGAGACAGCCGGTGCAATTACTGACACAAGAGGTATTCCATCTTAGCACTCTGGATTGGCAACGCATCTGCAATATCTTGGGTGTTGACATCAGGGGACCCACCTACTCGTTTGCCTTGTTATCCTTCTAGGTCTACTATCACATCTATAATACTATAACACTTACTAATATTATAAATATGAAAGTTTGGATGTTTGGATGTTTGTTACTCAATCACGCAAAAACAACTGAATGGATTTGGATGAAATTTGACACACATATAGTTTATAACCTGAATTAACACATAGGATACTTTTTATCCCGTAAAAATGCACAGTTCCCACGGGATAGCGATAAGTGAGTTACACGCCGCCGTGAGGTCATGAGCGGCAAAGCAACTAATTCTCATTAATTTGTCCAGGAGATATCGCAGATTGCATGTTGGATGCACGTTTGCTCGGTTCAATTAAACAAGTCTACGCGGACGAAGTCGCGGGCATAAGGTAGTGTCGTATGAAAGAAATGTGTCATTTATTCTGTGACGGATTAGCAAGTTGAAGTGGCAGTGGGCACGGCACATAGCACGGAGAACTGATGGCCGATGGGGTCGGAAAGTTCTCGGATGGCGGCCGCGTATTGGCAAGCGCAGCGTAGGACGACCAGCCACAAGATGGTCCGATGACCTCATACAGGTGGCAGGAAGGCGCCGGTCGCATGCCGCTTCCAACCGGCCACTTTGGAAATCCATGGAGGAGGCCTATGTCCAACAGTGGACTTCTTGTGGCTGAGATGATGATGATGATGATGATTCTGTGACGGCACGCAGCATTCCCTTCGCAGTGCGACGTGGTGTTCGCGAGCGCCGCTTCGTTCGCGCGGCACGCGACGCGCAAGCACCTCGCGCGGCGGCCGGGCGCGCGCGCCTTCCGCCGCGTCGAGCGCGGCCGGGCGCCGCGGGGACCCGTCGTCTGCGAGCTCTGCGGGAAGATGCTCAAGGTATATACGCTACTGGCGAACGCGTGCCGCTTCGTTCGCGTGGAATCAGGAGCCTATGTCCGTCAGGGATAGTGTAGCTTTCTAGATGTAGATATGTAGATGTAGATGTAGATGTGGAGATGCAGATGTGTAGATGTAGATATGTAGATGTAGATGTGTAGATGTAGATGTGTAGATGTAGATGTGTAGATGCAGATGTGTAGATGTAGATGTGTAGATGTAGATGAGTAGATGCAAATTTGTAGATGTAGATTTCGTAATTGTTATTCCATTTTTTTAAATCTTACAAAAATAGACCGCAAAACGTCAGCTATCAACTGTTATTTTCCCATCAAACTATACAAAATTATTGTATGCTATGTCATTCGGCTTCTTATTTTAATTCTAGAATAAGCTTGGACTTCTTTGTCCGTGATATTTTTGCAGTTTTCGTTGATTTTATTGCTGCTAGTCCGTTGGTTTGGTTTTTGTTACGTTTCTGTTTTCTACCATTAATTTGTACAGTAGAAAAAATGTTTTTCATCCCTGAAACGTTTTATAATGACAGTTGCCAGAATTCCAGGGAATTAAAAAAGCGAGTGTAAGTTGGTTAGCTTACTGGTTTGTTTGCAGAACGGGGCGCTGCTGGAATACCACATGAACAGCCACCTGTCCCTGAAGCCTTACTCCTGCCCCAAGTGTCCCAAAGCCTTCGCCGTCAAGGGCAACAGGGAGGTAAAGTCTTCAGGATTCCGTACCCTAATTGCTGTGCTATTTATTGTTATCTTTTTTTGTATACCTACGTGTGTATGTCATGTACTATTGTGATAATTATGTATATTGCACTGTAATCTGTGGCGACTCTAGCGCCATCTAGTGTTGAGTAGAGGAAACCAACTAACATGCGCTAGTTCGCGCCAACGAAGTTTCGTAACACGGACGCATATATACAGCTTCCAACTTTCATCCTTCGGACTTCGGTCCCCAGGCATAACACCGCCTGGTGAGAGATCTCTCTATTGTGACATACCTCTACAAATCTGTTTTGAAAAGAGAAGAAAAAATAAACTGCTGAGTTTCTTGCGGCGTTTCTTCTCAGTAGTATCTTCCATTTTCCGAAGCGCTAGTAGATTCAGACATGTAAAAGAGCCTATATGGCCTACTTGCAAAATAATTTTTTTTTTTTCATTTTCAAAGGGTAAAACGGGACCCTGTTACTTGCGTTCTTATCTGTTGAGGCTTACTACTCAGTCAATGAATATATCAAGGACATATATTAGTTTAATTTTAATATTAGTTTTAATTGCATGTTGCTGAAAAAATTGTTGCGGGTAGGTCACGACAGACATGCTGCATGCTCAACTGTGGCTATTTTTTTTATGAAGGAAAACAAGCAAGTGGGTCACCTGATGGAAAGTGACTACCACCGCCTATAGACACCCGCAGCACCAAGAAGATTGCAGATGCGTTGCCAACCCAGAGGGCTAAGATGGAATACCTCTTGTGCCAGTAATTACACCGGCTGTCTTGCTCTCCATGCCGGAACACAACAGTGCAAGCACTGCTAGCGGCAGGATTAGCGAGCAAGATGGTGGTAGCGATCCGGACGGACCATGCACAAGGTCTGTCTGTATGCCTAATGGCACAACATAGTGGTATATTAATAAAACAGATCACTCACGTATTTTTCGTCGTCGTCGCGCCACCGCCGCGGGGGCTCATGATTAAGGACCGCGGACTAGTCCGAAACATGTCGGGCATTATTGTAATCGATTTTTTTTTAAACAGACAGGCAGACAGACTGCCCTGCGTGTTTTTTTTTTAATTAAATAAAAATCGATTACAATTGTAACTGGTTCCCCGCGATACAGGCATTGCCTAGTGTGGGGACCCCTGAAAAATTTTGTTACATCTATATGCAAAATAAACAAATTTTTAATTTTTTTTTAATTTTTTTTTTTAATAATTTAACAACAAATGGCGTCATCTCTCGTCAGCGGGCATTCATAAATGACCAAGTTGAATGAGATAACTTGATTAAGTTTCTCATAGATGACACCAAGGGTAGTTTACCCAAAGAAAAAATATCAATACTCAATACTCAATACTCAATATTTTATTGCTTTTCCACAATGTGTATGTTACAGGTGTTAACTTAAGCTATGTGTTCATCGTGGACCCTGTCGGGCACAGCAACTTTTGACGACCAATAATGTAATGACCGTAAAGACGAAACACATTGAAAAATTCGCAGGGTATGGCAGCGGTAATGTGGCGGAAACTGGAATACGCAATGCCATTACCCTAATTTTTCTTTGTGTCAAATTTAATTTGAATGTCGGGCATTGCTCGACGTAAAAATACGTGAGTGATCCGTTTTATTAATATGTCCGAGTCTCACGGTAGTTTTATGTTAAAAACATAGTGGGTACTCTACTTTTGTAACATTCCTGTTCTACCTATGCTTGACAAATAAATACTTTTAATTAGAATTACTGAGACTCCGCTGTCCGTCCGTCTGTCACCAAGCCGTATCTCAAGAAACTGGATAGATTGACAGTTGAAATTTTCACAGATGATGTATTTCTGTTGCCGCTGTAACAACAAATACTAAAAAACAGAATAAAATAATTAAAAAATTAAAATTGTAATGACAACACAAAGAAAAAAAACGCAAGGCACGGAATGCGGATGTTGCAGGTTCAAGTCCTGCCATTGCCCTAATTTTTCTTTGTGTTGTCATTACAATTTTAATTTAATAATTTGAATGTTGTAAACATTTAAAAATAAAAAATCTAAAGAAATTTCGGTTACAAACTTTAATAAAATAAATATTTAAGCGGGCTCCCATACAACAAACGTGATTTTTTTGCCGTTTTTATAGATAATGGTACGGAATCCTGCGTGCGCTTCGCACTTGGCCGGTTTTTTTTTAATACGGGAAAGCTAGCTAGCAATATTTCAGCACTTTTAATTATTTACCTAATAAGGCGGTGTTGAGGTTAATGTGTGTGTGTGTCAGGCTCACATGCGGGTGCACACGGGCGAGCGGCCGTACCAGTGTGAGCAATGCCCGCTCGCCTTCGGCCGGCAGGGCAACCTCGCGAGGCACACGAAAACTGTAAGTAGCGTACCCTTAGCCTTCGAGCGGGTACACAAGCGACCGGATAGCCTGGTGGTTAGTGGCCCTGACTACGAAGCTTGAGGTTCCGGGTCCGATTCCCGGGAGGGGCAACTGTTTGTATGATGAATACGAATGTTTGTACCCGAGTCTTGGATATGTTATATGTGTTTAAGTATGTATTTATCTATATATCTATATATATATATATATATGTATATCCGTTGTCCAGTACCCATAACACAAGCAGCTTCAGTTGCTTACTTTGAGACTAGGTCAATTGGTGTGAATTGTCCCAAAAATATTTATTATTTATTTATTTATTGGGCGCTCGGCGCTGCGTTGAGCGCGCGTTGATAGCGTACACACACCGCGTTCAGCACGGCGTTCAGCGAGCGTTAGTAGGGTGTGTCAGTTCGAAAATGTTCGACCTTCATTTTCACAACTTGCGTCTACTCCACACGAAAGCGCGCGATCAAATGTGCGACAAAATGGCGGCGCATGTATCTCGAGGCGCGCGGCTGACGCCTGCGCAACGCGCGTTCGTACGGAGATAAGTGGACGCGTGTTAACGCACGCTTGACCACAAGCGCGCTTGCATGTGTACACATGAACAGAACTCCTGTGGCCCGTTTCACGGAGCTACAAGTTACAATTTTACAAGTCTAAACCGGCAATATTGGTCATTATGCCCATTGCCGTTGGTCATTATTGACCAATGTTGCCGGTTTAAACTTGTAAAATTGTAACTTGTAGCTTAGTGAAACGGGCCACTGGTTCTCTAAACGCGCGGTGACAAAGCGCGCGTTTGAAAGCGCCCAATGTGTTCTCGCTCTTAGAAGAAGCTGAACATTATAGTACCTTGTCGCTATCAGTGTTGTGATAGATTCGAGCAACTCTCATTTCATACGTTACTACTTTTTGTTTGTGATGTCATTGCATATCATTTAATACCATCACAAACTCGATTAAAAACCATCATCACCAATCATCCTTTCATTTTTAACCCTTAAAGGTGGAATATTGTCACAAAATAAAAATTCATGCCCTTTAATCCTTTTTTTCGTGACCCATATATGGGTCACTGGCACGGAGCTAATTTTCGTGTACCATATATGGTGCACGGATCTTTGAACTAGTTAAAAATGAAATTTAGACAAAGGTCGCTCTCGTCTGTCAAGGTGCACCTAAACCAGCGCGACAACTTCCTCTGCGACCTGTGCCACAAGACGTTCACGACTCGCGCGGGCGTGAAGCTTCACGTGCGCTCCGTGCACCTCAACATGCCGTGGCCGAAGCGCGTGAGGAAACCGAAGAAAACCGCGGCTGGCAACTAGTCACACCGCTAGCAATACATATATCTGTTGTTTTTTTTTATGAAATAGGAAGGCAAGCAAGTGGGTCACCTGATGGTAAGTGATCACCACTGCCTATAGACACCCGCAACACCAAGGAGATTGCAGATGCGTTGCCAACCCAGAGGGCTTAGATGGAATACCTCTAGTGCCAGTAATTGCACCAGCAGTCTTGCTCTCCACGCCGGAACACGATAGTGCAAGCGCTGCTGCTTAGCGAGCAAGATGGTGGTAACGATCCGGACGGACACACAAGGTCCTACCGCCCGTAAATGTTGTTTGGCAATAAGCGGTTAATCCGTATACTAGTGAAAGAATTGGAAAGAAATAACTTGTTTTATGGTTTAGCGAGGTAAACGAGCATGCGGATTTGCGGGTGGTAAGACCTTGTGCAAGGTCCGTCCAGATCGCTACCACCATCTTGCTCGTTAATCCAGCCGCTATGCAGAGCGTGCACTGTTGTGTTCCAGCGTGGAGAGCACGACAGCCGGTGACATTACTGGCACAAGAGGTATACCATCTTACCTGTATGGGTTGGCAATACATTTGCCAACTCCTTGGTGAAGCGAGTGTCTATGGGTGGTGGTGATCACTTACCATCATGTGACTCACTCGTTTGCCGTCATACTTTATAAAAAAAACCTAAGTAATATTACCTTTTGTACATTTTATTGTTAACTTTGTGTAATAAGGGACAGGTTCGCCTTTGTATATTTATTTTGTTTTTATTTTAATTATCTTTATTCTAATAAGCGATAAATACATATTACATAGATATACAATACTATATACATTAATTCAAAGATAATGTATTGTGTAGACCGAGAGTCGCTTTATGGAAATCGTTAACATGCTTTAAGTTTATCCCTGTTATTGTAGATGTTAGAGTTGACTAAGAAGTAATTCAGGCTAAGTGTTTCTACATAATTTTTGCACATGTTCTTTTTAACAAAACTAAAATTGAATCATGAGCTATCAAGACCGTGGCCCATCGACGATTAATAGTGGGTCACCGGTGGGTCACGGTTTCGAGAGAATAAGAGCCACGGACTCGATTTTTGACACACGAGTTATCGATTCACCGCAGTAGATCTGAATCTCTGAATCAGTCATCGATACATTTTCCATCAACATGTACAGTCAAGGAATTTAATTCGCTACCCATTTCGTTGAAATGTCGTCTGACATTCGCAATGCATTAAGGTCGATATGTCAAACTAACGTCTTGCTCTATAGCTCTTATGGTGACAGTTTGCTATATGATATTGAACCTTAGGTGGGTTGGAAATTTAATTCCTTGACTGTACATATTTATGTTATGGTATGGTATTTCCATATTTTATGTTGTAAGCGAGGGTTGTTTCAATAAATAAATCCTTGATTTTATCGTGTAGTTTTATTCATCATTGAACTTTCTGTTCCGGAAATCTGGCCACTGGCCGCACTTGCACGTGCTAATAGTGGCTTAACCCTTTGAACGCCAAGAACGCTTAAAGGTGTCGCGAGCTGATGCGCCCATCACGACACCGACGCATATATTACAGCAAAGTTCGAAGTGATAATTATCATTATTAATCTTAGGTCTGTCTAGTATGTTTATGTTCATAACTTAAAACATCTACATATGTAGCATATCAACCCTGTACAGTTCATACATGGTTTATATTATATCAATGATTTACGAGATAAAAAAATCGCTTATAGAATATGAACTCTTTGGCACGTGTTTCCGAACGCCTATTGGATAAAACTACCCTAAATGGTAGAAAATTGTGGCAACACTCAACCTAACTTCAGTCAAAGTTGCTGACTGAAAACCATCTGAAAACTGACACTATGGCCAAAAATTAAAAAAAAAACTGAACTGACATTGGCACAAACAAGGTATTGTACTATGGTACTGGGTACATTAATGGCACCATAACAGAGAAGTGGAACTTTAATTTTGTATCAATGGTTCTCCCGTGTTTTTACAATTGATTTACGAACTTATTGTGATAATGGCCGCGTGTGCAGTGGTCGGATGCGAATCGCATCCGATAAGTACTCCCAACTATACGTTTCATCGGTAAGTAAACTTCTCAATTCATGCAAATTATGTTGTTACCATTGATCGAAAACTACAAGGACAGGCATGTTTGTAAACGATTTTAGGTTTCCAGAGCCAAATAGCAATAAAAATTCCCGTCTGTCTTGTCTCTCAATATATCACAGCTACCAATCTTGTCCGAATAAAAAAATCACTTTTTGCCTAAATAAAACAGTCGAGGCTGTAAATAGAAGGGGCGATTTATAATTGTTCACTTGATAATTTTTATTTAATAAGCAATGAACACTAAACAATATAATTTAATGTGCAAACCAAAATGTTTAGGTTAGAATGTTGTTTATGTTAACGTATAAACGTGAATCTAATTAACGATCGAATGTTTTAAAGAGTTTAGTACAATAGTACAGAGTTGACAATGTTGTTATAGAATTTACAAGTGGTTGCTTGGAGACCTAAAATCATAAAGGATATGCAATGCATGCAACCTGGTTTTATGTTTGTACCGTTTGGGGTTGAGACCCTTGGACCGTGGGGACAAGGCGCGCACAGTATTTTTAAAGAGTTGTCCACGCGCCTTGTTGAAGCGACGAGAGATTTAAGGGCTGGGTCGTATTTGGCTCAGCGCATCGGCATTGCTGTGCAGCGAGGCAATGCTGCCAATCTGTTGGGTACTCTTCCGCCTGGCGCTGATATGGAGACATTATTTCATTTGTAATTTATTGGAATTATTTGAGTAATGTAATTTTTTTTGTAACTTTTTTTAATTAATAGTAGTTAATGAAATGAAATTTTAAATGGGTTCAACATTATTTCTTTGTGTGAAGCTCCAATCAATGCTGGAGCAGAAGGGAGTCCCATTGATCGCACAGGACCTATGCCTCACCAAACATGCCGGAGGCACAACAGTGACGCGGCAGCTCCATCAGCACCCTGAACGCGTTATTACAAAGGCCCTTTAAAATATGTTCAATCTTTAACATAAAACTACCGTGAGACTCGGACATATTAATAAAACGGATCACTCACTTATTTTTAAGTTGAGAAATGCCCGACATGTTTCGGACCAGTCCGTGATCCTTAATCATCAGCCCCCGTGGCGGTGGCGCGACGACGACTGCGTGCCGTGGCCCCGACAGCTCGGCTGCTCGGTGCAGGCGGCGAACAACTACCCTCGTTGGCTTCATTATTTTTAATGTCGGGCATTTCTCGACTTAAAAATACGTGAGTGATCCGTTTTATTAATATGTTCAATCTTGTTAATAGACTGCCACGCTGCTCGACGTCGCGCGCGCTCTGGCTGCTGGCCATCGGTCGCCCGCTGCGCACAGCTAACAGCTGCACGCAAGTGTGCAGCCGCCATTTTGCGGAGTCCATGTTCGTGATACGCGGCCACACCAAGTCGCTGATCAAGAACGCCATGCCGACCCTGTTCCTACCTCCTGTAAGTTACTTTTATCATTAAGTAGCGCCCAGACTGGAGACAAGAGCCCCCCCAAGCCCTGCTAAAGTAAAGTCGATTGTGTACATATACATACAGACGTGTCACTGGATACGTTGCCTGGTTAAGAAGAAATGGGTCTTATATAAATAATTATAAGAATTTTGGACAGACAGGATCAGACAGCAACTTTATACTATATAAAGATATATGTGTCCGTGGTTTAGGAGGAGTAAGCGGCCGAATAAGGACCGACGGAAACAGACAGCAACTTGGTATTGTACTATGTAAAGAGGTTACCGAGTACACCTACTTTTAACAAATAAATTGTTATCCTACTTAATAATATAAACGCGAAAGTTTGTTAGTATGGATGGATGTTTGTTAGTCGTTCACGTAAAAACTACTGAATGGATTTGGATGAAATTTGGCACACACATAGTTTAGTACCTGGATTAACACATAGGATACTATTTATCTCGTAAAAATGCATAGTTCCCACTCGATAGTGATAAGTGAGTTATACGCCGCCGTGACGTCATGAGCAGCAAGGCAACTAATTCTCATTAATTTGTCCAGAAAATATTGCAGATTGCATATTGGGTGCACGCTTGCTTGATTCAATTAAACAAGTCTACGCGGACGAAGTACAAGTTAGTGAATTATAAAATTTATAAAAGCGAGCGTGCTAGAGCCTCTGGTTCAACTTTGTTACTTGTAAAAAAGCTAGCGAGTGAATGCCAACTTTTGTATTTGGATAGATTAATAAGAAATTTGTTTCAGCCTCCGAAGCAAAGGCAGCGTATGAAGCCGACGGAGAGCGACGACTTGCTCGCCTGCCGCGTCTGCTTGGCGACGGACGCGCCGCTTTATAACATAGCTGGCAGCGGGCTCGAAAACAAGTTCACGGAGCTCACTGGGACACCGGTAAGGATATTTTAAAGTATATAATTGTGAAGAGAAAAAGACAAATTAGGAAGTGCTGAGAATTGTAGAGGAAAAAAGATGTCCCTTAAGACGAGTGTGAACTCAGCCCCAAAAAGCGCTCCTCATACAAACGGCGGTAACGTTTTCCACCCTTTAAACCTGAATCTATGGCAATGATTTTTTGGTATGTCGTCATTATGCCTTAGAACTAGGTTTGTATGTTTTGATTTTTTAAATATTCCTAATAGTTAAAAAATTTCGACGGTTTTTTGTTTAGTATGAAACTCTTATGTTCAAAATTGAGCCTGTGCAGGCTCCCCTCCGCCACCCCCGCGCTCCCCGCTCTAATTTTTTAATCCCAATAAATGCCTTGACAAATGACAGACGAAGAAGTACGAGCAACGTGTATGTTTGCCTTTTATTGAAGGAAATTATCAAACCTGCAAATTGTAAAATTATCCTTATCTATCAGTTACCCTTTAAATTGCAATTCAAAACTGTTTGTGAAAATTAAGGGCTACTTAATAGGTTGATTATAGATGTATAATTATATGCCTATGGTTTAAGAATCCTTTAAGCGAGAAAAGCTGTTAAATTTTGCAACAGTTTTTCTTATTTAAGTGATAGATGCAATTAAAATAAAAGAACTTTGCCATTCCGTGGCTTGCGCTGACCTGTTCAGCCAAAGGTGACCGTTCACCCTGCCAGACTCTGCGAAGTTTTGAATATGCGTTGTTTTTACGATTATTGCATTTTTAGATTGTTTTAAACTTTCGTGATTTTCACACATATTTATAACGTTATCGGTAGAAAATAAACAAGACAAAGCGCGAGCAGTCTGTTCGTGACCACGGCGCCGTTGGAACATGGCTGAAACGTCGAGGTAAATTCAAAATGTTTTTATCGCGTTAAAGTCCCGATAACGTTATAAATATGCTGCCTTTTTAACCCCGAATTTGAATGAAAATATTTTTTTGTACGTGTTTCGCCAGCTGTCGGCGGCGGACGGTTTGCCGCGGCGGCTGTGCGCGTGGTGCCGCGCGCAGCTGTCGAAGTGCGCTGAGTTCCGTGCGCGCTGCCAGCGGAGCTACTCGCAACTGCAGACTCTACTCTCGCGGGGCCCGGTGAGTTAACTGGTGTCCCTATATTCACCCTTCTTGAAGGTTCTGTACCCAAAGGGAGTCAATTGGGCTCTATTACTAAGCGTCCGTTATCCGTCCGTTCATCTGTCTGCTGGTCCATACGGACTTACGGCTGAGACTAAAAATGGATTAGGACAAACGTTTATAAATAACACTCCGTGCTCAAAAACTTACTTGGTCAATTTTGATTTGTTACAGTTGAAATTTACTGACATTTTGACCGTTGACCGGCGTTTGCACAAACTGACACATAACCTCACCATAACAAAAATGTTCAGTTTCCAAAACCTCCCAGTTATAGAAATAGCACCTCTCATAAAATTGAAAGACGATAACACTCCATCTGAAGCACCTGAAGCCTCAGACTTCACTGAAATAGAATATTTAGAAGCCGATGCTTTCGACGATGTCGTTAAAGATGTAGCCATGGATGTTTCTGAACAAAATATTGAAATTCGACAAGAAATTAAAAGAGTGGAATTGGAACCCGGTTATAATTACAAACATTTAGAAACTGATGTCGTTATGGATATTGAAGTGCAATCTGATGCAAATGACGTAGACACGGATACTTCGGAAGAAGCAGATGAAACAGGGATAACAAAGAAGAGAGCAAAGGATGACGATATTACAAGCAACGACTTAGATTTTAACACTAAAGATGATACCGATTACTTAGACACTTCAGAAGATGATGAAATATTTAAAATAAGAAATCGATTACAAGATAGAATTAACAATACTGCTGCTTGTTATTGCACAAAGCTAAACAACACTGAATTCCATAATAGTGACAAAAGGATAAAAATTGGCGACGATTTTTATCCCAATTTCGACTACGAGTACTATCAGAAAAAATTTAATGTGACAATCAGACGTTTGACCCCCGAAGAACAGAAGCAAGAGGTAGAAGATCGGAAGAAAGCGCACAAACTTAAATTATGCTGTGAAATGTGCGGGAGGGGGTATAATTTTAAGGAAACAATGGAAAAACATATGCTGGTCGACCACTCGGTGAGTTGTATTCAAAATTATTATTTGATTCAGTCGGACGTTACTTTGCGTAGGTCCTCGCCATCAAACTGGAATAAAGTACCTCGCCACTCCGCGAAACAGGTGATGTGCACGTGCAAAACAACTGCGTCTGTGTGATAGATATGTTTCTCAAATTTATAACACGGAGTAGCGAGGTAATTTGTTCCAGTTTTTTGTTTGTTTGTTTGCAGTTTATTTGCTGCATCCTTAATTCTGCTAATAATTTTTATTGCTCCAAAATACACAGTTTCAGGTAAAAAAAACTTAAGTAAATAACCTGTTGTATGTAGTTGTTTACAATTTGCAAAAAAAAAACGCATAAATATAATAAATTATATAAATATTTTATATAAATTGAACATATTATGCACTAACTCTACATATTTTTTATCTTATTCACTCTCCATTTCGTCATCCTCATTTTTATCAGTGGACTGCACAGAAATTATGAAACTCTCGGATTTTGCATCCTATTGTTATTCTTGACATTGATACTTTTGCTCCTTCCTCATTGTATGGAATGGAAGCTTACATTTTTCCATTCTTCCTGAGTTATTATTCTTATTATTTCCGTCGCTAAACTTTAATAGGTTCCATATTCAATGAAACGTTTCTTATTTGCAACAAATCCTTTGACTATTCCCCAAATATTTTCAATTGGATTGAATTGGGGATGATATGGTGGTAAGCGAAGTGCCGTATGTCCGTGTTGACTTAAAAATTTACGAATTTTTGCTTATTCTGGAGTATAAGATGGTATAATTGTGTTTTATACATAGTTGGTGAATGGTCAATATTTCGCTGAGTGAGCCAATCCATCACGACTTGCTTTCGCGAGTTCGAATTCGGTGCCGGATTTACTCGCATTGACATCTGTTTTTATCATGACAATAGAATCATAAGTGCACAGGAAACATGTAGCATGTAACATGTAGCTTCGTGAAACGGCCCACAAGACAGTGACCTATATAACATTAAACATGTCAGTTGTTAAAGAAAATTACATGAATGTATGTTCTGCCACATAATAATTTAATATCGTAAACGCGAAAGTTTCACTTCAGTCTTCTTGAGACCACGGCCGTTGATGCATGGCCGAAACGATGGTTTTTTCGCCTTAAAGTCCCGATAACGCTATAAATACGAGTATGTTATACTGTTTGTTACACTGCGTAACCTATTGAATATGTTTCATATAAAAAAACCTCAGAGCTCGAAACCCCACGAGTGCGAGATCTGCCTGTGCCGGTTCCAGCTGAAGTGCGGGTTGCTCGACCACCGCGACCGGCACCGGCTCACCTTCACCTGCAACCTCTGCAGCTCCATCACAAGGGACAGGTATCCTTACTTATATTACTTTGCGGGTGGTAGGACCCTGTGCAACGTCCGTCCGGATAGCTGTCACCTTGCTCGCTAATCCAGCCGCTAAGCTGCTTAGCGGCTTAGTGCTTGCGCTGTTGTGGTCCGGCGTGGAGAGCAAGACAGACGGTGCAATTACTAGCACGTGAGATATTCCCGCAACTAGTTCACACGTCGGCGAAGTAACGTGCTAATTTTATTGTTTGAATGTTTTATCTTATAAATATGTATGTTAGTCTTTAAGGTATTTTTTCTATGGGCCTATATGCAGCTTGAAATAAATAGTTCTATTCTATTCTATTCCATTTTAGCCAGAGAGTTAAGATGGAATATACTTGGTGTTGCATATGCATGGGTGGTGGTGATCACTTACCATTAGGTGACCCGCTTGTTTGCTCTCCTATTTAATATAATAAAATCTTCGTCTCCAGAGATGGCGCAAAAGTCCACTTCTTGATGCACCAAGGGAAAACCTACAGCTGCCCGTATTGCGATCAGGTTTACAACCGGAGAAGTTCCTATTTAAGTCACTTGAGGATCCATCATCCCAAGATGAACGTGGCGTGCGACGAGTGCGGAGAGACTTTTGTCTCAGAGCGCGGGGTGAAGATGCACAAAAAGCGAGCACACATACCGGTGAGTAGACAAACAGACAGAGACACATGAAGACAAAGATTTGTAGTCGAGACAGATAATCAGGTACAGAGATTAACAGACAGACACACAGACCGACAGACGGTGAGTAGAGAGTAGAGAGACAGACGGACAGAGCTATCCGAAGGCAGGGATGTGTAGGAGAGACGGATAATCAGGTAGAATGATTAAAGAGGGCGCTGTTATAGTGCATTATAGTACAGGCAAGAAAGTGAGCAATTGATCGACAAGTAAGTTAGGTGACCGAGTCGAAAGAAAGACTCTGGTTATGGTTCTACTAAAGCAGTTTATTTCAGAACGCAAAGCCCACGACTGAGTTCAAGTGTTCGGAGTGCGATGTCGCGTTCTTGAGCGCGGCAGCGCTAAACAAACACAAAGACTTGACGCGCGCCGTGTCGCATGCGGCACTGCCGGCCTGCGCCGCGTGCGGCGACAGCTGCGACAGCGAGGTGGCGCTTGCCGCACACAAGGCGGAACGCCATCCGCCCGACCAGCACCACTGCGACGAGGTGAGGATACCTATACAGAAGTGCAACTACACAGCTACACATACTCATGCAATGCAACTCTCCACGCTTTTCCACTTACAAGTCAAATTAGCTTTTCATCATCATCATCATCATCTCAGCCACAAGAAGTCCACTGTTGAACATAGGCCTCCTCCATGGATTTCCAAAGTGACTGGTTGGAAGCAGCATGCAACCAGCGCCTTCCTGCCACCTGTATGAGGTCATCGGACCATCTTGTGGCTGGTCGTCCAACGCTGCGCTTGCCAATACGCGGCCGCAATTCGAGAACTTTTCGACTCCATCGGCCATCAGTTCTCCGTGCTATGTGCCCTGCCCACTGCTACTTTAACTTGCTAAGCCGCTGGGCTATGTCGGTTACTTTCGTTCGTCTGCGGATCTCCTCATTTCTAATTCGATCACGCAGTTTTAGCTTTTACATGCTAGGAAATGTTTGCTTTTCTTTTAAAAAAACAAGGCGTAAAAAACTGTTTTCTTACTACACCACGAAATAAAATAAAAATACTCCCAGTGGCCCGTTTCACTGAGCTACAAGTTACAATTTTACAAGTCTAAACCGGCAACATTGGTCAGTAATGACCAATGGCAATGGGCATAATGACCAATGTTGCCGGTTTAGACTTGTAAGATTGTAACTTGTAGCTTCGTGAAACGGGCCACTGCTTACTTGCTCGGATTGTTACAAGCCTAGCGTCACCACTTTGCGACGGGGTGAAGCAGGTGAAGAGGGGCTTTCAATATTTAGCCATTGGTTCAACTTTGAATCTTATCGTAAGTGCATGAAGTGCTTCTAAGTTTTCTAACTAGCAGCGACACAGGCGTCGGATAGTAGAACTAAAAATATGACGCCAATGTAAAACGTACAAAACGCAGAGCTGTTTACTTGACAATTGGCACATACAATTTTATTCTGGCTATCCAACATAGTCTACCAAATAGACTATGGTCGGCTACTCTGCCACTGCGTTGTACACAGTTCTATAGTTTTCTCATTTCGATGTTTAAGATGTAAAAATCACATTGTAATCTTCATTTATTTATCGGTGGTAAATTTCGTGGCATTCATAAATGCTTCCTGTAAGAATAATCTGATTAAAGATATCTCGACTTTGACTTGATAACTCTCGCCGCCCAGTGACATCGCTCTCGCCGTACAAATACAATTTTACTCCCTCGACACACAATATACTATTAACGCGCGCCTGTCGTCGCCAGTGTAACAGCACGTTCGCGAGCGCGGCATCGTTCAACACGCACGTGAAGCGGAAGCACCTCGGGCAGAAATCAGTCACCCGGACCGTGATCAGATCGGGCAACTTCGGCTCGCAGGGACCCGTCGTCTGCGAGGTCTGCGGACGAATCGTCAAGGTAGCACCATCCCTAAGGTTTTGTCTATTGTTCAGAGGGAACAAAGGTCTTTCGCCCTGAGGGGGTTTGATCGGCGGTCGTCGCCCGGACACGGATCCTGAGAGAGGCGAGGAGACAACCTCATTAAAAATCGAATGACATTTACCGGTCGGTTTCGTAGTGGTGCCCTCACTAGGTCCCACGCCACCGGATCAAACCGGCCTGAGGAATAGCAAGGAGGTTTATCGGGTGTTCTCCCTCACGGGGGCTAGTCCCGAATTTCGCCTCTTTTGGCGAAATCCGTAAATGGATTATCCTCACTTAAAACAAAAGGGTCTTCATCTATTACACAGGCGATTTGCGAGCGAGTTTAACGCGACGCGAAAGCAAAGTACACAAATGACACGAATGAAAGTCTATACATTCGGTTCGTCTGCTTCGCTAGGTCGGGTAGTAGATTGTGCGGTGCGGACTGGTTGCGCACACGTGACGATAACGTCGCGCACCCGCGGCGTGCCCGTGGCGAGCCCGCTTTGCTTTCGCTTTGCTCGCAAATCGCCAGTGTGAAGGCCCTTAGTTCTCAGGGTCTTATTTACACGCAGGCTAATTAGGCTAGAGGCTAGGGCGCAAGGCCCGAGGGAGCGCTGGGCCTTTGCAAGCACTAATTTACAGAATACAGGAAACATTCTGGAGAAAAACCAGGTCAGGAGTACCCTGAACCGACGAGCAGGCATGGAGAATGTTATGAGAGTAAGTGGAGCAAAAGTTGTATGTCAGGATCGTAGCAAATGGAAATCCATGGTCTCTGCCTACCCCTCTGGGAAACGTGCGTGGCTTTATGTATGTCTTTTTTTAAATAAATATAAAATTGGAAGGGTCACCTGATGATAAGTGATCGCCACCGCCCATAGACACCCATCACCAAGGAGATTTCAGATGCGTTGCCAACCCAGAGGGCACCTATTGTGCCAGCAATGGCACGTATGTTTGACTTCCTAATTAATATTAAAAAACGATCTCTAGTTTGAATATAAGAACGCGGCATAAATCCGTTCGCAGAACATGGCGATGCTGCAGTACCACCTGAACTCCCACATGGCGACAAAGCCCTACGCCTGCCCCGAGTGCCCCAGGACCTTCGCCATGAAATTCGCCAGAGAGGTACCAACTAAATCGCTATGAATGAACTCCGGCAAAGTGCTTGAATTTTTTTTCATTACAAAGTAATAAGCTTCCAAAGTAAACCAAGTTAATATAATTTTTGTAAAAAATAAAGACATTTTATGACAGCTAGGATAGATTAAGGAGGACAGCTTCGTATAAAGCGGGAATTTTGAAATTTTCACTGTTTGTACAACCGCTTTGGTGGCTTCGCCTTAATGTTCCGTTCACCACGATATTTATATTATTGTATTACTAAGGTTATAGCTGTAGTAAAGTTAAAATTAGCAGTTAAGAAAATTATTGTGTATTTGTAGGTAGTTTGAAAAAGTTCCCGGTAGATGGCGCTGTTCCGTCAACTAAATCGCGCTGTTAAGATTTCTCCTAGAATCATGACATGCTCTGTATAAAATTTAAATCGTTGAACCATTATACCACTTGGGATTTGAAGCCTTTGTTTTATTCATTGGTCCTTCGAACCGGATTTACACAAGTGCGATTTTTGCGTATCTAAAACGGACAGTTCTTTGGAATTGTTTACACCGTACCTACGAACAGTGGATCGCCGTTCGGGACGGGTTTTCAAGCAGCAGGTGCCTACTACTCTAGTGTGAGACTAGACGATCTGCAGCCGGAACCAGAGGGGAGGTACCGGAAGGAGGTTACGACGTCATCGACAGCGGCGCGGCGATTATCGAGAACGGTGCGAGCGAGACAGCAGTACGCGCAAGAACGAGAGAGGTGACGGTTGTTTACGTTGGACAAATTGTGAGTGTTTTTATTTAATATTTAAAGCAGAATAGTATCAATAATCAGTGAAGAAAAAGTTGAACAATTTTGAACCTTATTGCACGAAGACATTTAACTTAGAAAAATTCGGGAGATTCAAATCAGTTGTAGAATTAAGCAAAATTGAACTTTATTTATAGGAGTAAAATAACTTTAAAGAATTAGTTAGTAGTTTTAGACTTAGAATAATTTAAGAAAAGTGGTTGCTACGGGGAACCTATGCCCGATTTTACTTAGAGATTGAATTGTTCAGACACTTGTAAAATTTTAGAATGTTATTAGTTGGACTTGTATTTTTTTTGGATTTTCTGGTAAACACTTGTAAAATTTTATAACTTTATTATATGGACTTATAAGGATTTTAATATTTTATGGTAAGAACTTGTAAAATTTGAGAGTTTTAGTTTCTTTATTAAGTTTGTACTTTTCCTTCAGAAGTAAACAGTTAATTTAATTGTTTGTTGATTTACTAAATTGTTGGTTACTTTTAAAAGATGAAGGCTATCATAGGTTCGCAAATTGATATTTATGAGAGAATATCCCAAGCTTGTAAAAATTATAAGAAGTCTCCTAAAGACCGCATCACAGAAGCGTACATAGAGGTCAGGCTAGAAAGTTTAGAAGCTTTGTGGCTTGACTTTTGCATTAATCATAAAAGCCTTGTTGAAAAACATGTTGATACGTTAGCAACAAGTGATTGCGTAAAAAATAACGTGTATAATATTACACAGGAATTGTATTTTGACTATAAGGTGGAGTTAAAGTCTGTCGCTTCCATGTTGAAAGGTACAAGCTCTGGCAAACAAAAAGAATCATCCCGGCATTCAGAAGTTAAGCAGACTTCTGTTAAGTTACCAAAAATTATTATCCCAGTTTTTTCCGGTAAATACAGCGAATGGGTAACGTTTAGAGATTTGTTCGAATCATTGGTGCATAAAAATGACTCAATAGATAATGTACAAAAGATGCACTATTTAAAGGGGTATCTTGCCGGCGAAGCAGAACAGCTTCTCCGACAGATTCCAATTTCACAGTCAAATTATGTAAAATGCTGGGACTTATTAAAGGAACGGTATAATAACAAGAAATTCATTTGCCATACTATTTTAAAGCGATTCTTGTCGCAAAAGAATGCTACTTCCGAGTCGGCTACTTTTTTGAAGGAGTTGTTGGATACCAGTAACGATTGTTTAAATGCTTTATCAAATATTGGTATAAATGTAAGCACCTGGGACGTTATTGTTATCCACTTGCTTACTCTTAAACTAGATCCAGAGTCTCGGAAGCAATGGGAGTTGAGCGCATCGCAAAACACTGGGTCTGATGAGTTGCCAACTTTTAAGAGGTTTAAGGACTTTTTAACGAATCGTTTTAGGGCTTTGGAGTTTATAGAAAATAAAAAACCGGTTAATAGTAATAATTCTAATTACGCTGCGAACAATACGAAATCTCGAGCGTTGCATGTTGTTAATAACACTCAATGTCCAATGTGTTCCGATACTCATAAAATTATGTTTTGTAAGAAGTTTATAAAGCAAGATGTAGACACGCGTCGTAGTTTCGTCCAAGACAAGGGTTTATGCTTCAACTGCTTAGGTGGAAATCATTCAGCTCGGTTTTGTCAGAATTCCACCACTTGTCGGGTTTGCAAACGTCGCCATCATTCTTTGCTTCATCCCAAGGGTAGTTCCGAGGCGAGTGCTTCCTCTGCTAACGCGACTGGAAGTTATACGGGTTCGGTTCAGGAAGGTGATAAGTCAACTGGCGATGCAACTGCTAGTGATCCTGAATCAACTACAATTGCAAATAATTTTGCTTCAAGAAATAACGACGAGGTGCTGTTGGCTACGGCTTTGGTAGGCGCTCAGTCAAGAAATGGGGAATATTATACAATTAGAGCGTTGTTGGATCTAGGCTCACAGGCTTCCTTTGTGACGGAAGCCATGACACAGTATTTGGGGCTTCAAAAGAGACCAGTAAAGGGCACCATTTCCGGGCTGGGAGGAGATAATAACGTGCTTTCAAAGTCTACTGTTACCCTAAACCTGAAGTCTTTGTTATTTCCGGACGTTAAGCTGTCAGTGAAAGCTTATGTCCTGAAAACTGTCACTACTTTGCTTCCTGCAAGGAAAGTAGTTAAATTGAATGGAGTGGACTTAATGGACATGCATCTGGCAGATCCGAATTATCACACACCCAACAAAATTGATATTTTGTTAGGTGCTGAGGTATTTAGTCAGATAATTCAGGATGGTGTCAGAAAAAATAGTCAGGGCACTCTGGTAGCTCAATCCACAAGTTTTGGTTGGGTTCTATCTGGAGTGGTTAAATCATCGGGTGATCTGTCGACCAATGTGGTTGTATTGCATTCTCAAATCAATGAAGATGAAGTTCTTAAAAGATTCTGGGAATTGGAGGCAGATTCATCAATGGGTAGCGAGCAAAATGTGCTATCAGCAGATGAGAAACAATGTGAAGAATCATTTGCAGCCACGACGACTAGAGACCGCGAAGGAAGGTATGTGGTAAAACTTCCGTTTAAGAATGATCATCCAAGCTGCAAACCGGAACATTCGCGTGAAGTATCTGAAAAGAGATTTCGTGGATTAGAGACAAGGTTAAATAAAGACAAGGAACTTAAAGCAAAATACAAAGAAGTGATTGAGGAATACCTACAGCTAGAACACATGGAACAAGTACCTGAAAATGAAAAAGAGTTAGAGTGTGTGTACTTACCTCATCACGCGGTTGTAAGACAGGACAAAGACACCACCAAGGTAAGGGTCGTCTTTGATGCGTCTTGCAAGGGTAAAAACGGGGTGTCATTAAACGAAAATCTTTTACTTGGTCCGAGATTACAACCAGATTTACGGCAGCTGGTACTCAGGTGGAGGAAATATCCCATTTGTTTGGTGGCAGACATTGTTAAAATGTACCGCCAAGTCAAAGTGACGTCTAGAGATGCGGACTTCCAAAGGATCCTGTGGAGAGCCAGCAATGAGGAGGAAATAAAGCATTATCGATTGCTAACGGTTACCTTTGGAACGGCGTGTGCGCCTTATCTCGCTGTGAAGGCATTACAACAGGTAGCTCTAGATGAAGGAGCGCATTATCCAATGGCTGCAAATAGAGTACTTACTGATTTTTACATGGACGACCTTATGACCGGCTGTCAAAGTGTAGAGGAAGGAGTGAAAATCTACAGGGAAATCAACGAACTGTTAAACACAGCAGGATTTGTACTCCAAAAATGGACGAGCAACAATAATCAGCTTATAAAAGAAATGCAGTTAGAAAATGAGGATAAGAACAAAGGCCTAAAAATCAAAGAGGATGAATTCATAAAAATATTAGGTCTTACCTGGAATCGGGAACTGGACGAATTTCAATATTCTGTAACACTTCCTCCAATGAAGATACCTGCAACAAAAAGGACAATTATTTCGGATATAGCAAGACTTTTTGACCCAATCGGTTGGCTGGCACCAAGCATAATCGTAGCAAAGGTCATGATCCAGAAGCTGTGGTTGACCGGACTGAGTTGGGATGAAAAGGTTCCGAGCCACTTATTAAAAGAATGGAGTACTTACCGCAATGAGTTGGCTCTGTTAACTTCAATACGCGTACCAAGGTGGCTAGGTACAAACGACCTCAACCGACTAGTCGAATTGCACGGGTTTTGCGACGCGTCAAAAATTGCGTACGCGGCTGTAGCTTACCTCAGAGTGGTTGATGATAAAGGTAACGTCACTGTTACCTTAGTTACTGCAAAAACCAAGGTTGCGCCAATAAAACAGGTTTCTATACCCAGGCTGGAATTGTGTGGAGCGGTCCTGTTGGCCAGACTGTTAGTAGAGTTAGGAGACCTCTTGAAAATTGACAAGACAAAAATTCACGCATGGACTGACTCGACTATTGTACTTGCATGGTTGAATAGTCACCCGAACAAGTGGAAAACTTTTGTGGCTAACCGGGTGTCGGAGATCCTAACGACTTTGGAATCAAATCAATGGTCACATGTAAGTTCAAAGCACAATCCGGCGGATTGTGCATCGCGGGGAGTACGGCCTTCGGAGCTTTTGAATACCCAAATATGGCTCTGTGGACCTGATTTTTTAAAGCAAAAGACGGTCAAATATGATAAACTGAAAAATGTGACCACGGACCTTGAAGAAGTTAAAGTTTTTCACACTGTAGCATATACCGACATCTGGGATCGATTCTCATCATTTACTAAGTTGGTCAGAGTGGTAGCTTATTGCAGACGTTTCTTGAATCTTAAGAAACAGGTTAAGGACAGGCACTGTTCAAGCTATCTGTCTAGCCACGAAATTAAAGAGGCTACAGACACATGTATTCGGCAATGCCAAGCCCAATATTTTAGGCAAGAGCTGGATGCTCTGGAAAAGGAAAAAGGACAAATCCAGAAAGGTTCAGCGTTAAAATCGTTAAATCCTTTTTTGGACCAGCAACATATTCTACGAGTCGGAGGACGATTGGAACATGCTCATTTAAGTTACGATCGTAGGCATCCTATTGTGATGCCTAAGAAGGCAACATTAACAGGGATGATTGTCTCCGATGCTCACACAAAAACGTTGCATGGAGGGCCGCAACTGATGCAAAATTATATCAATTCTAAATATTGGATTTTATGTGTAAAGGAAATCATTAAAGCGCATATTCGCAAATGCATCACCTGTGTACGTCAAAAGGCAACTACACATAATCAAATGATGGGTCAATTGCCGGAAGCAAGAGTTACACCAACGAGACCATTCAAATTCTGTGGTGTGGACTACGCTGGACCTATACAGCTCAGAACTGCAAGCGGGCGTGGCCACAAGGCTTATAAGGGCTATATAAGCCTGTTTATTTGTATGTCTACCCGAGCTATACACCTTGAGGTAGTGAGTGATCTGACAGCAAAGGGCTTCCTGCAGGCGTTCAAAAGAATGGTCGCTCGTCGCGGTCACTGTCAGGAAATGTGGAGCGATAATGCCACCAATTTTGTGGGAGCCTCAAACGAGTTAAAATTAATGTTTGAGTCAGAAAAATCAACTTTCTTGACTGAGGTAGCAGCGTCTCTGGCAACCAATGGTACGACGTGGCATTTTATTCCCCCGCACGCGCCCAATTTCGGTGGATTGTGGGAAGCCGGGATCAAATCGACCAAATTCCACCTAAAACGAGTAATAGGTGAATCAACACTGACGTATGAAGAGATGGCAACCGTTCTAGCACAAATTGAAGCGTGTTTAAACTCAAGGCCACTGACGACGATGGCCAATGACCCCGATAACCTCAACGTTTTGACTCCCGGTCATTGGCTGATAGGCGAACCATTAGTAACCGTACCAGATCAGGACTTTACTAAAACTAATATCGGTAGTCTGCGAAGATGGCAACTCACCCAGCGTATGATACAAGACTTTTGGCGCAGATGGTCACGAGAATATCTCGTAAAGTATTTGCACCGTTACAGGTGGGCGAATCAAAGTCCTGAACCGAAAGTAGGTGATGTAGTATTGATAAAGGAAGATGACTTACCCCCGAGCCGGTGGTTGTTTGGGAAAGTAATTGAAAAACATCCTGGTATGGACGGAATTACGCGTGTGGTTACATTGCGCACTAAAACATCAGTCTTAAAAAGACCTACTTCTAAATTGTGTATTCTTCCTGTAAGCGAATAGAGGTCAAAATTAATTATCTACGTTCATGTCCAGATTGAACCATGAAATTGATTACGTTTTATAATCTATAGACAAAGTGATTTAGGGTTTAGAGATGTAAAAGGGTTGTCTGTTAATTTGCCACGGTGGGCGGTGAAGTGAAGGACAAATTGATTGTCCTTGGTGGGCGGAATGTACAACCGCTTTGGTGGCTTCGCCTTAATGTTCCGTTCACCACGATATTTATATTATTGTATTACTAAGGTTATAGCTGTAGTAAAGTTAAAATTAGCAGTTAAGAAAATTATTGTGTATTTGTAGGTAGTTTGAAAAAGTTCCCGGTAGATGGCGCTGTTCCGTCAACTAAATCGCGCTGTTAAGATTTCTCCTAGAATCATGACATGCTCTGTATAAAATTTAAATCGTTGAACCATTATACCACTTGGGATTTGAAGCCTTTGTTTTATTCACTGTTTTTGATTTATTGTGGCTAAATGGTGTGACTTTTTATCAATTGAAGTGGTTTTCCGGTAGTATAATACTGATTGTTATGGCGCTGTGTTTTGTTTTTGATAGTTCAAGCTGCTTATGTTAAATAATTGTGCATTCAATGCCTAAAAGTCCGTTGATGCATAAAGAGTACAATTTAAAATTAGTAACTTAAATTTTCATAATCATACCACAATCGCATAAAAAATAGTGTTTTACTACCGGGAAACTACTTGAATTGATAAAAATCACACCAATTGGCTACAATAAATTAAAAACATTTTGAAATTCCCGCCTCATACGAAACGATCCACCTTAAATACTGACTACTGTAGCAGGGGGGTTCCACTCCGCACTGTAGGTGCGTTCGCTGCATTACCTATGGCATAGGTTAATCGCAGTAGGTTGCCGGCTTGCCGCGCGCGCGCCCGCTCACTCTGTGTCGCGCGAGATAGTATTATAGTGAGCAGCCCAACCCTAGCGGTGCGCCAGGGCATTGCGGTGGAAAGCGGGCGCGGGCGGCGCCTTCCTTTTGACGCATGCCACCTGGCGAATGTTTATGAAGTAATACTAACTTTTTGTGCCTAATCATAAAGTTGGAATTCGTTTAAGGGTGGTCGAAAAAGAGAAGTTTCTGTACGTTAGTCCTATTATTTATTCTGTGACTGTAGTATCTGTGTACGTAAATTGTTTATTGTATGAAAAGAACATAAATGACAAGAAGAAGTACAGTGATGTATAAAGATAAATTTATCCCTTTAAGGGATCTCTTCCAGTTAACCTTTGAGTGGGTAAGTATCACGTTAGGACAGACGAAGAGCAAGGTAACAACAACAATTAAAGTTACCATACATCATGCTAGTAAATACTCTTATGGATCAGAAGAACAAATTGGAAACGAAACGATAATCAAGGGATTTTATTTAATAATCAGCTTACAAACAAGGAAGACACATTAATTAGCAGACTTAACTGGATGTAAGACCTAGGTGTTAGAAGACGGAGCCTATCTGACTAAAAAAGTGTGTCTGTGTTGTAGTACCACATGCGGGTGCACACGGGCGAGCGGCCCTACAAGTGCGAGCAATGCCCGCTCGCCTTCACGTTGTCAGGCAATCTCAGTAGACACGTCGAAGTCGTGAGTACCCCAAGAGCCAAGAGTAGACCAGAGGCCAAGCGTGGATCGGGGGGGAGTGGTCCAATCGACCACTCTCAGCGTAATCTCATTGATACGTACCCCTCCCCCCCTGGCTCGAAGGCTGGATCCGCCTTTGCCAAAGGTCCCCGAACTTTTTGTTACTGTACCTCAATTGCCATTTTTCGAGTTGCGGCATGTACTGATATTAAAAGAAATACTTATCTATAGTGACGAATATATCCATCATTAGCATTGATCTATAGTTACAGATATATCTGTCATTGGCATTAAATGTACAGTGACGGGTATATCCGTCATTGACAATAATACGTAGTGACTGGTATATCCGTCATTGGCATTCTATCTTCAGTTACGGATATATCCTTCATTGTTATTAATTCTTTAGTGACCATTAATAACTGTCTCTGGTATTGATCTATAGTTAACGATATATCCGTCATTGGCATTGAATAGTGACGGATACATCAAAGTATTTTATTTTTGAACAATAGTAATGCACATCATTAACACAATAATTGTGTTGGATGTTGACAATATTTTGGTTCAGCTATGTTCAGTGCACGAATATTTTTGATACGCGTTAGCTCGCTACGTAACTCAGTGCGTCTCTCTCCAACCAGCCCAGTATGAGAGAGACGCACTGAGTTACGTAGCGAGTTAACGCGTATCGAGAAGATTCGTGCTAGGTGCACTGCCCTAGGGCGTACAAAAGGTCGCTGAAAACTAAAAACATTATCAATTATTATTATATCCGTCATTGACATTTAATCTATACTGACGGATATATCTCTATTTGGCTTGAAAAGTTTAATAACCGACCCTTGTCTAGGTACACTTGAACCGACGCCAGAGCTACCCCTGCCCGATATGCCCCAGGATTCTGACGACGCCCTCTTCCGTGAAGGTTCACGTGCGAAACGTCCACGGCGGCGCGCCGCAGCCGAAACGCGTCAGGACACGGAAGAAACCGGCCAGCACTGGCAAATAAATCGTTTGTGACAAAAAATTGGGTGGTTTTATTAATTCTTTGGAATAAATAGAAATTTCTTGATTAATGACAAACCCCCATTAGGATAAAATCGATAAAATCATACTGAAATTCGACAAAGTCTGGTGAATACTGCCCACTTATTGCCTAATAAGAATATAACTCACTAGCAGGCGCCCGGGACTTCGTTCGCGTGGAATTAGTAGCCTATGTCCGTCAGGGATAGTGGAGCTTTCTATCTGTGAAAGATTTTTTGAAATCGGTTGAGTAGTTCCAGAGATTACCCCCAACAAACAAAGTTAACCTCTTTATTATACTACTGTAGACTAGTATAAATGTCCACCCACTGATGCCACGAATCGTTTTGCATACTATCTGTTGTTTTGAATAACTATGGAATAGGAGTCTAAAGGAGAATGGGCATTTTTGTATGGGCGCTGTCCCAACCCTTGTATACAATAGTGAGTAGTATGGACGTGTAGTACTCTGTGTAAGGATCATCATAGGCCATGTTTCGAAGACCAGGTGTCTGCAGGGGTGACGTGGGACGCAAAACTAAAAAAATATTTTTTCAATAAAACTTAAGTGTAACACACCCTAATGTATGCGACGTTGC
This sequence comes from Ditula angustiorana, assembly GCA_963691745.1. NCBI lineage: Eukaryota > Metazoa > Arthropoda > Insecta > Lepidoptera > Tortricidae > Ditula > Ditula angustiorana. Next base: position 6,733,959 of record OY829500.1, on the reverse strand, counting down.
CATTCTGCTGACTAAAAAGTCATAACGAAATGTGTCACGTCAAACTGTAATAAGCCTTTGCCATTTAAGTCATCAACGTGATCGAAAATAAATGCGTGGTTAAAACTTTTCGGCTATATCTCGAACATGATTTTACAGATACTTTTCATACAACTGCTAGTACAAAGTGAGGTATAAAATGGGCTGTAGCTTTTTCCCTGCAAACATCTCGGTTTTGCTGTCATATAAAAAAATTAAGCTCTTATAGAGAGCTTCCAAATAAGATATAGCACAACTGTATACAGCACTTGGGACAATTTGCCCATTCTCCTTTAACTGTGTTATGTATATGTATTGAAATATCGGATAGTTTCTCGTCTATCCGATATTTGAATATAAGAACACGGCAGAGCCGTTAAAATTTGACACATATGCGGAACAGCTGACGAAATTGACATCGTAGCTAAGGTTCGTAGTATAGCGAAGTATCTTTGGTCGGTGTTTTCGAACGCTAAATCTACCATTAATAGTAGAAACGTGTGGCAACACTGATGATAACGTCAAAGTTTGAATAGTGTCTGACATTGGCACCACAAATTCGAGAGGTGTAGTATTGGCACTAGGCCCGCGGCCGCCATAATAGAGAAGTAATTTAGTAACTTTAATTTTGTATCAATGGTTCTCCCGTATTTTTACAATTGATTTATGAACTTATTGTGACAATGGCCGCGTGTGCAGTGGTCGGATGCGAATCGCATCCGTTAAGTACTCCCAACTATACGTTTCATCGGTAAGTAAACTTCTCCATTCATGCAAATTATGTTGTTACCATTGATCGAAAACTACAAGGACAGGCAAGTTTGTAAATGACTTTAGGTTTCCAGAGCCAAATAGCAATAAAAATGGAACCCTTATATTTTCCTCGCGTCTATCTGCCTGTCGATATATCACAGCTATCTTATTCGAATGAAAAAATCACTTTGTGACCAAAAGATCGTTTATTACCTAAATAAAACAAAACGAGGCTGTAAATAGAAGAGGTGATTTATAATTCTTTGCTTTAGAATGTTTCATTACAATCCACAATAGCTATAAACACTAAATAATATTTTGATGGAAAAAACTAAAATTTTTAGGTTAGAATGTTGTTTACTTGATAGGACAAGTCGATGAATAGACTTTAAAAGTTTAAACGTTTTTGATCTGTCAAAGTGTGCTATAAGACTCAAAATAATGCGAAAGTTGATGCTGGAGTGTTGTATCCTGTTTTTTTGCCATGAGAAAGAACTGTTCAGAAGACATTTTTCAGTTATTTAACAGGCACGTCTTCTGTCAAAGGCAAAAAGATGCCATGTATTTTTATACAACATTAAGTTTTAATTATTTAATAATGTACCTGAAATCACAGAAGTAAAACAAAACACTATGTTACACTTGTTACCTTAATATGTTTGTCTATCTTTTGAAGTCATTTAATTTAGATTGCTCTTTTAACGAACCAACTAGAGTCACACCCACTTCAGCCACATGCATAGATGACATTTGTTTAAATTGTAGATATTTGGAGAAAGCTATTATAAGCGAAATTCGCTCGGACCATAAAGCTCAACTAGTGAAAATGAAGCTGCCTCGGGCTAAGGGCAGTACAGATCGAATCATAGAAGTTAGGGCGTTAGATAAACATAGACTTGATCGTCTCAAAACCAACATCGCGCAAAAAATTACCAATCAAGAAGTAATCTCAAATGAACCCAATAAACATTTCAAAATACTCTTAAATACCGTGTGTAAAGAAGTCTATAAAACTTGTGCCATAAAAAACGTATTAAGGTAGGAAGTAAATTAACATTTAATGAATGGGCTACGACTGGAATAAGAAAGAGTAGGAATGTCTTATACGAACTGTATGATTGAAAGTCCTGTACTACTGACGAACGCTTCCACCAATATGTTAGGGATTATTCAAAATTATTTAAAATCGTATGTAATAAAGCAAAAGCAGCACAGGTTAATAATAAAATAAAATTATCAAATGCTAAAGTTAAAACAGTTCAGAAAATAATAAACACCGAAACAGGCCGACGAAAAAACACAGACTCATCTATTTCACTAAAAATAAATAATAGTATAATAACGGACGCCGTTAAAGTAGCTGAAGAATTTAATACATAATTCTCAGAAATTCCCGCCAAAACGAAAAAGTGTCTCGCGTCCGCCTCAAAATTAGCTGAAGGCCTATTAGAACAAAATGTTAGCATCCAAAACATTAGTCAATTCAAATTTACAAAAGTCTCTCCTTTCGATATTCTTAAATCCTTTAAATCATTAAAAATTAAAAAGATGGAAGACTTGTGGGGCGTATCAGTCAAGGTTTTAACAAAACTTAAGTCAAAACCCGTCGAGTGGTCTGAAAAAGAAAAAAACGAAGCCCACCCAGTGTTTTATCTTAACCAGCAAAGAAAAAGGTTTGCGATCGCTGCTTCTTTTTTTGTAGAATTTTATTAAGGCTTTAATGCACTTGTGTGACCATGCCAGTTTACCCAATTTGTCATTCTAAAAAAAAACAAGGTATGGAACGGACGCAATTTTTTTTATTACCTTCAAATTTAAATTCTAAATGAATAATATCAATTATAAATAAAAATAATTTATTTCAGACAGAATCCAAAGAGTGACAAAATAGGTTAGGGTTAAAATTTTGAAATTAATTGAAATGAAATTTTAAATGGGTTCAACATTATTTCTTTGTGTGAAGCTATAATTAATGCTGGAGTAGAGGGGAGTCCCATTGATCACACAGCACCTACGCCTCAGCACACATGCCGGAGGCACAACAGTGACGCGGCAGCTCCATCAGCACCCTGAACGCGTTATTACAAAGGCCTTTTAAAAATATGTTTAATCTTGTTAATAGACTGCCACGCAGCTCGACATTGCGCGCGCTCTGGCTGCTGGCCATCGGCCGCCCGCTGCGCACAGCTAACGGCTGCAAGCACGTGTGCAGCCGCCATTTTGCGGAGTCCATGTTCGAGAGACGCGGACGCACCAAAAGGCTGGTCCAGGACGCCATGCCGACCCTGTTCCTACCTCCTGTAAGATACTTTATCATTAACTAGTGCCCAGACTGAAGAGAAGAGCCCCCCAAGATCTGCTAAAGTCGATTGTGTACATTCGGACGTGTCACTGGATACGTTGCCTGATTAAGAAAAAGGCGGACTTATATAATTATAAAAATATTTGACAGACAGGAACGGATAGCAACTTTATACTAGATAAAGATATGTGTCCGTGGTTTAGGAGTAAGCGGCCGAATAAGGACTTGTATTATACTATGTAATGAGGTCAGCGAGTACACCCACTTTTAACAAATAAATTCTTGTGAACAGATTAATAAGAAATTAGTTTCAGCCCGCGAAGATATGGCAGCGTGTGAAGCCGACGGAGAGCGGCGACGTGCTCGCCTGCCGCGTCTGCTTGGCGACGGACGCGCCGCTTTACAACATAGCGGGCAGCGGGCTCGAAGACAAGTTCACGGAGCTCACTGGAACACCGGTAAGGTTTTGTAAAGTATATAATTGTGCAGAGAAAAAGACAAATGAGGAATTGCTGAGAATCGTAGAGAAAAAAAGATGTTTAGAGGTCTTCTGCTGGGTGCTTCATTAGAGGCCTGCTTCCAGTATAACTCCATTTATTTCACTTTAATATACATGTTGCTGGTATGAGCAGCGAGTGACTACTGACGTGCCTAATTGCATAGCGGGCGCATGTTACTCATATCGCAAAATAGTCCCTACAGGTATCTCGTTAGCATAGAATACAGAAGAGGGAAAATGATAGGGCACTTGAAACGACATGACAGGTTCCTTGAAAACATCATCGAAGGGAAGGTTGAAAGGAAAAGAGGAAGAAGAAGACCTAGACGCACCTACTTTGCTCAAGCAAAGGAGAAAGTTGACGTCATGTCGTGTCAGGAAGTCAGGTCCTTGGCAGGGGAAAGAGAAGTGGCAGTTACTCCACCGACAAGAGCCAAGCTCTTAAATTATTTGATGATGATTTGTGCGTCATACAATATATATAGACACATACAGGTGTCCCGTAAGTAGTAAATAATTTTTCAGGTCTGAATAGCCTATTTTCTGACTACAAATGTGCGATGTTTCGAGATATTTCCCTTTTTTATAGAAATATCCCTCCCCGAGTTAGTGTTTTGAACGCCATTACTGCCCATGACTTTTATTGAAGGAAATTATCAAACCCGTTATCAAATTAGCAAATATGTTGCCTTTTTAACCCCGAATTTGAATGAAAATATTATTTTCGACTTGTTTCGTCAGCTGTCGGCGGCGGACGGTTTGCCGCGGCGGCTGTGCGCGTGGTGCCGCGCGCAGCTGTCGAAGTATGCCGCTTTCCGTGCGCGCTGCCAGCGGAGCCACTCGCTACTGAAAACTCTACTCGCGCGGGGCCCGGTGAGTTTACTGGTGTCCTATATTCAATCTTTTAAGGCTCCGTACCCAAAGGGAATCAATTGGGCTCTATTACTAAGCCTCCTTTGCCCGTCCGCCCATCTGTCTGCTGGTCCAGACGGACTTACGGTTAAGAATAACAATATATTAGGACAAGCGTTTATAAATATCACTCCGCTCCATGCTCAAAAAATTTACTTGGTAAATTTTCATTTGTTACAGTTAAAGACCATGGACATTTTGACCGTTGACCGGCGTTTGCACAAACTGACACACAACCTCACCGTGTCAAAAATGTTCAGTTTCCAAAACCTCCCAGTTATAGAAATAGCACCTCTCATAAAATTTAAAAACGATAGCACTCCATCTGAAGCACCTGAAGCGTCAGACTTTACCGAAATAGAATATTTAGAAGCAGATGCTTTCGACGATGTCGTTAAAGATGTAGCCATGGATGTTTCTGAACAAAATATCGAAATTAGACAAAAAATTAAAAAAGTGGAATTGGAACACGATTATAATCACAAGTATGTAGAAACTGAAGCCGTTATGGATATTGAAGTGCAATCTGATGTAAATGACGTCGGCACGGATACTTCGGAAGAAGCAGTAGAAACAGGAATAAAAAAGAAGAGAGCAAAGGATGACGATATTACAAGCAACAACTTAGATTTTAACACTAAAGATGGTACTGATTACGTAGACACTGGTTCTTCAGATGATGAATTATTTAAAATAAGTAATCGATTACAAGATAGAATTGACAGTGCTCCTGCTTATTATCGCACAAAGCTAAACAACAGGACAAAAGTTGGCGACGATTATTATCCCAATTTCGACTACGAGTACTTTGAGGTAAAATTTAATGTGACAATCAGACGTTTGACCCCTGAAGAGCAGAAGCAAGAGATAGAAGATCGAAAGAAAGCGAACAAAGCTGAATTATGCTGTGACATGTGCGGGAGGGGGTATAATTTTAAGGAAACAATGATAAATCATATGTTAATCCACCACTCGGTGAGTTGTATTCAATTGAATGTAATTATTTGATTCAATCGGGCTTTACTTTGCGTAGGTCCTCACCATCAAACTGGAACAAATTAGTGCACGTGCTAAACAGCTGCGCCTGTGTGATAAATATGGTTTTCATTTCAAACACGGTGCAAGCAAGCAAGGTGATTTGTTCCAGTTCGTTGTTTGTTTGTTTGCAGTATGTTTACTGCATCCTTAATCCTGCAAATTATTTTTATTTTGCTCCAAAATACTCAGTTTTAGGTAAAAAACCTAAGTAAATGAACAAACTGGAACAAATTACCTTGCTACTCCGCGAAACCAAGGTCCTCCTTGCTCCTAGGTTTCGCGGAGTAGCAAGGTAATTTGTTCCAGTTTAATCATTGAATCATTAGAGTACTGAAATAATCATACTTGAAAGATAAGCAAATAATGATTTTGCAAACCATACGTTATATTACAAATTTCAAAAATGTTATGTCTATTCGCACACATTACTGACACATACAACAGGTAATTTACTTAAGTTTATGACCTGTAGTTCATTAAACATGTCAGTTGTTAAAGAAAATTACACTAATGTATGTTCTGCCACATAATAATTTTATATCATAAATACAAAAGTTTCACTTCAGTCTTCAAATTCAAATACATTTATTTGCTAGAAATTAAGTACAAAATAAGATGGTAGGTACATTTATAAAAGAACGTATGAATTCTGCCATTTGTCGGCGTGCAAATCATAAATAAATTTACATTAAATTTGAATGAATCGGTAAGCAGGTATGTCAAATTCATATAATAGGTCAAACGAGTAAATTGGAATCTTTAAATTATGTAGTCAAATTATCTTCTAAAAATTCTTTGATTGAATAATAACATTTTTCCAGTTGCCATTCATGGATCTTACGTCTAAACATACAATCTGTCAACATCATTATGTCTTTAGGCAGCTTAACCTATTTTATCTCGAGACATTGATACATGGCCGAAACGTTGAGATAAATTAACAATAATTTTATCGCGTTAAAGTCCCGTTAACGTTATAAATATGTTATACTGCTTGTTATACTGCGTAATCTATTGAATATTTTTTTATATAAAAAACCTCAGAGCTCGAAACCCCACGAGTGCGAGATCTGCCAGTACCGGTTCCGGCTGAAGTGCGGGCTGCTCGACCACCGGGACCGGCACCGGCTCACCTTCACCTGCAACCTCTGCAGCTTCATCACAAGGCACAGGTATCCTGTGTTTTTAAACCTTACTTTGCGGGTGGTAGGACCCTGTGCAAGGTCCGTCCGGATAGCTGCCACCTTGCTCGCTAATCCAGCCGCTAAGTTGTTGCTTAGCGGCTTGGTGCTTGCGCTGTTGTGTCCCGGCGTGGAGAGCATGAGAGCCGGTGCAATTGCAGCCGGGCCTATGCAGCCTGAAATAAATGGTTCTATTCTATTCTATTCCATCTTAGCCATCTGGGTTGCCAACACATCTGCAATGTCCTTGGTGTTGCCGATGTATGGGTGGTGCTGATCAATTACAATTAGGCGACCCACTTGTTTGCTTTCCTATTTAATATAATAAAACCTTCGTTTCCAGAGATGGCGCAAAAGCCCACTTCTTCATGCACCAAGGCAGAACCTACAACTGCCCGTATTGCGATCAGGTTTACAACCGGAAAACTTCCTACTTAAGTCACTTGAGGATCCATCATCCCAAGATGAACGTGGCGTGCGACGAGTGCGGCGAGACTTTTGTCTCAGAGCGCGGGGTGTACATGCACAAGATGTGGGCGCACAGACCGGTGAGTAGACAGACAGACAAAGACACATGAAGACGAAGATCTGTAGTCGGAACAGATAATTAGGTAGAGAGATTAACAGACAGACACACAGACTGACAAACGGTGAGTAGAGAGTAGAGAGACAGACGAACAGAGTGACCCGAAGGCAAGGATGTGTAGTCGATGCGGATAATCAGGTAGAGTGATTAACACACAGATACAGACCAACAGACGGTGAGTAGAGAGTAGAGAGACAGATGAACATAGGGACACGAAGGCAAAGATGTGTAGGAGAGACTGATAATCAGGTAGAATGATTAAAGAGGGCGCTGTTATAGTGCATTATAGTACAGGCAAGAAAGTGAGCAATTGATCGACAAGTAAGTTAGGTGACCGAGTCGAAAGAAAGACTCTGGTTCTGGTTCTACTAAAGCAGTTTATTTCAGAACGCAAAGCCCACGACTGAGTTCAAGTGTCCAGAGTGCGATGTCGCGTTCTTGAGCGCGGCGGCGCTAAACAAACACAAAGACTTGACGCGCGCCGTGTCGCATGCGGCACTGCCGGCCTGCGCCGCGTGCGGCGACAGCTGCGACAGCGAGGTGGCGCTTGCCGCACACAAGGCGGAACGCCATCCGCCCGACCAGCACCACTGCGACGAGGTGAGGATACTTACACCGAAGTGCAACTACACAGCTACACATGCTTATGCAACTCTCCACGCTTTTCCACTTACAAGTCAAATTCGCTTTAACATGCTAGGAAATGTTCGCTTTTATTTTAAAAAGGAGGCGTAACAAACTGTTTTCTTACTACACCACGAAATAAAATAAAAATACTTTCAGTGGCCCGTTTCACTGAGCTACAAGTTACAATTTTACAAGTCTAAACCGGCAAAATTGGTCAGTAATGACCAATGGCAATGGGCATAATGACCAATGTTGCCGGTTTAGAATTGTAAAATTGTAACGTGTAGCTTCGTGAAACGGGCCACTGCAGTTTCTTTTTTAAATTAGGCTGCGAAAGTAACGAGTAAATAGTAAGAATAAATATTCAGTCGGCGAAATAATGATTTTGGATAAAATTATTGTTTTACCGATTATTTCGAGATTAGATTTAAAAATATAAATAAAGTAATGAGAAGAATTGGAACTTGTTACATTACTTTTTATTTTATTTGAGAAAAGCATATTTCTGCAGGTACTGGCAGTTGCCTGACTCGTATTTTAGAAAGTCTCGCTCGCGCTCGGCCTTCTGGCCCATGTCCGTCCGGCTACTGCTTTCTTGCGGGCCTCTGTAGTAATGTACTATTGGTTGTGTAGCTTTTGTTACGTAACCTTTACAATGACGATAGATGCTATTTCGTCGATCATCGAGCCGTGCTATCCGAAATGGAACGGATTGAAGTGCTAATGCTATTGCTCCAAATAGTGTACGCCTAATGTGTTAAATATTTAAGATGTAAAAATCACATTGTAATTTTGATTTATTTAAAAATAACAACTAGTTGACTTCCTGGCCGGTATCTTCTCATCAGAGGTTTTTCCGAACCGGTGGTAAATTTCGTGACATTAATAAATGCTTCCTGTAAGAATAATCTGAATAAAGATATCTCGACATTGACTTGATAACTCTTGCCGCCAAGTGATATCGCCCTCGCCGTACAAATACAGATTTACGCCCTCGGCACACAATATACTATTAACGCGCGCCTCTCATCGCCAGTGCAACAGCACGTTCGCGAGCGCGGCTTCGTTCAACACGCACGTGAAACGGAAGCACCTCGGGCAGAGAATAGTCTCTCGATCTCAGCCCACGCGGCGCGTCTCCCGCCCGCGGGAACCCGTCGTCTGCGAGGTCTGCGGACGGATCGTGAAGGTAGCACCATCCCTAGAGTCTTATCTATTACACAGGCAATTTGCGAGCGAGTTTAACGCGAGGCGAAAGTAAAGTACCCAAATGACACGGATGAAAGTCTATACATTTCGTTCGTCTTCTTCGCTAGGTCGGGTAGTAGATTGAGCGGTGCGAACTCGTTGCGCACACGTGATGATTTCGCTTCGCTCGCAAATCGCCAGTGTGAAGGCCCTTAGTTCTCAGGGTCTTATTTACACGCAGGCTAATTAGGCTAGAGGCTAGGGCGCAAGGCCCGAGGGAGCGCTGGGCCTTTGCAAGCACTAATTTACAGAATACAGGAAACATTCTGGAGAAAAACCAGGTCAGGAGTACCCTGAACCGACGAGCAGGCATGGAGAATGTTATGAGAGTAAGTGGGGCAAAAGTTGTGTCAGGATCGTAGCAAATGGAAATCCGCGGTCTGTGCCTACCCCTCCGGGATACGTGCGTGGCTTTATGTATGTTTTTTTTAATTAGGCAGATAAGCAAGTGGGTCGACTGATGGTAAATGATCACCACCACCCATAGACAGATTACAGATGCGTTGCCAACCCAGAGGGCACTTATTGTGCCAGCAATGGCACGTATGTTTGACTTCCTAATTAATATTAAAAAACGATCGCTAGTTCGAATATAAGAACGCGGCATAAATCCGTTTGCAGAACCCGAAGACGCTGCAATACCACCTGAACACCCACATGGCGACAAAGCCCTACGCCTGCCCCGAGTGCCCCAGGACCTTCGCCATGAAATTCGCCAGAGAGGTACCAACTAATTCGCTATGAATGAACTCCGGCACCGTGCTTGGATATTTTTGGTTACAAAGTAATTAGCTGCCTAAGTAAACCAAATTAATGTCAATTATCAAAGGGCATATTAATGTTGATAATTTCAAACCCTGGTGATAATATAGATTGGCAAAGCTGGTGGCCGCCATTGAAAAAAGAAAAAAAGATTTTCCATTATTTGAATTTGCGGTTGGTAGGACCTTGTGCAAGGTCCGTCTTGGGCGCTACCACCATCTTGCTCATTTTCTGCCGCTAAGCAGCAGTGTATGCACTGTTGTGTTCCGGCATGGAGAGCAAAACAGCCGGTGCGACTGGCACAAGAGGTATTCCATCTTAGCCCTCGGAGTTGGTAACGCATCTGCAATATCGTTGGTATTGCGGATGTCTATGAGCGGTGGTGATCACTAACCATCAGGTGACTCACTTGCTCGTTTTTCTTCCTATGTTGCATAAAAAAATTGATGTTGAACATTCAAATTATTAATTTTTCAATGTGCTCTGTTTTGACGACCATTGTACGCTTGAAGGGGTTTAAAAAAGTGTGTCTATGTTGCAGTACCACATGCGGGTGCACACGGGCGAGCGGCCCTACCAGTGCGAGCAATGCCCGCTCACCTTCGCGAGGCCAGCCAATTTCAGGAGACACGTCGCAGTCGTAAGTACCCCAAGACCTCTGGACCAGGGGTCAAGCGGATCCGGGGGGCAGGGTCATCGGGGTCGTGATCACCCTGGGCAGGGTCCAGGCGACCACTCTCGGCGTCATCTCATTGATACGTACCCCCACTTCCCTGGCTCGAAGGCTGGGTCCGCCCTTGCAAAAGGTCCCCGATCTTTTTGTTACCGTACCTCAATTGCCATTTTTTGTGTTGCGGCATGTACTGATATTTAAATAAAAATTTATCTATAGTGACTGTAGTGACGGATATATCCATCCTTAGCATTGGTCTTTTGTTAGCGATATATCTGTCATTGGCATTCAATCTACAGTGACGGGTATATCCGTCATTGGCATTCTATCTTTAGTTACGGATATATCCTCCATTGGTATTCATTCTTTAGTGAACAATAACAACCGTGTCTGGGATTGATCTATAGTTACGGATATATCTGTATTTGGCTTGTAAAGTTTAATAACCTACCCTTGTCAAGGTACACCTCAACCGACGCCAGAGCTCCGCCTGCCCGATATGCCACAAGACTCTGACGACGCCCTCTGGCGTGAAGGTCCACATGCGATACGTCCACGGCGGCGCGCCGCAACCGAAACGCGTCAGGACACGGAAGAAAACGGCCAGCACTGGCAAATAAATCGTTTGTGACAAAAAATTTGATGGTTTCATTAATTCTTTGGAATAAATAGAGATTTCAAAACAGCTAGTTTTTGATTCATGACAAACCCATATAGTCATCATACTTGAATTCGAAAAAGTCCGATAAATACTGCCCTACTTATTGCCAAATAAAAACATCACACTAGCGGGCGCTTGCGATTTCGTTCGCGTGGAATCAGTAGCCACATAGGCTAGGCATGGTAGCCTTTGTCCGTCAGGGATATTGGAGCTTTCTATCTGTGAAAGAATTTTTGAAATCGGTTCAGTAGTTCCAGAGATTACCCCTACATATAAACAAACAAAGTTTTCCTTTTTATTAGCGTAAACGTCATCCACTGATGCCACGAATCGTTTTGCATACTACGTCATGGGCGTACCCAGCTTCTAGCCTAGGGGGGGCCAAGTCAGATGCTAGATTCGGTAATCGTCGCACGCGGTTTTTTGGCAATTGCACCGTGCATTTTGCCAGTGTCTACTGCGCGGCTTATTTAAAAGTTAGAGCATAAGGCCCCGTTTACACTTTGATTAGTAATTAGGCGAGTTCATACATGTTCTGCGAGATTTCCAGGGGGGTGGGGGAGGCAGCTGCCCATGTACTACGTAGAAAGAGAATGATGTTTATGGCATATTCTATGGAATAGGAGTCGAAATTTAACTGTGTTGTATATTTTCAAATTTCGGATAGTTTCTCGTCTATCCGATATCTGAATATAGGAACACGGCGTAGCCATTAAAATTTGACACATTATACAGTATGTCAACTTACTAAAACCATTGATTTAAATCCAGCAACACCTGACAAAATTGACCATTATTAGAAGTAACTATGAGTAGTAGTAACGTGTCGCAACTCGCAACACTGATGCTAACGTCAAAGTATGAATAGCATGAATAGCGTGCGGGCCATAAAAAAAAAAGTATGAATAGTGTCTGACATTGGCACCACAGATTCGAGAGGTATAATTGGCACAGGCTTGCGGCCGCCATAATAGAGAAGTAGAATAGTAACTTTAATTTTGTATCAATGGTTCTCCCGTGTTTTTACAATTGATTTACGAACTTATTGTGACAATGGCCGCGTGTGCAGTGGTCGGATGCGAATCGCATCCGTTAAGTACTCCCAACTATACGTTTCATCGGTAAGTAAATCTTTCAATTCATGCAAATTATGTTGTTACCATTGATCGAAAACTACAAGGACAGGCATGTTTGTAAACGATTTTAGGTTTCCAGAGCTAAATAGCAATAAAAATAATATTTTGATGGAAAAAACTAAAATTTTTAGGTTAGAATGTTGTTTACTTTTTTTTTTTTTTTTTTAAGGCATCGCGCTCTTGGCGCACTTAGCCAAACGGGGAAACGGAATTAGGATCAAAAAAAATACGAATTGGACGGAATTTGGAAAAAGGGAAAAATCAGGAAAGGGTCACATATTTAAAAAAAATAAACAATATAATAATTATAATTTAATATGGTTTTCAGTGAGAAATGAATATAGAGCTTTAAATATATACAAAGAATTATCATTTATAATAAGAAGGGGAGGAATAGATATAGGAAAAGGAACGTCAAGGAGTGACAGCTGTTCAAACAGGGAGGAATGCTCATATAGTGGACAGGCGAAAAAGATATGATTTAGGTCACAGGGAACAGCTCCACAATCACACGTGGAGCTGTCCACTATTCCCAATCTCGCCAGGTGCTCCGGTGTGCAGACGTGCCCTATCCTCATACGGGTCATCATGCTAGTTGCCGGTCTGGAGAGTGAAATTTTGGAAAACCAAGGTTTGACAGGGATTGTTGGTTGAATGCCACGGTAACGCAAACCGGTCCTTACATCGCAAGCAGCCCAGAGTTCACTCCAAATATGATGTAAGTAAGTCTTTGGAAGAGCCAACAGATCGTCCGCAATATTTTTAAAAGGAAAAGAATCCCCCCAATCAATAGCATCGCGAGCTAAGTGGTCCACTCGTTCGTTTCCTTTGATTCCTCTATGCGAAGGAATCCAAGCAAACGAAACTGAATATCCCTTTTGATAACACTTAAACAAAAGACTGCGAATTTTAAAAATGTGTGGATTGATGGATTTTGCTCTAAACGGAAATTTTTCAATTGATTGTAATGAGCTTAATGAGTCCGAGAATATGATCGTATTTTTAAGCTTCATCAAAATTATATATTCTACTGCTTGCAGGATGCCAAAACATTCACAATATTTTGCACAATATCATATTGAGTGTGCAGTACACCAACACCAACACACCCATTGGGATAAACCTTGGAAGCATCCGTGTAAATATGATGGGTATTCTGAGCATCTGTTCCAATGAAGCTCAAAAACTGGCGATTGTGTTCCACATCATTCTTAGAAATACCTATATTTAAGAGAACAGATGGTACAAGTGTTAAAGATTCATATTCATATTGAAAGATTGGTAGTGTTGAAGAGTTGAAAGTGGGTGCTGAAATAGACTTAAACCTTTCAAAGCTTTTAATCAAACAAGGAGGATCCTTATGTGTCCAGTAATTTGAAGAAGTTATTTGAACAGAAAGGTTAGGCAAGATGGACCAGAGCTGATGATTAGATAATTGGGAGCTTCGGAAGAGATACCTATCACTAAGAAATTGACGGCGTAAATGAAGAGGAGGTTCAACACATTCCACCTGTAGTGCGTTAATTGGAATGGATTTCATGGCTCCACAGATAATTCTAAGTGCCTTAGATTGGACATGAGTTAATTTCTTGAAACCAGCTGCACTTCCAGGTTCCAACAAAAAAGACCCATAATCTAAAACACTTCTTATCAGGGCATTATACAGTAACTTTAAGCAAAAAGGATGTGCTCCCCACCATACACCTGATACACATCTAAGGATATTAATACTTTTTTCACATTTAGAAACAATGTAATCACAGTGAGGAAGACCAGTCAGTTTGCTATCTAAAATGACACCTAAAAATTTAGTTTGATTTTTTACCGAAATTGTATGGCTACCAAATTTTACTGTTACTGGAGGGGGGAGCCGTTTTCTGGTGAATACAACGACAACACTTTTAGACACGGAAAGTTCTAAACCATTGGAGTCTAGCCATACCTTTAATAAATTTAAAGCTGAAGTAAGATCTTTACTAGCTTTTTCAATGGAGAGATTGGCTGAGTATAATAATAAATCATCAGCATATTGTAAAACTCTGACTGAACAATTTAAAGAGGATTCTAAATCGAATGTATAAATATTATACAACAGGGGGCTAAGCACGGAGCCCTGTGGAAGTCCCTTCCAAACTAAACGGGTGATTCGATTCTTGTCATCTATTAGTAAATTAATAGATCTTTCTGACAGCAAATTGATTATGAAGTTTATTAAAATTGTGGGAATACCTAACCTGAAAAGTTTTGTTCTTAATACTGATATTAAGACATTATCATAAGCAGAACTAATATCAAGGAATGCTGCAGCTACTGACTCGTTTTTTGAAAATGCCAAGCGGATATCAGAAGTTAATATTGCCAAACTGTCATATGTAGACCTGCCTTTACGAAAGCCAAATTGACTTGGAGCTAGCAATAAATGACTTTCTACAAAAAATTCTAACCTGTTTTTAATTAAATGCTCTGCAACTTTAGCAAACACTGATGAAAGGGCAATGGGGCGATAAGAAGATACGTCTGAAGCTGGTTTACTAGGCTTTAGAATTGGAATGACTATTTGTGATCTCCATGACTCTGGGACAATCCCAGTCAACATAACTGAATTTACTATATGTAGATAATAAGAAAGGATGTTGTCACTGACATTAGCCAGAAACGAATAAGGAACACCATCATCACCAGGTGCAGTATCCTTTAAGTTTTTTAATATAC
Organism: Ditula angustiorana; assembly: GCA_963691745.1. Taxonomy (NCBI): domain Eukaryota; kingdom Metazoa; phylum Arthropoda; class Insecta; order Lepidoptera; family Tortricidae; genus Ditula; species Ditula angustiorana. The sequence goes on along the minus strand of OY829500.1, from coordinate 6,718,851 downwards.
CTTTTAATTCCTCCATTCGAAAAAGAGAGCCTAAAGAAGATTGTAAAGGATCATAAGGATTGGATGACGGCTGAAAGACATACTCTTCAGGAACTGACGTAGGGGCTAACTTGTCCATAAATTTTTGAGCAAGATTAGGAGGAAGAATCTGCCTAGGAGTCTCATTAAATGCAGATCTAAACCTTTTGACATTGTTCCATACAATAGAAGGTTTTACATTAGGACAGAGAGACGCACAAAATTGCTTCCAGCCTTCATACTTTTTCTTACGCAATAATTTTCTAGTATCCCGCGCAACCTGCATATATAACTCAAAGTTTTCATTTGTCATTGAATGGCGGTATCGTCTTTCAGCCTCCTTTCGTTTTTTAATTGATTGAGAACATTCAGAGTCCCACCAAGGCGGAGAAGGAATTTTACCTAATACACTATTCTTTACAGGAAAAGTTTCATCAGCTGCTTCAACAATCACCTTTGTCAAGGCAGCCGAAGAACTAACCACATCACTATCAGCAGTGCTAGGAAGATGCGACATTTTCCTTTCAACACATTGCTTGAACATTTCCCAATCTACATTACATAAATTATACTTTAGCCTAGGACTAGGCTTTGAATAAGACGGAACACAAGAGGGAAATGTAATGATAATTGGAAAATGATCACTTCCATATGTTGACTCCAGTGTATGCCAAGATAAAGAAGAGGCAAGTTGAGCAGAGCAAATTGATAAATCTACGACACTAATTGATTCACAAGGGCCAGTTCGCCTGGTGGGATAGCCAGTATTGAGAATGCATAGATTATTATTATCAAGGATGTCTAAAATTTGTTCCCCATGATAGCTAGAAATTGAACTACCCCAGGAGCGATGCTGCGAATTAAAATCACCTAGTATCAATATGGGCCTGGGAAGAGAAGATATTATTTGTTCTAACTCATGAAAAATGATTGATGATGGGTGAGGAATATAAACAGAGATGATGCAAATGTTATTTACAATGGCAGCGACAATAGATAAATCGTCACTGTGGGATGGAAGAGATATTGATGAAAATGATATTGTGTTCCTAATGAGTAAGGCTACTCCACCATACCCATCAGGACGATCCTCTCTGAGACACGAATAGCCTGAAACTCTAAAAAGAGCGCCAGGCTTAAGCCATGTCTCAGCTAGGGCCAAAACAAAAGGTTTAAAATTATTTAAAATGTAAATGAGATCGGATTTTTTACTGACTACACTTCTGCAGTTCCATTGAACTACAGTGTCCATTATGTTGTATTGATGTTGCAAGTGTTTCAAGAAGGGGGGCAACGTGGGACGGTGAAACAAGATTCGATTTTGAAAGCAAAGTGATTAAGGCAATTATAGCCTCAGCTACTGATTGAGTTTGTGATTCAGTACTGTTAGGGTCTCTCAGACCACAACCATTAGATGGAGATGGAATGGCATATTCGTTAATCAAAGCATTATGAGCTGCCTGGTCATAGCCTTTATTAGTTTTAATTGGGGGCCCACGGGGCTTAAGAAAAAATGTTTTTCTGTAAGACTGGTTAGATGCATGCTGGTTAGATGCATGCTGGCTACTTCCATATGTATTAGCATTACGCGGAGGTGAAGGCTGTGGCTGAGACAAGACATCTGCAAAAGACTTTGTAACGGCTGGGTGAAGCTTTACTGCTTCTCCATATGAAATGCAATTATTCGCCATACTTAATTTTATATCTTTTTGTCTTTTGTGTTCTGGGCATGATTTATTAATGGCAAAATGAAAACCATTGCACAAAAAACAAAATGCTCTGTCTTCTTCAGTTGAGCAAGTATCAGCTGCATGCATCTGACCACATTTAAAACATTGAGCCTTCGATCTGCAATTTGTTTTTGTATGTCCAAACTTGCAACAGTTGAAACATTGTACTGTGGGAAAAATATACAACTCGACTGCTAAAGAATTGTAGCATGAAAACACTCGTTTAGGTAAAACTTGCCCATCAAATGTTAGTACAATGGTTTCAGAGGGTTGCCATGTAACAGAACCATTAACAAAAACTCTGTGATTAAGTCGCCTAACTTTAACCACTTTACCGCAACCTATGGGTACAGATATATTCGATATGATTTCATCTTCTGACCATTGCGCTGGGATGCCACGGACTAAGCCCATGCGGGTAATCGAAAATGATGGAATATATGCAGTCAAATTCTCAGTTTCCAAGCGTGAGTCGTTGATGAAAGCATTAGCATCACTGGAATTAGAGAAAGCCATGGATATACGGGTCCTGCCAATTCGTTTCACACTTCCGTTAACAATATTGCGAAAATTGTTTTTCATCAGGAATTTTCCGAAGGACACTGGATGCAAGGAAGAGTTTGGGTCAGTTAAATGTCTCAGTTGTACGTGGATTGTAAATGGACCTACGTCGGAGCTCGTAAATAAAGCCCTGACAACCTTTGTAGTATCATTTTTATTCACTTCCATGGTTTCAACCTTATTACCTGCTAAGGTATCGTTAGGTAGCTTGTTGATGTCCAGTACCGGGGAAGGGGACTCCTGCAAACCGTTGCTAGCGCAATCGCAAGAATAATCGCCATCGTGATTTTTCTTTCTCTTTTTATTGCAAGCCCTGCACACCTTTGACACCCTAGACGAACGTTTGCGAACCCTTTTACTACTGCTAGTAGAAGCGTCCGTGTCCATACCCGACTCCTCTATTGTTATGTTACAGGCCACCTGGAGGCTTGCACCTCCAGGGTCAACCAGATCAGGGGGCTCTTTGTCCCCCATTGCGAGAAAAAAGTTTATTTGAAAAACTCACCTAAGCCGACGTATTTATTTACACTATACAGAAATAAATATTATATAAAAATAAGAAAAAAGAATATATACAATGCAACCACTTATCTGATTCTATAAATTACATAAAATATTTTAAGAAACTCGAAGAAGCGAAAAACACAACCGCCGCGTTTCACGTTTCCCGCGCTTTTTTTCTGTTGTTTACTTGATAGGACAAGTCGATGAATAGACTTTAAACGTTTTTGATCTGTCAAAGTGGATAAGACTCAAAATAATGCAAAAGTTGATGCTGGAGTGTTGTATCCTGTTTTCTTGCCATGAGAAAGAACTGTTCAGAAGACATTTGTCAGTTATTTAATAGGCACGTCTACTGTCAAAGGCAAAAAGATGCCATGTATAAAAGTAAACATTAAGTTTTAATTATTTAATAATGAACAGTCAAGGAATGAAATTTCCGACCCACCTAAGGTTCAATATCATATAGCAAACTGTCACCATAAGAGCTATAGAGCAAGACGTTAGTTTGACATATCGACCTTAATGCATTGCGAATGTCAGGCGACATTTCAACGAAATGGGTAGGGAATTAAGTTCCTTGACTGTACCTGAAATCACAGAAGTAAAACAAAACACTATGTTACATTTTATTCTTTATGTGTGATTGTTTATTTGTTGAGGAAGGTTTTTCTTTTTGTGTTGTTAGCTTCGTTTTATTTAATCTAGCTTGCTATAGTTCAAGTTTTATGTAATTGTTGTTATATTTGATCAAAAATGAACAAAATCAAAACCCGTTGAGTAGTATTAAAAAGCAAAAGGTTCTTGTTTACACAATTTCTCATTCTAATAAAAAAATAAAAATAAATATCTCGGGACAATTTACACCAATTGACCTAGTCCCAAACTAAGCAAAGCTTGTACTATGGATACTAGACAACAGATAAACATACATATATAGATAAATACATACTTAAATACAAATAACATCCATGACTCAGGTACAAACATTCATATTCGTCACACAAATATCTGCCCATACCAGGATTTGAACCCGGGACCTCTTGCACAGTAGGCAGACACATGTGCCACTGTGCCATGCAGGTCGTCTAAAAAAAAAACAAAAAAATAAAAACATGGTATACATAGAGCGGACATATGAGTAACTCAGCAAAATTCCTTGCATCAGCTCACTAAATATGGCGCGGATTACTGTCGCAGTTACTGTAGTACAGTCAAGGAATTTATATCCCTACCCATTTCGTTAAAATGTCGTCTGACATTCGCAATGCATTAAGGTTGATATGTCAAACTAACGTCTAGCTCTATAGCTCTTATGGTGACAGTTTGCTGTATGCTATTGAACCTTAGGTGGATTGGAAATTAAATTCCTTGGCTATACAAGTGGGCCGGGCCGACCGGGGTAGTACCGCACTCTCACAAAATACCGGTGTGAATTAGTAGCTTGCCTCCGCTACTGCGTTTTGTTCAGTAACTGAGAGATCTGGAGGCCTGCAGGATGGTAACGGATCAGCGATTCTCTTGGGATCGCTGGTTCCGATGGGCGGCAGTGATCACTGTCCATCAGGTGACCCGCATGTCTGTCTGCCTTCGTGTTCTATAAAAAAAATACTAAGGCTGAATATTGTACAACATTGTTCTAAGCTCTCTTCTTGGAAAGATTTAGGGATATACTTTGACACACTGACAAAATTGTCTATAATGAGGACGGACACCATTTTTTTATATAACTGAAAATTAAAATTATAAAGGCACTTTAAAAATAGTAAAAAAAAAATTCTAATTTTTTACTCAGGCTTTATTGCACTTGTGTGACTATGCCAGCCTCATGGGAGACTCCAGTAAGACTTCATAGAACACTCCCCTGCGCATGGGCAGCTCTCCTGGCGGAGGAGTGTTTGACGAACATATATATCCGCATTGCGGGTGAGGCACGTAACATAGCAAGCGTCCCGAGCGCAGCGCAACAGACGCCGCGTATCTGCGCGCCCGCCGAACGGATACGCATCGCGCGGCGAGCGCGCGCCCGAGCGGCTAGGATGACGCTACTTTTTCGCCGACTTTGGAGCCGTTAATACGCTAGCTGGAGTAATGGCAATTGTTATTTTATTATTATGGAGGACACGAGAAAAAACAAAGAAAAAAGACAAAAAATTGTTCACGAGCGTTTCGACCACAAAAGGGACGCGCGACTGGCGCTCGCACTCCGCGCGTTCCGTTTGCGGCGGCGCCTCTGCCGCTTGCTATAATTCGTCACATACAATTCTATACAAATTAACGGAGTGCACAGAACGCAGCGCCCCGAACGCGCACTTCGGGCGCCTGCTACATATGTTTTGTCCTTGAGGGGGAACTCAATATAACGTTAACTACACCATTAAAAAAAATGAAATGAGCTAATCTTGTTAATAGGCTGCCACGCTGCCCGACGTCGCGCGCGCTCTGGCTGCTGGCCATCGGCCGCCCGCTGCGCACAGCTAACAGCTGCACGCAAGTGTGCAGCCGCCATTTTGCGGAGTCCATGTACGTGAGACGCGGCCGCACCAAGACGTTGATTCAGAACGCCATGCCGACCCTGTTCTTACCTCCTGTAAGATACTATTATCATTAACTAGCACCCATTAGGACGTTTTGTAGATAAAAACCAACGATAATATAATGTCTAAATGACAGTGAAAACCATATCAAAATCCGTTGCCTGGTTTAGAAGAAGACGGCCTAACCAAACATAAAAATTCTATATTCAATATTCCATAAAAAAAACTCTAAATGATATTTTTGTATTTGAACAGATTAATAAGGAATTAGTTTCAGCCCGTGAAGATATGCCAGCGTGTGAAGCCGACGGAGAGCGGCGACGTGCTCGCCTGCCGCGTCTGCTTGGCGACGGACGCGCCGCTTTACAACTTAGCGGGCAGCGGGCTCGAACACAAGTTCACGGAGCTCACTGGAACACCGGTAAGCAGCGTTAATAGATTTTTTATTATATTATTTTGCATCATACAATACACATAGCCGTACGATACCCGTATGTAGCAAATAATCTCTCAGGTCTGAATAGCTTATTTTCTGACTGTAGGTACAAATGAAAATGTATATACAGTTTTAATTCAACCTGTTGATGCCGGTTTTTTTATTATGTTTTTGGCAAATAATTTATTTATATATGTATATGCTTGTGATTTAAGAATCGTTTAAACGAGAAAAGCTGTTCAGTTTTGCAACAGTTTTTCCTATTCAAGTGTTAGATACAATTAAAATAAAAGCAAAATCTTGAGCATCTGACAAGGAGCTGCAACTTCACCATTCCGTGGCTTGCGCTGACCAGTTCAGCCAAAGGTGACCGTGGACCCTGCCAGACTCTGCGAAGTTTTGAATATGCTTTGTTTCGACGATTATTGCATCTTTGAAAGGTTTTTCGCGATTTTCACACATTTATAACGTTATCGGTGGAAAATAAGCAAGACAAAGCGCGGGCAGTCTGCTCGTGACCACGGCCGTCGAAACATGGCTGAAATGTCGAGATAAATTAACAATGTTTTTATCGCGTCAAAGACGTTATAAATATGGTGCATTTTTAACCCTGAATTTGAATGAAAATATTTTTTTCGATTTGTTTTGCCAGCTGTCGGCGGCGGACGGTTTGCCGCAGCGGCTGTGCGCGTGGTGCCGCGCGCAGCTGTCGAAGTATGCCGCTTTCCGTGCGCGCTGCCAGCGGAGCCACTCGCTACTGAAAACTGTACTCGCGCGGGGCCCGGTGAGTTTACTGGTGTCCTATATTCAACCTTTTCGGGTAGTTAATAGGGTTCTATTACTAAGCGTCCGTTGTCCGTCCGTCCATCTGACTGCTGGTCCATACGGACTTACGGCTAAGACTAAAAATAGATTAGGACAAACGTTTATAAATATCACTCCATGCTCAAAGAACTTCATTTGTTACAGTTAAAAACTACTGACATTTTGACCGTTGACCGGCGTTTGCACAAACTGACACACAACCTCACCGTGTCAAAAATGTTCAGTTTCCAAAACCTCCCAGTTATAGAAATAGCACCTCTCATAAAATTTGAAAACGATAACACTCCATCTGAAGCACCTGAAGACTTCACCGAAATAGAATATTTAGAAGCAGATGCTTTCGACGATGCCGTTAAAGATGTAGTCATGGATGTTTCTGAACGAAATATTGAAATTAGACAAAAAGTTCAAAGAGTGGAATTGGAACACGATTATAATCACAAGTATGTAGAAACTGACGCCGTTATGGATATTGAAATGCAATCTGATGCAAATGACGTAGGCACGGATACTTCCGAAGAAGCAGTACAAAAAGGGATAAAAAAGAAGAGAGCAAAGGATGGCGAAATTACAAGCGATGATTCAGATTTCATTACTAAAGATGATACCGATTACGCAGACAATGATTCTTCGGAAGATGACGAAATATTTGAAATAAAGAATCGATTACAAGATAGAATTAACAGTGCTGCTGCTTATTGTCTCACAAAGCTAAACGACACTGAATATCATAAAATTAACAAAAGGAGAAAAATTGGCGACGATTTTTATCCCAATTTTGACTACGAGTACTTTCAGAAAACATTTAATGTGACAATCAGACGTTTGACCCCCGAAGAACAGAAGCAAGAGATAGAAGATCGGAAAAAAGCGAACAAAGCTAAATTATGCTGTGAAATGTGCGGAAAGGGATATAATTTTAAGGAAACAATGGAAAATCATATATTGATCCATCACTCGGTGAGTTGTATTCAAAATAATTATTTGATTCAGTCGGACGTTACTTTGCGTAGGTACTCATCATCACCCTGGAACAATTTAGCTCTCTACTCCGAAACCGGCGCTGTACACGTGCAAAACAGCTGCGTCTGTGTGATAGATATATTTTTAAAATTTTCAAGTTTCAAACGAAGAGTAGCAAGATTATTTGTATTAGTTTGTTGTATTTGAGACCCTGCTAGTATCATAAACGCGAAAGTCTCACTTCAGTCTTCTCGAGACCACGGCCGTTGAAACATGGCCGAAACATCGAGGTAAATTAACAATTATTTTATCGCGTTAAAGCGCCGTTAAAGTTATAAATGTTTTATACTCACTGCGTAATCAATTGAATATTTTTATATAAAAAAATCTCAGATCTCGAAACCCCACGAGTGCGAGATCTGCCAGTACCGGTTCCGGCTGAAGTGTCAGATGCTCGACCACCGGGACCGGCACCGGCTCACCTTCACATGCAACTCCTGCAGCTTCATCACAAGGGACAGGTATTCTGTGTTTTTAAACCTTACTCATATTACTTTGCGGGTGGTAGGACCCTGTGCAAGGTCCGTCCGGATCGCTGCCATCTTGATAGCTAATCCAGCCGCCAAGCAACGCTTGCACTGTTGTGTTCCAGCGTGGAGAGCAAGACAGCCAGTATAATTACTGGCATAAGAGGAATTCCATCTTAGCCCTTCAGGTTGGCAACGTATCTGCAATCTTCTTAGTGTTGCGGGTGCCTATAGGTGGTGGTGATAACTCAACATTAGGGGACCTATTTGCTTGTTTGCCTTTCTATTATATATTAAATAAAACTTTGCCTCGCAACGAGCTATGGAGAGGGCTATGCTTGGAGTTTCTCTGCGTGATCGAATCAGAAATGAGTAGATCCGCAGACGAACGAAAGAAACCGACATAGCCCAGCGGATTAGCAAGTTGAAGTGGCAGTGGGCAGGGCACATAGTACGGAGAACTGATGGCCGATGGGGTCGGAAAGTTCTCGAATGGCGGCCGCGTATTGGCAAGCGCAGCGTTGGACGACCAGCCACAAGATGGTCCGATGACCTCATACAGGTGGCAGGAAGGCGCTGATTGCATGCCGCTTCCAACCGGTCACTTCGGAAATCCATGGAGGAGGCCTATGTTCAACAGTGGACTTCTTGTGGCTGAGATGATGATGAAAACTTTGTCTCCAGAGACGGCGCAAGAGCCCACTGCCTCACGCACCAAGGTAGCACCTTCAAGTGCCCGTACTGCGATCGGGTTTACAAACGAAACAATTCCTACTTAAGTCACTTGAGGATCCACCATCCCGAAAAGAACGTGGCGTGCGACGAGTGCGGAGAGACTTTTGTCTCAGAGCGCGGGGTGCAGGTGCACAAGGATCGGGCACACAGACCGGTGAGTAGACAGACGGACAGAGACACATGAAGCTAAAGATGTGTAGTCGAGACGAATAATCCGGTAGAGATATCAACAGACAGAGACACAGAGCGAAAGACTGACGGTTAGATATAGGACGACACTCGAATTCATCCTCCCGATAGACAAAGACTCGGACACAAAGAGACGGGCAGACAAACGGACTGTCGTAGATAACATTATTTCGTACGGTCTTATTTTATGGGGATCTGCTGCAGATGTTGAGTCAGTTTTCATTTTGCAAAAAAGGGCAGTTAGAGCAATTTATAATATGGATACTCGTGAGTCGTTAAGGGAATTTTTTCAAGGAAATTGACATCTCAACCCTACACCGTCGCTATATATTTTTGAAATGATCATGTACGTTAGGAAAAATATACGCAATTTCCCTACCAACGTCGATAAGCCAAAGGCAAACTGGCTAAAACCAATAAGTATATAAAAAGACAAACTGGCTAAAACCTGGTTCTGGTTCTACTAAAGCAGTTTATTTCAGAACGCAAAACCCACGACTGAGTTCAAGTGTTCAGAGTGCGATGTCGAGTTCTTGAGCGCGGCGGCGCTAAACAAACACAAAGACTTGACGCGCGCCGTGTCGCATGCGGCACTGCCGGCCTGCGCCGCGTGCGGCGAGAGCTGCGACAGCGAGGTGGCGCTTGCCGCACACAAGGCGGAACGCCATCCGCCCGACCAGCACCACTGCAACGAGGTGAGGATACCTATACAGAAGTGCAACTACACAGCTACACACACTCATTTCATTTCATTTATTCAACATACAAGTTTGCAGCAAAATCACAAAAACACTCGTACGCACACAACGTATACATTCAGAATACAAATTACATACTTAATTACTAAATAGACGTGCACACATTTTGCTCAAATGCTGCTATGCGCCATCCGCAAGTAAATGAGAAAAGTGAAAAATGAAATCATGAATATTACTCATGAATTTTTAGTTTTGTATGACTATTTCAAAATTATCAAAGTAGCCCCATTCAAAGTACTTAAGATGTAAAAATACACACGTTTGCGTATTGGCAAGCGCAGCGTAGGACGACCAGCCACAAGATGGTCCGATGACCTCATGCAGGTGGCAGGAAGGCGCTGGTCGCATGCCGCATCCAACCGGTCACTTTGGAAATCTATGGAGGAGGCCTATGTTCAACAGTGGCCTTCTTGTGGCTGAGATGATGATCATGATGATGAAGATGTAAAAATAACATTTTAATTTGCCGGTACCTTCTCATCCGAGGTTTTTTACGAACCGGCAGTAAATTATGTGACATTCGTGTTTCCTGTAAGCCTGTACTGAATAAAGATATATCGACTTTGACTTGATAGCACTCGCCGTATTTTGTTTTTGCTTCCTCGGCATACACCGTACTATTAACGCGCGCCTCTCGTCGCCAGTGCAACAGCACGTTCGCGAGCACGGCGTCGTTCAACACGCACGTGAAGCGGAAGCACCTCGGCCAGAAATTAGTCACCCGGACCGTGATCAGGACGGACGGCTCCGGCTCGCAGGGACCCGTCGTCTGCGAGGTCTGCGGACGAATCGTCAAGGTAGCACCATCCTTAGCTCCCAGGGCCTGATTTACCCGCAGGTTCTCGCTCACTAAGCAGCAGTGCTTGCACTGTTGTGTTCCAGCGTGGAGAGCTGAAGCCGGTGGTGAAATTACTGGCACAAGAGGCATTCTATCTTAGCCCTCTGGTTTGGCAACGCATTCGCAATCTCCTTGATGTTGCGAATGTCTATAGGCGGTGGTGGTCACTTACTATCAGGTAACCCACTTGCTGGTTTGCCTTCCTTTGTTGTATAAAAATGGCTAATTAGGCTAATGCCTAGGGCGCAAAGGCCGAGGGGCGCTGCGCCTTCGCAATCGCTAATTCACAGAATACAGGAGACATTCTGGAGAAAGTCCAGGTCAGGAGTACCCTGAACCGACGAGCATTCATGAAGAATGTTATGAGAGTAGGTGAAGCAATCGTTGTATGTCGGGATCGTACTTAGCAAATGGAAATCCCTGGTTTCTGCCTATCCCTCCGGGAAACGTGCGTGGCTTTATGTATGTTTCTTTATTATATTCAAAATAGGAAGGCAAACAAGCAAGTGAGTCACCTGATGGTAAGTGATTACCAACCATAGACACCCAACACCAAGGAGACAACCCAACCCAGTGGGCACCGGCTATCTTGCTCTTCACGGCGGAATTTCTAGGAGAATTTTCGTTATGTTGGCATGGCATAGCATTTAAAACGATCCCTAGTTAGAATAGAGGAACGCGGCATAAATCATGAAGCAGGAATTCTGGCCGAAGAGAGTCGCTTTCCGTCGTTTTCGCGGACGCCTGCTAGACATCTCGAAACTAGGTCACACGTCGCCGAAGTAACGTGCTAATTTTAATGTTTTATTTTATAAATATGTATGTTAGTCTTTAAGGTATTTCTTCTATGGGCCTATGCAGCCTGAAATAAATGATTCTATTTTATAAATCCGTTCGCAGAACCCGGCGAAGCTGCAGTACCACCTGAACACCCACATGGCGATAAAGCCCTATGCCTGCCCCGAATGCCCCAAGACTTTCGCCACGAAAAGTGTCAGAGAGGTACCAACTAATTATTTAATCGTGTCGCATTATTGTCTCTATCTACACTTCTACCCGTTCTAACTTCTTTCACAGATGGAAAGCTAAACTATACCTAACGGACAGAGGCTACTAATGACAAATAAATTTACAAACACTTAATGATCTTTTGATTATTAGATCTCTGCACTGCCGCGGGGCAATTATTTTAAAAATAATCAGAAATTACATCTACACGATGAAGGTATGTCTTTGTTGTAGATCCACATGCGCGTGCACACTGGCGAGAAGCCCTACAAGTGCAAGCTGTGCTCGGTGGCGTTCTCCATGCAGTGCAACTACGCCAGGCACTACAAACATGTGAGTAGTGGCACAGAAAAAATAACGTACAGAAACTTCTCTTAAACGACCGCGATTAAAGAAATTCCAACTTTATTCACTCGCTCAAAAAGTTCGTATTACTATATACACCATGTGCCAGGCGGTGCGAGTCAAAAGGAACGCGCCGCCAGCACCCGCCTTCCCCCCGCTACTCCCAGCGACACGCTAGGGTAGCGCGGCATTCGTTTTCAATTACACTGACACGGCGGGGGCGACCAAGCGCGCGCAAGCCGACAGCCTACTGCGATTTGCCTATGCCATAGACTGTGAAGTATTACTCTAAATTCCCCAATGCCTCCAGTGGGTTAAAGATGCCCTACTTATTTCCGTCCACAGGTACATCTTGGTCAGCATAAAAACGTGCCCTGCGAGCTGTGCCACAAAAGGTTCACTACGGTGGCGGGCAAGAAGCTGCACGTGCGCTCCGTCCACAGCAACGTGCCGTGGCCGAAGCGCGTGAGGAAGGCGAAGAAAGCCGCAGACGTTGTGGAAAACCGATCGCCGTTATCATAATGTATTTTTATATTATTGTTACCATCGCTATTTTGTGTTGCAAGCGAGGGTTGTTTCAATAAATAAATCCTTTATATCATCGTGTAGGTTTATTGACCTTTTTGTTTCAGGACACACTTATTTGAAGAGAAGTATTAAATGGCGATCAGAAACTTCAAATTTCACCAAAGACGGATTTTCTTATCACACTTTAACAATTTTCAACACAACGCATTTTTAATACGCAAGATTTTGACAGAAACATTCCAAAATCTGACATGGCGGTACGGGGTTAATCGCGCAACCGAATGGGAAATAATTCTGTATTCTTTACCAGTACCACCACTATATCGCGGAAGGGATGGCCTGGATGGTTTTGCCCTGACCACAACCACATCATGAAACAGGTGTTGTCATCATCCTGTGATGATGATGGATGGGAGAAGTAGTTTGACCACGGCATTGTGGGGTGTAAGTACTTCTGATCATCATGATAGACAACAAACAAGACAAATACTCTATTGAAAACCACACGGAAAATAGTTAACAAACATGATGTGTTTGTGGTTATGCGATTATAAATATAAATCAGTACCTGCATTCATTTCCTGATGTGTTGCTTGGACTGAAGAGTTCTGCTTCTCTTGAGATAAGTAGTTAAGTTGTCTCCACAGAGATGGTCGGATTAGCTGGTAAAGTAATCACATCCTTCCACCTGCACAAATTATGTCCCAATAAGTAACCCTGATCACCCAGCCCACAAAGGAGAGCCACGGTGCTCCTTGGTGCCATCTTGTTCAACTGAAAGCATAACTTGTATCAAACGGAACGACGCAACGCGTCACGATGTTGTGACACACAAGGCAGAACTACAAGCTCACTCTCAGGTGCGGCGGGTAAGACGGACGTCTCCGGGAATGCCCCGTGATAACCGTACTTGGTCAAGTGCGGACGCCAAGATTCTCAACTCAACCCGGATCCGACGCCCCCAACGGGACGGCCAGATATGTGCCCGAGTTGTCGGTGGAGCTGCAGGTAAACTGCAGAGATAGACGCCAGTCAGAATGGATCCCGCACACGCGTGCGGACCTGCATCCCACCTGGCGCCCAAACGGGGTGATTGGTAAAGAGAAAAAAGAGCGTAATATGAACAGGTAAGACACCGAAAAGACCGTAAGCACCACGACACTCCGCGATGCTTTGAGATGTTCAGAAATACTCAATGTTTCTCGGTGAAATGTAGAAATACGCTACTAGCTAGGTCGCTGATTTGTAGTAATACTCGGCGTAAGGCAATCAAAGGTACTTAGTGATTTAGGGTAGTACTCAGCGAAGGGCAATCCGAGATACTCAGCTTTCGTGGAAGGCGACCCTGTAGAGGTTGTTTGGTGACTCCGGAACCAGGATCACATAACAGAATATTTTGTATCTCGCCGTACAAGTTTGCACATGTCACCATTTTGGCGCTCAGTCGGAGCTTGGTCGGAGCCATGGAGAAAGAACGAGAACTTTTATGTTCAGTGCTGCCACACCAAACCGGTAAAAACTCCCACTCACCTAAATATTCGCGCCTGGGGCGACGTGAGTGACAGATGAGTACGAATTGTTAGTCATTCATCATTGGATTAAACAAAGCATTTTGGTTTATACAGAATTCAAATCGATGTATATCAAGTATGTATAAAGAATAAGTATTCTTTTACACAATTTAGTACAATTTCGGTAATATCACGGTAAGACAAGGGTCTATCTAGTGTTTATGTTTATATGGTAAAACATCTACATATTTATCAACTCTGTATGGTAAATATACTCAGTCAGGATTTTATATTATGTCCATGTATTGGTGATTGTGTGTGCTGTTGCCACATCAATGAGTTACGAGAAAAACAATCGCTTAAAAAAGCGATATAAAATCTTTGACACGTGTTTCCGAATGCTAATTGGATATAACTATCCTAAATGGTAGAAAGTTATGGCGACACTAAATCTAACGTCAATCAAAGTTCTGATTCTGAATTGAACCACAAATTGAACTAAACTTCTGTCTGACATTGACACAAGGCTGTCAAAGCCCGCGGCAGAAAAACTTTAATACTGAATCAATGGTTCTCTCGTGTTTTTACAATTGATTTACGAGCTTATTGTGACAATGGCCGCGTGTGCAGTGGTCGGATGCGAATCGCATCCGTTAAGTACTCCCAACTATACGTTTCATCGGTAAGTAAATCTTTCAATTCATGCAAATTATGTTGTTACCATTGATCGAAAACTACAAGGACAGGCATGTTTGTAAACGATTTTAGGTTTCTAGAGCCAAATAGCAATAAAAATGGAACCCTTATACTTTCCTCCCGTCTGTCTTGTCTCTCAATATATCGCAGGTATCTTATTCGAATTAAATAAACACTTTTTGACCTATTATTATTATTATTAGTTAAATACACTAGCAGCTCTTGAGCTGATGCGTGTATATCACTGCACTTGTGTCCTTATATTTTTTAAATGGTCATCTAGTCTATTTTTGAAACAATTCACTGATGACGCACTAATTACAAGTTCGGGTAGTGCATTCCACGAGTTTACAACACGGTTAGCCAAGAAGTGTTTCCCAGGGTTGCTTGCACTTGGACGTTTAGTCAGTTTCATAGAATGTCCCCTCAAATATGTATTTTTACTCATCTTAAACAGAGCTTCCATGTAATGTACATTGTAGTGTCCATGCAGTATTTTATAAGTTTCAATAAGATCGCCTCGCTTTCTACGCTCTTCCAGTGTGGTCAAATTCAACTCCGAAAGGCGTTCCTCATAAGACTTTCTTTTAATTGATGAAACCATTTTTGTAGCTCTTCTCTGGACTTTCTCCAGCATATCAATGTCTTTCTTGAAGTATGGACTCCATATCTGAAAGGCATACTCAAGCAAGGGTCGAATATAAGTTTTATAAATTTTAACAAACAGTTCTTTGGTAATGACAAAAAACGCCTTCCTAACCATATAAAGCATGGAGTTGGCCCTTTTTGAAATCTGAGCAATGTGCAAATCCCATTTAAGGTTATTAGCGACGATCACACCAAGATCTTTTTGTGCGTTTACGGGTGCCAGGGGTACTCCGTCAATATTATACTGTAGCTTAGGGTTTCTATTACCAATATGTAGGACAGTACACTTGGTCGCATTTAGTGAGAGTAGCCAATCCTTTGTCCATTGTACAATGCGATCAAGGTCGCTTTGGATAACATTGTGCGTAATTAGCGGGTTGCCCATAATTTTGGTGTCATCTGCAAATATCGATACATCAGACTGTATTACACTTTTTAGGTCTGTTATAAAAATTCCAAACAGAATGGATCCCAGTACAGACCCCTGGGGCACGCCGCTATCCACATCATATGCGTCCGAATAAGTGTCTCCCACTCTTACTTTGAATTTCCTATTTGTCAAAAAGTCTGATATCCATTGGAGCAGCTGTCCGCGTATACCAAAGTGATCTAGTTTTGTTATAAGCCTCTTTACGGGGACGCGATCGAATGCCTTCTCGTAATCCAAGTATATCACATCTGTGGGCTGGCGTTCATTCCAATTATGTGTCCACCTTTCAAGACATTGGAGGAGATTTGTGACTGTAGACCTTCTTGGTACAAAACCGTGCTGTTCGTCAATAATAATATGTTCATTATTCATAAAATGTCTTAGTTCATTAGCTATCACTTTTTCCATGGTTTTACAAACTATACTAGTAAGACTAATAGGACGGTAATTAGCGGCATTAAACTTATCGCCTTTCTTGTATATTGGTGTGACATGTGCCTCTTTCCAGTCCTGTGGTAGTTTACCAGTCTGAAACGAAAGATTCATTATTTTCGCCAGCCGATGGCTAAGTATATCACTGCACTGTTTTAGTAGTATGGAGGGCAGAGAATCCGGTCCCATAGATGTAGAATCTTTAAAGGATTTTAGGGCTTTAGATACCTTATCTGGTGTAAATATTAATGATGTAATTCCATTATCTATGCGCGGGGTCAGCACTTTAGGTACCGATACATACGCTGATTCGAGTACAAATGACTTTTTGAATTGCTCAGCGAATAACTTCGCTACAATGTTTTGATCAGTACATTTCCCATTACCGTCCTTCAACGAAGGTGGCACTGATACCGTAGAAGATAATTGTCTACGAACATACTGATAGAACGACTTAGGTCCACATTGTATTACTCCTCTTTCAAATTCCATTCTCAAATTTCTGACCATAGCCACCACTTTATTATTTGCCAGTCTATATTGCTTGTATGATTCTTCAGATCTAGTAAGCATATATTGCCTCCATAAATTCAGCTTATTTTCAACTTGATCCAGTACTTCATTGGTGATCCAAGGTTTATTGATGTTTGGTTTCTTATATTTAGCTTTCAGGGGTACATATGTTTTAATAGCATCATGAATCTTTCTTTTAAAATCACCCCAGACTTCGTTAATATCAGTTTTACCAACACTGTCGCCGCTTTCGTTAACTTTAAATGCCTGTATCATTCCCTCATAGTTACCTCTAAAGAAATTCCTTCTTGGCCGCTGGAAATGTGTTTTACTAGATGATTGACAATGGATTTGTAACGTAGCTAGAAGAACCTGGTGGTCGCTCTTCCCTATATTCGGGTAATGGTCTACTCCTGTACAAAAATTTTCTTCATTACATAGTATAAGATCAAGTAAGGATTCTTCACTGTTTCGCTTCCTTGTTACTTTAGTCACAAGTTGATGAAGAGAACCACCTACATACATGTCCACAAACTTCCCATGGAGCAAATTGTATTTATCGACATCAACTTCATGCAGCGGCCATTTCAAATCTGGAAGATTGAAGTCTCCCATTATGATCAATGGATCCCTGCCCCCGGATGCCTCTTCGATCATATCAAACAAAAGGCGGTCTGTCTCTTCAAATGTGTAATGCGTTGGTCGATAAACTCCTGCAAGAGTCAATTTAAAGTTCCCATATTTCAGGTTTAACCATAGTGCTTCTACCTGTGTGTTAGCATTGTATAGGGGGTGAGGAGTCACTTGTATAGGCCTGCCATGAAATGTATGCGACACATAAATAGCAACACCCCCCCACCCTGTTCCTTTAATTCTGTCATGTCTATACACAGCATATCCATTTATCTCTATCAAACTATTATTAATGCTTGGTTTCAAATGCGTCTCGGTTATAATGATACATGTGGGTTTCAATCTATTGACTTCAATAATAAGCAAATCTCGTTTAGCCATGATGGATGCCAGGTTTGTATACAAAATTGTAAATTCAACTATCTCACTATCAGAACTTGCTACTTTTTTGAGCTTACTATTTTGGGGGTGTTATTCACATATTTAATTGTCAAATCCTGCTCGCCGTTCTCGATTCGCTTTTCCAATTGATTTCGCAAGTTTTTGAGAAACTCACGCTGGTAAGGAGTGAGATCATTTTTTGCGGACACATTGTCTGGGAGCTTGTTATTATTTTTTAGAACTGTTATAGCGGCTTTTTTATTTGGGAAGATAACCTTGAGAGGCCGAGGTGTGGAGTTTTGATTGGGTTTACCCAGACGAATCACAGCAACAGGGATTTCAGAATTCGGAATATTGGCCAGGGCCTGCTGGACTTGCGATTTATCATGATTAATTCGCACCTCTTTATCCCTAGCGTCATCTCCAGACTGCAACTGACTCTCACAAATGCCGTACATGATAACATTCGCACTGCGCTTCTTCCTCTCGGCTAATTCTCCTAAAATGCTTTCCATGTTAGCATTTTGGTTTTGGTTGACTTTTACGGCCTCTAATTCAGATTTTAGCTCAGCAACCATCATCCTCAAGGCCGGTAGCTGACGCACTCCTTGCTCACAATCTGGGCAGAGGTACTTTAGAGTGGGAGATTGCAACGTAATAACTCTTAATTCGGTAGCAAGCAACCCACTGCACTTCACACATATTAGTCTTTCACAGCCATAACACTTTATTCTTGGATTTTTGTCATCAATTTTAGGTAAATCATCTTCGCATTTAAGACACACAGCCATCTTCGACACAACAAGGAGAGGAATGTTCCGGGTTACGTGGCTATCTAGATAGTTCCAACTTAACAGTCAATTCACAACAAGATTGTCACGATAACACTTCCACTGCTGTTCCAGTTAATTTCCAAGGGAAAACACCAATATTCACACGAAAACCAGTTCTTTAAGTAATTATAATACAGTAATTTAGAATTCGTAACAATAAACACAAGTGCGTTTTTTAAGGTGGGTAGACGAAAAAAAAGACACATCTATACATCGTTTATTGCCTAAATAAAACAAATCGAGGCTGTAAACAGAAGAAGCGATTTATAATCTTCTGCTTTACAATGTTTTATTACAATCCACAATAGCAATAAAGACCAAATAACATTCTAATGGCAAAAACTAAAAATTTTAGGTTATAATGTTGTTTACGTGATAAAACAAGACTTTAAATGTTTTTGATCTGTCAAAGTGTGCTATAAGAGAGCAAGGAGTAAAGGATGAATCGCTGTTGACATATAAATACGAGTTGCGACCGCTCGCAGCGGCGCACCGGCGCTCATATCTATACCGATCACACAGCACCGATAGCATGCTGTTGGCGCTGCCGCGCCATCGCTCAACAAAGTTTTCCGTTGACATGCTGGAGATACTACAGTGACGCGGCAGCCCCATCAGCACCCTGAACACGTTGTTATAAAGGCTCTTTATAAATATGTTTCATGATTTCATGTTCCATCTTGTTAATAGGCTGCCACGCTGCTCGACGTCGCGCGCGCTCTGGCTGTTGGCCATCGGCCGCCCGCTGTTCACAACTATCAGCTGCACGCAAGTGTGCAGCCGCCATTTTGCGGAGTCCTTGTTCGTGAGACGCGGCAGCACCAAGACGCTGATCCAGAACGCCATGCCGACCCTGTTCCTACCTCCTGTAAGTTACTTTTATCATTAAGTAGCGCCCAGACTGAAGAGAAGAGCCCCCAAGCCCTGCTAAAGTGAAGTCGATTGTGTACATATGGACGTGTCACTGGATACGTTGCCTGGTTAAGAAGAAATGGGTCTTATATAATTATAAGAATTTTGGACAGATAGGAACGGATAGCAACTTTATTTTATATAAAGATTAAAGATATGTGTCCGTGGTTTAGGAGGAGTAAGCGGCCGAATAAGGACTGATAAAACAGATAGCAACTTCGTATTATACTATGTGAAGAGGTCACCGAGTGCACCCACTTTTAACAAATAAATTGTTATGAATTATAAAAGCGAGCGTGCTAGAGCTTCTGGTACAACTTAGTTACTTGTAAAAAAGTTAGCGAGTGAATGCCCACTTTTGTATTTGGACAGATTAATAAGAAATTTGTTTCTACCCGAAGCAATGGCAGCGTGTGAAGCCGACGGAGAGCGGTGACGTGCTCGCCTGCCGCGTCTGCTTGGCGACGGACGCGCCGCTTTATACCATTGCGGGCAGCGGGCTCGAAGACAAGTTCGCGGAGCTCACTGGAACACCGGTAAGGTTTTTTAAAGTATTTAATTGTGAAGAGAAAAAGACAAATGAGGAAGTGCTGAGAATTGTAGAGGAAAAAAGATGTCTCTTAAGAACCATTGAAGACAGAAGAGGGAAAATGATAGGGCACTTGAAACGACATAACAGCTTCCTTGAAAACATCATCGAAGGGAAGGTTGACAGGAAAAGAGGAAGAAGAAGACCTAGACGCACCTACATTGCTTAAGCAAGGAGAAAGTTAACGTCATGTCGTATCAGAAAGTCAGGTCCTTGGCAGGTGAAAGAGAAGTGTTGGTTACTCCACCAACAAGAGCCAAGCTCTTAAATTATTTGATGATGAATTGTGCGTCATACAATATACATAGACACATACAGGGTGTCCCGTAAGTAGTGAATAATTTTTCAGGTCTGACTTCCCTATTTTCAGCGTACAAATGTGCGATGTTTCGAGATATTTCCTTTTTTTTTGAAATATCCCTCCCCGAATTAGTGTTTTGAACGCCATTACTGCCCATGACTTTTATTGAAGGAAATTATCAGACCTGCTAATTGTAAAATTATCCTTACGAGGGTGGTTTGACAAGTAACTTGGTTTGGTATGAAAAAATAATAATTTAGCGAATGTATATATTTTATTTTTCCACGTAGTCTCCCCGAAGTTCAACGCACTTGCCCCAACGTTTCTGCAACTTCACGATGCCTTCACGAAAATGCGTTTCTTCAAGGCCCTCGAAATATGCGTTTACCTCCTGTATCACCTCTTCGTTGGAGTTAAATTTTTGACCTGACAAAAATTTTTTGAGTTTCGGAAATAGGTGATAGTCCGAAGGAGCCAAATCCGGCGAATAAGCGGGGTGAGGAAGCAGTTCAAATCGTAACTCCGACAATTTTTGTGCAGCGACACGACTTGAATGCACCGGAGCGTTGTCATGGTGAAACATCACTTTTTTCTTTGCCATGCCTGGCCGTTTTTTGGCTATCGCCGCCTGTAATTGGTCCAAAAGTGATGCATAGTATGCCCCAGTAATGGTTTTTTTCTTCGCAAGGTAATCAATTAAGAGGATTCCTTTTGCGTCCCAAAAGACAGACGCCATCACCTTTCCAGCAGACGGAATGACCTTGGCTTTTTTTGGGGCTGGCTCACCACGACTAACCCATTGTCTGGACTGTTGTTTCGTCTCCGGGATATAGTGATGAATCCAGGTTTCATCCATTGTAACAAATCGGCGAATAAACTCCGTTGGATTTCTTTCAAACACCTGCAGATTGTCAGCAGATGTTCGCATGCGAATACGCATTTGTTCTGGAGTGAGTAACCGCGGCACCCATCTTGCACAAAGCTTTTTCATGTGCAATTCGTTGTGCAAAATAAAATGCACCCGCTCAGAGGAGATGCTCGTGGCTTCAGCTAATTCGCGTATCAATCTTCTGTCGTTTAAAACAAGATCATGGATTTTATCGACGATTTCGGGTAAAACCGCCGTTTTTGGGGCTCCAGGTCGAGGTGCATCTTCAATGCTTGTCCTACCTCGCTTAAACTCATTTACCCAAAGTCGAACTGTTTCGTAGGAAGGACACGAGCTACCCAACGTAGGTAAAATCCTTTCATGGATTTCTTTCGCAGTTTTACCTTCCAAAAAAAAGAACTGAATTACACCACGAATTCCAATTTTCTCTATTTTGCCGCTTTACTCCGATCACTTTTGTTTCAACTATTGTCAAATTTAAAATTCCCGCCGAAAATGGCATGACGCCACAGATAAATTATCTTGAGTTGTTAAACTTTATCAATAAGTACAGAGATGACACTAACGCCATCTACCAGTATGCGAAACAAGTTACTTCTCAAACCGCCCTCGTATCTATCAGTTACCCTTTAAACTGCAATGCAATACTGTTTGTGAAAATTAAGGGCTACTTAATTGGTTGCTTATATATAATTATATGCCTATGATGTAAGAATCGTTTAAACGAGAAAAGCTGTTGCCATTCCGTGGCTTGCGCTGACCTGTTCAGCCAAAGATGACCGTTCAGCCTGCCAGACTATGCGAAGTTTTGAATATGCGTTGTTTTTACGATTGTTGCATTTTTAAATTGTTTTAAACTTTCGCGATTTTCACACATATTTATAACGTTATCGGTGGAAAATAAACAGTCTGCTCGTGACCACGGCCGTTGAAACATGGCTGAAACGTCGACGTAAATTAACAATGTTTTTATCGCGTTAAAGTCCCGATAATGTTATAAATATGTTGCCGTTTTAACCCCGAATTTGAATGAAAATATTTTTTTCAAATTGTTTCTCCAGCTGTCGGCGGCGGACGGTTTGCCGCGGCGGCTGTGCGCGTGTTGCCGCCAACAGCTGTCGAAGTATGCCGCATTCCGTGCGCGCTGCCAGCGGAGCCACTCGCTGCTGCAGACTCTACTCGCGCGGGGCCCGGTGAGTTTACTGGTGTCCTTTATTCACCCTATTGAAGGCTCCGTGCCCATAGGGAGTCAATAAGGCTCTATTACTAGGCGTCCGTTGTCCGTCCGTCCATCTGTCTGCTCGCCCATACTGACTTACGGTTAAGACTAACAATAGATTAGGACAAACGTTTATAAATATTGTTACCCGGTCAGGTACAGAAGTTCGCCCTAGGGGATTTTCGAGTGAAACAAGAATTATAACAATAGGTTTTTATTAAATAAAAGCTCCCTAGGACGACTAGAGGCTCTAGGTCGTAAGTTGGTAATTCTTGTGCCTAATTCCTAACTTGAGTCAATTGACGTGATCGCTCGCACTCCCCTGGCCGTGACCCGACGTGGAGCAGCGTAGGCTTGAAGTTCGGCAGGTCTCCGTAGGCTGCAAGGGCGTAGAAAGCTCGGCAAGGGTACGGTTGTCCAAGTAACCGGCTGGCAGCAGCTCGGTCAGGGTACAGTGTCCAAGTAACCGGCAAGAGGTGCCCTGCAGGTGGCTCGAGGATATGCGAAGCTTGGGGTTCGTTGGACCGTAGGTAGTTTGGTGAACGTGAGCCCGTAGGTAGTTGGGTAGCCCGTAGGTAGCTGCCCTGTAAAGATTTAGTGCTTTACAGGCTGGCCACTAGCGGGAACTGATGCCATACTGAAGCTCGAGGAGACGAGAGTCCAACCAGGGAGCTAGAGCTCGCCAAGTAGTGGTGTGGCATCAGTTCAAAGGTTAACTGGTGGCAAGGTAAGGAAGAAAGCTACGTTACATTTAGAAAGAAAGAAATAGTGAAGTTAAAGCTCAGTGACGGTTACGGTTTGAAATTTCAACCGTTAAAACTTAGGTGCGTTAGAGCAACCGTGTTTCCTTACAATTTAAATATGCGACCGTTGAGCAAGTTGATTTGAATTGTATATTATAACAAAGACTTAGAAATTACAGAAAGAAGTTAAAGAAACGGGCGCAGGATTTAAGTTAGTACAAATTAAGATAGAAATAAATTAAATACAATCTGAAAGAAACACATACACGAAAAATACAATTTTATAAGAACAATTTAGACAGTTATTAGCAGAGAGAGAGCTTACCAGTTGGGCAGAGGCTTCACCGTTTAGAGGTGGTTGTAGTGATGTAGAAAATATGAGCTCTCTGAGAGCTGCAGGGGCTTTTATAACCTAAAATTCGAGCAGCCCTTCCAAAGGAAAGGGGTTGTAACTAATTCAAACAAACCCCGCCCCTAACGATTCTAAATGTTGCCAGCGTTTATTTATACCGATTGGTAAAATAAACGCTGGCTTTAGTAGCGCCCTCTAGTGTGGCTCGTAGTAATGTAGCACAGCGTAACAATATCACTCCATGCTCAAAAAACTTACTTGATCAATTTTTATGTGTTACAGTTAAAAACTAGTGACATTTTGACCGTTGACCGGCGTTTGCACAAACTGACACACAACCTCAACTTCACTGAAATAGAATATTTAGAAGTCAGTGCTTTAGACAATGCCGTTAAAGATGTATACATGGATTTTTCTGAACAAAATGTTGATATTGAACAAAAAATTGAAAGAGTGGAATTGAAACACGATCATAATCACAAGTATTTAAAAACTGAAGCCGTTATGGATATTGAAGTGCAATCTGGTGGAAATGACGTTAGCACGGAAATTGCGGAAGAAGCAGTAGAAACAGGGATAAAAAGGAAGAGAGAAAAGGATGCCGATATTAAAAGCGATGATTCAGATTTTTACACTAAAGATGATACCGATTACATAGACACTGATCCTTCAGAAGATGATGAAATATTTGAAATAACGAATCGATTACAAGATATAATTAACAGTGCTGCTGCTGATTTTCGCACAAATCTAAACACTGAATTCCATAATAGAAACAGAAGGAGAAAAATTGGCGACGATTTTTATCCCAATTTTGACTACGAGTACTTTCAGAAAACATTTAATGTGACAATCAGACGTTTGACCCCCGAAGAACAGAAGCAAGAGATAGAAGATCGGAAGAAAGCGAACAAATCTAAATTATGCTGTGACATGTGTGGGAGGGGGTATAATTCTAAGGAAACAATGGAAAATCATATATTGATCCACCACTTGGTGAGTTGTATTCAAAATAATTATTTGATTCAGTCGGGCGTTACTTTACGTAGGTCCGCATCATCAATATGGAACAAATTAGCTCGCTACTCCGCGAAATCGGTGCCGTACACGTGCAAAACAGGTGCGTCTGTGTGATAGATATATTTTTCTAATTTTTAAATTTCAGACGCGCAGTAGCAATGTAATTTGCTCCAGTTTGTTGTATTTTAAACCCTGCTAATATAATAAACGCGAAAGTCTCACTTCAGTCTTCTCGAGACCACGGCCGTTGAAACATTCCCGAAACGTCGATGTAAATTAACAATTATTTTATCGCGTTAAATGTCGTTAACGTTATAAATATGTTATAGTGTGTGTTATACTTTGTATTAGATTGAATATTTTTATATACAAAAACCTCAGAGCTCGAAACCCCACGAGTGCGAGATCTGCCTGTACCGGTTCCAGCTGAAGCGCCGGATGCACGAGCACCGGGACCGGCACCGGCTCACCTTCACCTGCGAGGCCTGCCGCTTCGTCACAAGGCACAGGTGTCCTGTTATTTTTAGACCGTACTCATATTACTTTGCGAGTGGTAGGGCCCTTTGCAAGGTCCGTCCAGATCGCTTCCATTTAGCTCGCTAATCCAGCCGCCAAGCAAC
Source organism: Ditula angustiorana (assembly GCA_963691745.1). Taxonomy (NCBI): domain Eukaryota; kingdom Metazoa; phylum Arthropoda; class Insecta; order Lepidoptera; family Tortricidae; genus Ditula; species Ditula angustiorana. The sequence goes on along the minus strand of OY829500.1, from coordinate 6,693,630 downwards.
GCTTGCACTGTTGTGTTCCGGCGTGGAGAGCAAGACAGCCGGTGTAATTACTGGCACAAGTGGTATCCCATCTTAGCCCTCCAGGTTGGCAACGCATCTGCAATCTTCTTAGTGTTGCGGGTGCCTATAGGCGGTGGTGATCACTCAACATCAGTTGACCCATTTGCTTGTTTGCCTTCCTATTATTTATTAAATAAAACTTTGTCTCCAGAGAAGCCGCAAAAACCCACTGCCTCACGCACCAAGGTCGCGCCTTCAAGTGCCCGTACTGCGATAGGGTTTACAAACGGAACAATTCCTACTTAGGTCACTTGAGGGTCCACCATCCCGAAAAGAACGTGGCGTGCGACGAGTGCGGAGAGACTTTTGTCTCAGAGCGCGGGGTGCAGATGCACAAGGATCGGGCACACAGACCGGTGAGTAGACAGACGGACAGAGACGTATGAAGATGAAGTGAGAGAGATTAGAGAGACAGACGGATAGAGAGACATGAAGACAAGGTGTGTAGTGGAGACGAATAATCCGGTAGAGATATTAACAGACAGAGATACAGACCGAAAGACTGACGGTTAGAGATAGGAAGACAGTGGAATTAGTCATCCCGACAGACAAAGACTCGGACACAAAGAGACAGGCAGACAAACGGACTGTCATAAATAGAGGTAAATAATGATTAATAGACAGACGCAGAGAGAGAGAGAGAGAGAGAGATAGAGGTACAGACTGACAAATAAATAGTTATGTCTAGGGTGTGTAATAAAAAGATGAATACAGAGATGCAGCTGCAGACAGACAAATAACACAAGGATTTGGCATTCCAGGCAGAAGTTTAGACATAAAGAACTAGACAGTAAGATAAACAGACGGACCGACTAGAAGACTTTAATTTTTTTTATGCTATGACGCTAATTTCATCTTTGTTTCAATACTGTCAGTCACACCATCTACCTTCATCTTTTATCTACAGCTAAACTGTTATCGCATGCACGATAGAGAAGTCAAGTTCGCTTGCGTCGCTCCTCCCAATCAACTGCTAGCTTCCTAACCACCTCTTCAAGGGCGTTGTTAAATAGTACAGGCTATGAAGTAATTGTTCGACAAATAAGCTAGATGACCGAGCCGATAGGTTCTGGTTCTACCAAAGCAGTTTATTTCAGAACGCAAAGCCCAAGACTAAGTTCAAGTGTTCAGAGTGCGATGTCGAGTTCTTGAGCGCGGCGGCGCTAAACAAACACAAAGACTTGACGCGCGCCGTGTCGCATGCGGCACTGCCGGCCTGCGCCGCGTGCGGCGAGAGCTGCGACAGCGAGGTGGCGCTTGCCGCACACAAGGCGGAACGCCATCCGCCCGACCAGCACCACTGCGACGAGGTAATGATACTTATACAGAAGTGCAACTACACAGCTACACACACTCATTTCATTTCATTTATTCAACATAAAAGTTTGCAGCAAAATCACAAAAACACTCGTACGCACACAACAAGACAAATTACATACCTAATGACTAAATAGACGTGCACACATGTCCAAATGTGTGCACGTCTATAATAAAATAATAAAAATACCTACAAATAATAAAAGTAACAACACAACTACAACAAACACTGTTCAGAAGAAAAATACATTACATTTTGCTCAAATACTGCTATGCACCATCCGTGAGTAAATGAGAAAAAAATTAAATAATGAATTTTACTCATGAATATTTAGTTTTGTAGGTTTTTTTAGGTAATGACGATAGATGCGATCGCGTCGATCATTGAGATTTGTTACCCGAAATGGTAGGGATTTAAGAGCTGTTGCTATTGCTCCAAATAGTGTACACCTAAGGTGTGAAATACCGTCAAATGGGGTGGCTTTGAAATGCAGGGGCGACTTAAAAAAAATATCTTCAAGTCTACGTGAATATTATTGAATCGTATTATTTGAATCCAGTTGATATCTTCACGGGTTGTCTTGTTGTCTATGACAAAAATTCGCTCAATAACGACTGCATTGGTTTTATGATGATTTCAAAACTATCAAAGTAGCCTCGTTAGCAGTACTTAAGATGTAAACACATTACTCTCCTTTGCGTTGCGCAGTCAGGTAAAAATAACGTTTTAATTTGCCGGTACCTTCTCATCAGAGGTTTTTTACGAACCGGAAGTAAATGAAGTGACATTCGTATTTCCTGTAAGCCTGTACTGAATAAAGATATATCGACTTTGACTTGATAGCACTCGCCGTACAATTTTTCTCCCTCGGCATACACCGTACTATTAACGCGCGCCTGTCGTCGCCAGTGTAACAGCACCTTCGCGAGCGCGGCGTCGTTCAACACGCACGTGAAGCGGAAGCACCTCGGGCAGAAATCAGTCTGCCGGACCCTGTGCAGGACGGACGGCTCCGGCTTGCAGGGACCCGTCGTCTGCGAGGTCTGCGGACGAATCATCAAGGTAGCACCAGCCTTAGCTCCCAGGGCCTGATTTACCCGTAGGTTCTCGCTCATTAAGCAACAGTGCTTGCACTGTTGTGTTCCGGCGTGGAAAGCTACAGCCGGTGAAAGTACTGGCACAAGAGGTAGTCTATCTTAGCCCTCTGTTTGGCAACGCATTCGCAATATCCTTGATGTTGCGAATGTCTATAGGCGGTGGTGATCACTTACTATCAGGTGACCCACTTGCTGGTTTGCCTTCCTATGTTGTATAAAAGTGGCTAATTAGGCTAATGCCTAGGGCGCAAAGGCCGAGGGGCGCTGCGCCTTCGAAATCGCTAATTTACAGAATACAGGAGACATTCTGGAGAAAGTCCAGGTCAGGCGTACCCTGAACCGACGAGCATTCATGAAGAATGTTATGAGAGTAGGTGAAGCAAAGGTTGTATGTCAGGATCGTAGCAAATGATAATCCCTGGTCTCGGCCTACTCCTCCGGGAAACGTGCGTGGCTTTATATATGTTTCTTTAATATATTTAAAATAGGAAGGCAAACAAGCAAGTGAGTCATCCAAAGGTAAGTGATCCCATAGACACCCAAAACCAAGGAGATTGCAGATGCGTTGCCAACCCAGAGGGCACCTATTGTGCCAGCGATTGCATCGGCTGTCTTGCCCTTCACGCCGGAAGGCTACACTAGAATTTTCTTTATGTTGGCATTAGAAGTTTAACTGGAAGAGATCTGTTAAGGGGATAAGTTTGCCTTTGTACATCATTGTATATATTTATTCTTGTCATTTATGTTCTTTTGTACAGTAAAGAATTTATATACTTACATACATACATAGCAGTTAAAACGATCCCTAGTTCGAATATAGGAACGCGGCATTAATCCGTTTACAGAACCCGGCGATGCTGCAGTACCACCTGAACACCCACATGGCGACAAAGCCCTACGCCTGCTCCGAGTGCCCCAAGACCTTCGCCTTGAATAATAGCAGAAAGGTACCAACTAATTATTTAATCATCATCATCTCAGCCACAAGAAGTCCACTGTTGAACATAGGCCTCGTCCATGGATTTACAAAGCGACCGGTTGGAAGCGGCATGCAACCAGAGTCTTCCTGCCACCTGTATGAGGTCATCGGACTATCTTGATCTCTTCATTTCTGATTCGATCACGCAGAGAAAGTCCAAGCATAGCCCTCTCCATAGCTCGTTGCGTGACTTTGAGCTTTTTTATAAGGCCCATAGTAAGCGGCCACGTTTCAGTGCCATAAGTCATCACTGGTAACACACATTGATCATACACTCTTGATTTCAAACACTGAGGTATATTGGACGAGTTGACGTTTCGCAGTTCCCCGAACGCTGCCCAGCCGTGTTAGATTCGACGATTTACCTCTTTCTCTAAGTTGGACCTGCCTAGTCGGACTGTTTGTCCTAGGTACACGTATTCGTCAACAACCTTGGGAGTTAAGTTTCCTACTGCTATCGGGGTGGGCACCACATGGACATTCGACATGACTTTCGTTTTGTCCATGTTCATCTTAAGGCCCACCCGTTGGGAAACCCGATTGAGGTCTTCGAGCATCGTGCTAAGGTCTTCCATCGATTCTGCCATGACTATTATATCGTCAGCAAACCGAAGGTGAGTGATGTACTCGCCGTTGATATTGATGCCGCATCCTTTCCACCTCAGAAGCTTAAAGGCATCTTCCATTGTGGTGATCAGTTTCGGAGAGATAACATCTCCCTGTCACGCCTCTTCGCAATGGAATTGCTTCCGTCCTCTGGTCTTGTATTCGGACTGACATGGTGGCGTTATTGTACAAACACTTCAACACTTCGATATACCGATAGTCAATACGGCATCGCTGGAGAGACTCAAGCACCGCCCACGTCTCGATCGAATCAAAGGCCTTCTTATAGTCCACAAACGCTAAGCATAATGGCCTGTTATAGTCCTCGGTCTTCTGTATAACTTGCCGCTGCGTGTGGATGTGGTCTATGGTACTAAAGCCTTTTCGGAAGCCGGATTGATCCGGAGGCTGTAAGTCATCAAGTGTGACGTGGTCGGCGCGTATCTAAATGACCTTCAGCTTTAGTTTTAGATATTCTGAGTATCAAGTACGCTACCCTACTCGACACTCTATCGATGGTGATAATGTTGCCAACACCACCTTGGGATTGTTTGTCACCCTCCCGGTAGAAGAGCAGGTTGCCGGATTTCAGAGACCAGGGCCAGTCGTCTTTAAAGTAGGGAGTGGTAGCCGGGTGTCTGTCGGGTACTCTAAGCACCCCCTGCTCCGCCGTTACCGAGGCAGCTACCGTGGCCCGGAATAGCGGAGCCGCCGGGGACTGGGGGCCTGGTCTTTTGTTGTGGGGAGGGGTTGCCATACTCACCACGCTTGGCAAGCGGGTTGGCGAGCGCAGTATTTATGTGTCGAGCAGAAGACGCTGCTGCCCACCTTCTGGAGAAGAAATCCCTTAGCAGGTTTTTACGGCACCCATGGGAAGAGATAGCGAGCTACTATTCTAAGCTGGTACCCCACGGTCAAACTAATTAGTAATTATTTAATCGTGTCGCATTATTTATTTTCTGTATCTACACTTCTACACGTTATATAATAAGGAAGTAAACTTTTGTTTGTTTGTATGTAGGGGTAATATCTGGAACTACAGAACCGATTTCATAACTTCTTTCACAGATGGTAAGCTAGACTGTGCCTAACGGACAGAGGCTACTAATGACAAATAAATTTACAAACACTTAATGATCTTTTGATTATTAGATCTCTACTCTGCCACGGGGCAATTATTTTACAAATAGGGTGTCTATAGGCAGTGGAGATCACTTACCATCAGGTGATCCACTTGCTTGTTTGCCTTCCTATTTCATAAAAAAAAAAACAGAAATTACATCTACACAATGAAGGTATGTCTGTGTTGCAGATCCACATGCGCGTGCACACCGGCGAGAAGCCCTACAAGTGCAAGCTGTGCTCGATGGCATTCTCCATGCAGTGCAACTACACCAGGCACTACAAACATGTGAGTAGTGGGACCCCAATTAATCCATCCTTGGATTGGTAGCCGTCCAACAATAACGAGAACTCAATTTATGGAACAAATCGATCTTGACTTCTCGTTATTATTGTTTGATTACTTTTGGGAGTGTTTTTTTTCATTGAGCTTTAAATCGCTCTGTTTCCATCATTTGCTTTTTTGTAGCAAAGTTAAAATGACAGAAGGAAGGGAAGTTTGAATCTTTCTAATGTAGTTAGTAGACCGAGCTCTGAGAAACGACGATTCGCGACGTTTTCAATATAAACCACTTAGGCCATTTTTCCACCACCGCCGTCGCCGGGATGTCACCGAGAACGAGATGACGGCGTTGATTTAGCGATACATACATTTACTATAGGCTGTGGGTCCACCGCACGCTCGTCACCCGAGCGCCGTCTTCCCGTCCGCCGGAACATCATATAGTTCGGCGCTACCGCTAGAACTCCGCCCGAGATAGTGACGGGCCGAAGTGCCGGCAATACAAAACACGTTTGAACTTGTCCATCTACGCCGGCGCCGTGACGTCGCACCGCAATAGCTTTGATTAAATGACTGAACCACCGAGATCGTCGCGGTGGACAAACGATCGCGGTCACGTCATCTTGATCTCGGCTAGAATTAATCTCGTTCTCGGTGACGTTCCGGCGACGGCGGCGATGTACACACGGCCTTAGCCTCCCTTCTGCAGCAAAATAACGTTCTGTTCACCGTTTTTCAGCAGAAAATGCTGCTTGTTTCTGCTGCTTAGGTGAATACTTATATTCAGGCTCTCTGATCCACTGGGCACTCAGTCAAGGCCAAGGGCCCCGTGATGCATGGGGCCCCTTAGGTTCATTCCTTTTGCCTGTACATAGCCCTGTTCCGTACAGCAGAAACCTCCATATGATGTTAAGATATATTTTTTCTTTTTCATTTATTCATTGTCAAGTCATGTACATTATAAATATTGATGTCACATTGGTATAAAGTCAGTCCATGACGCCCTGTAAGGGCACACAATAATATTTAATAACTAAATCTAGAATTACATAATATAATGTCCAAATATGATTAGAAATTAATACATTAAATAATAGTCATGCAGTGATATTAAATTAATTCAATTGGTATTATTCCATGTCAAAGAGTTATTAAAATGTGATAATTTAAACAATATATAATACTAGTTTCTGCCCGCGGCTTCGCCCGCGTGGCCTGCAGAAAACAAATGACTTTGTTTTTTATCAAAAAACTTATAAGTGCTGTCACTCCGACGGATAGACGGGCAGCAATAAAGGCTTAGTAACAGCACGTTACCACGTACGTTATTTTTACTTCAATACAAAAAAATTGTGAACGAACCACTCAAATACAAAATTTCATCCCCGTATTCACCCCCTTAAGGGTTGTAATTCCAATAATACCAGATATACACGTTGCGTTATAAGCCTAAATAATAAGTGTTGTGACTTTTGCTGTGAAAATGAAGGCATTTCCATACACAACCTTATCTCCCTTTTCACCCCTCCAGGGGTGGAATTATCAAAAACACTGAGACCCGTATAAACAAATTTTTTTACGTAAGCCTAACAACAAAATTTCGAGGTCCTAACTTCAAAACTGACGGACTTTCATACAAACTTTCATCCCCTAATTTACCCCTTTAGAGGTGGCATTTCCAAAAATCCTTTCTTAGTGGATGCCTACACTATATAAGGTATCTATGTACAAAATTTCAAGTCTCTAGGTCCAGCGGTTTGGGCTGTGCGCTGATATATCAGTCAGTCAGTCAGGACTTTGAATTTTATATAAATAGATGTCAATTAAATCTTCTTCTTTGCCTGGCCCTTTCCCATTTTACTTGGGGTCGACCCTCCGTATCATGCGTCTCCAGGCGGCTCGGTCCTGGGTCGTCTCTTTGTTGACTTGGGCTTCTTTGAGGTTCTTATTTACTACCGACATCCATGTGATTCGGGGTCTTCCTCGTCCTCGGGGTTTAGTTTCGATATCTAGTACCTTTCTGGTCATGTGGTCGGATGGTCGCCTCATAACATGTCCGTACCACCGCAGACGGCTCTCCTGTAGCTTATCCGGGATAGGTCTCACTTTGAAGGTGCCTCTTATGTGTGTGTTTCTGACATGATCCAGCCTAGTTACACCACCTGCCCACCTGAGCATCTTCATCTCTGCGCAGTGTAATTGATTTTCGTGCTGCTTTTTGAGTGGCCAGCATTCGGCTCCGTATGTCATGGCCGGTCGGACGGCTGCTCGGTATACTCGTCCCTTTATGCGCACGGGCATTCGGCTGTCGCATAGCACGCCGGTTAGTTCTCTCCATTTCATCCACCCGGTATTTATGCGATGGGTGACATCAGTGTCTATTGACCCATCTTTACTGATAACTGACCCTAGGTACTTGAAATGGTCCACTACTTTTAGCTGGGTGTCCTGCAGGCAGATGGTGTGTTTTCTGTTGATACCACTAAAGTTGCAATGCATGTACTCGGTATTTTCTCTGCTTATTCGCAGACCTGATGTTTCCAGAGCTTCCCTCCACTTTTCTTAAATCTGCTGTAAATGGTTCACATCTTCACTGATGATTACGACGTCATCCGCATATAGGATGTCCCACGGCGGCGCTCGTTGCAGAGCTGAGGTGAGATGGTTCATTACAATATTAAATAGCAGAGGGCTGAGTGCGAAACCTTGGTGCACACCAACCTTTACATCAAATTCATCGCTTGTTCCGGCCGGACTGCGCACTTTGGTTGATACTTGGTGGTACATATCTTTGACAATCATTATGTAATGCTCAGGGACACCCTGGGCCCTTAGGGCGTGCCAAATTAAATCTCTCGGTACCCGGTCGAAAGCTTTCTCTAGGTCAATGAATATCATGTGCAAGTCTGTTTTGTTATGTCAATTAAATGTTAAGATTATAATCGCTAATAGTTAAATTAATTTATTAGTTCACAGTTTCATCATTTAAGAATTCATTGACAGAATAATAGCATTTTTCGATTAGAAATGTCTTTAAATTATTTTTAAATATATTATTGCGGGATTCTTGCCGAATGCATTCTGGAATTTTATTAGCTATTTTAATGCATTATTATAACGTTTACACAAAATATCTCGTAAGTCTAGTTCAACCCATTTATCGATTAATTACCTATTCTTATACCAAACATCATCTCATCAGATATATACATACTCATACTTGATTTCAATGCTTTTTTACTACTGGCCATTGTCGCTGAATACATATCAATTGTATTGTTAAAATCTATAAAATACCTAAACATATTTTTATTAGCATCATAAGGGAGTGTCTGCTGTACGGTTATGTTTTGAAAATTACGGGCGTTTGTCCGATCTTTCATGCTCATAGGGGGAGGGGAGGCCCTATGACTATGAAGCATTACTCTAAATTCCCCAGGGCCTCCGGGTTAAAGACGTCCTACTTATTTCCGTCCTCAGATACATCTTGGTCAGCATAAAAACGTGCCCTGCGAGCTGTGCCACAAAAGGTTCAAGACCGTGGCGGACAAAAAGCTGCACGTGCGCTCCGTCCACAGCAACATGCCGTGGCCGAAGCGCGTGCGGAAGTCGAAGAAAGCCGCTGACGCTGCTGAAAACTGATCGCCGTTATCATTTAAAGTCGCTGCAATGAACTGGTTGCCCTTATCACGTTGATGCGAGGAACTGATTGCCGTTAGGTATCATATATTAAGTTGGTGTAGCGAACTGATCGCCGTTATCATAATGTATTCTTATATTATTGTTACCATCCCTATTTTGTGTTCTAAGCGAGGGTTGTTTCAATAAATAAATCCTTGATATCATCGTGTAGTTTTATTGACCTTTTTGTTTCAGGACACTTTTACTTGAAAAGCATCCCAATTCAAATTGATTGAAGTCTCACATGACCATAGGACTGGTGCATTTCTTGGTCACGCATTGTAATTGCGATCCAACGTGGAAATACAGCCAGCCTTATGGGCACTTTACCGCAGGGGATAGACTTGGGAGATATTTGTACATGTCATTAAATTCAAAGTATTTTCAAAGCTTAAACAATTTACCACGGGACCTGGCAAGCGCACGCATTCCCCTCTGCCATTGCACGTGACCAAATTGGTCAAGGCAGTTTATAAAAACTAGTTCGCCGCGATCAATTGTCATTCTGTTATCGTTCTTGTCGCAAAAATCATCTTAACTAAAATGGTAAATTATGCAGTATTTACCTGTAAACAGCGATCAGAAACTTTAAATTTCACCAAAGACGGAGTTTTTTATCACACGTTAATAATTTTCCAATCCCAGATACTCGGCTTTCGTGGAAGGAGACCCTGTAGAGGTTGTTTCGTGACCTCAGGAACCAGGATCACAATAACAGAATAACTTGTCTCTCGCCGTACAAGTTTGAACATGTCACCATTTTGGCTCTCTGAGATTTTGGCGCTCAGTCGGAGCCATAGAAAAAGAACGAGAACTTGTATGTATAGTGCTGTTACACCAAACCGGTAAAAACTCCCACTCACCTAGAGTGACAGATGAGTACAAATTGTTAGTAATTCATGTCGTATTCTGATCGATCATTAGATTATAAACAAAGCATTTTGGTTTATACAGAATATCAAATCGATGTATATCAAGTATGTATAAAGAATAAGTATTCTTTTACACAATTTAGTACAATTTCGGTAATATCACGGTATGACAAGGGTCTATCTAGTGTTTATGTTTATATGGTAAAACATCTACATATTTATCAACTCTGTATGGTAAATATACTTAGGATTTTATATTATGTCCATGGTTTACATCAATAATATATTGGTGATTGTGTGTGGTGTCGCTACATCAATAAGTTACAAGAAAAACAATCGCTTATAAAAGCGATATAAAATCTTTGACAGATGTTTCTGAATGCTAATTGGATAAAACTATCCTAAATGGTAGAAAGTTATGGCGACACTGAATCTAACGTCAATCAAAGTTCTGATTAGGGATGGGTTATACTTGCTAAATCGCGTACCAGGGCTTAAAAGTACGTCCACCTTCTCATACCAGGTGCAGAAACCAGGTATCAAAATACTTTCAAAGTATTTTCTGTCCAACGTAACGAGTCGAATACTTGCTTCCTTGCAAGTTTAAACCTTATCGTTATATGGATAAGATTCAAAATATATATTCCAATCAAGACGTAAAATACTTTAAAAGTATTTTATTTCACATATAAGCACAATCTGAACCTTATGTGTATGATCATAAGATATAATTTTGTACTACTTTAAGTAGTACTTACTTTGAAGGGACAGTATACTTTAATGGAAAAATACTTTCAAGTCTTGCAAGTATATCGAGTCGGTACCTGGTTGGTATACTTGCAAGGAAATACCAGGTATCAAAACCTGGTAACGTAAATACGCACCATCTCTAGTTCTGATTCTGAATTAAACTTCTGTCTGACATTGACACAAGGCTGTCAAAGCCCGCGGCAGAAAAACTTTAATACTGAATCAATGGTTCTCCCGTGTTTTTACATGGTTTTTACAATTGATTGACGAGCTTATTGTGATAATGGCCGCGTGTGCAGTGGTCGGATGCGAATCACATCCGATGAGTACTCCCAACTATACGTTTCATCGGTAAGTAAACTTCCAATTCATGCAAATTATGTTGTTACCATTGATCGAAAACTACAAGGACAGGCATGTTTGTAAACGATTTTAGGTTTCCAGAGCCAAATAGCATTAAAAATTGAATCCTTATATTTTCCTCCCGTCTGTCTTGTCTCTCAATATATTGCAGGTATCTTATTCGAATAAAGAAATCACTTTTTGACCTAAACATCGTTTATTGCCTAAATAAAACAAATCGAGGCTGTTAATATGTAGAAGAAGCGATTTATAAAATTTTGCTTCAGAATATTTTATTACAATCCACTATAGCAATAAACACTAAATAATATTTTGATGGAAAAAACAAAACATTTTAGGTTAGAATGTTGTTTACGTGATTTGTAACGTGACCATTTATTTATTTTGTCAGACTGGGACACGTGCGGAAATATTTATTAAAAAAAGTTTTACAAGTATTTTATTATAGAAGATGGAATAACACTAAATAATCAACGCTCTAAACACAAAATAGTTAAGTTAGCATGACTTAGGTACTAAGCCCCCAGTAGTGGCGTGTCGGGCCACGCATTTCGAGCGGAAAAAATAAACTTTTAAACTATCGTTGGGTCTGCTTGCAAAACCGGGACTATGTTGGCTTCGCTGGGGACACCGGGACAGACTGCCTGAAACCGGGACTGTCCCACCTAAACCGGAACATATGGTCACGTTAGTGATAGGACTAGTCGATGAATAGACTTTCAACGTTTTTGATCTGTCAAAGTGTGCTATAAGAGAGCAAGAAGTAAGGGATGCATCGCTGTTGACATACAAATACGAGTTGCGAACGCTCGCGGCGGCGCACCGGCGCTAATGTCTATACCGATCACACCGTTTTCCGTTGACGGCCGCGGCACCGTCCACCTGCACCTCGGCAAACATGCTGGAGACGCAACAGTGACGCGGCAGCCCCATTAGCACCATGAACACGTTAAATATATTCCATATTTTCAAGTTTCATCTTCTTAATAGGCTGCCACGCTGCTCGACATCGCGCGCGCTCTGGCTGCTGGCCATCGGCCGCCCGCTGCGCACAACTAACAGCTGCACGCAAGTGTGCAGCCGCCATTTTGCGGAGTCCATGTTCGTGAGACGCGGCTGCACCAAGACGCTGATCCAGAACGCCATGCCGACCCTGTTCCTACCTCCTGTAAGATACTTAAATCATAAACTAGAGCCCTGTCGGATAGGAACTTTATCCTGTGTAAAGATGTATCAGTGGTTTAGAAGGAGTAAGTGACTACTTTGTTTTAAACAATGTAAAGACTATCGACCCGCCCCGGCTTCACATGTATACAATAGGATGTAATGTACGAATAAAAACGTCGAGAGTGGTTTGTTTGTGAAAAGTTTGGTGAGTAAATGCCTACTTTTGTATTCGAACATTTCAGCCCTCGAAGAAAAGGCAGCGTGTGAAGGCGACGGAGAGCGACGACTTGCTCGCCTGCCGCGTCTGCTTGGCGACGGACGCGCCGCTTTATACCATAGTGGGCAGCGGGCTCCAAGACAAGTTCACGGAGCTCACTGGGACACCGGTAAGCAGCCTTTATAGATTTTTTTGAAGTGAAAACTTCTAGCATTTTTGAGATGGGGAAAAACCATTGAACTAGCGACACCGTTACTGTCACCTCAAAACAAAGACAAGTACTTTCGGATACAATGCAGTGTTTTTAGTCTGTAAAAAGCGTTTCGGATCTTAATATTTATGTGTTCTATGGACCGCATTTCACCATCATAAATCAACTCTAGATTTCTATATCTTCTACGAGGGAGACCGGCTCCGTACCTATGAAAACTTCCGGTTATTGTTCGTGAATTCTTTAACACTGCTATTTGCTGCAAATGACAAGGAATTGTGATTTTAGGGTAGTAGGGTTTAGGCGCTTTGAACATTTTTGAGATGGGAAACAACCATTAAAATCGCGACACCGTTACCGTAACCGACACCCCAAAAAATACTTACGTAACTTTAATTCCGCGCCTTTTCGTATGCTACTAATCGCAATCTTACCACAATGAGATATAAAGCTACAACTGATGCAGTCTTAACAAGATATTTAAAAAGATTTGAATCAAAATGAATTCCTTTTTTAGTTTCCACAAACCTATAGTTTCAGTTTTGGAATATAATGGTAACAATGATGATAGAAGAGTTGTTGTAATTGTGAATGAAAAGTCATAAAGAATACTAATTAATTAAATTTCACATTTCATTTTTTTGTAAAAGTTTTAAGCAATAGATTTCAATTTTGGTATGTAAAAAATATGCATATTTTTTTTTGTGCAATAGAGCATTAAATAATAGCAATAAAGGATAGCACATTATTATGACAAAATTATGTAAAAAAAACAGATTAAAAAAATTATTAAATTTCTAGTGGTGGCAGTCGAAACACTGACGCCCTGTATAATTAAAATACAAGGAAAAATCTTTGCCATCTGGCAAGAAACTGCAACCTCGCCATGCAATGGCTTGCTCTGACCAGTTCAGTCAAAGGTGACCCTTTACCCTGCCAGATACCGCGAAATATTTTTGTTGACTTGTTTCGCCAGCTGTCGGCGGCGGACGGTTTGCCGCGGCGGCTGTGCGCGTGGTGCCGCGCGCAGCTGTCGAAGTATGCCGCTTTCCGTGCGCGCTGCCAGCGGAGCCACTCGCTACTGAAAACTCTACTCGCGCGGGGCCCGGTGAGTTTACTGGTGTCCTATATTCACCATTTTGAAGGTTTCGTACCCAAAGGGCGGTAATGGTGCTCTATTACTAAGCTTCCGTTGTCCGTCCATCCATCTGGCAGTGACAGACGTCACAGGACTGTTTCTTTTGTAACGTAACAGATAGACACTTGACATTTTCACTGAATGTGTATTTACTATGGCCACTGTAACACCAAATAAAAATATAATATACATTAAAAAATTGTTTCCAGAGAAGCTTTTAAACCGCTAAAAACCCTTCGGGACAAATGATGATTAATCTCTTCAACGCCAATGTCGGATATATCCGTTACTGTAGGCTTAATGTCAAAGACGGATCCAACACCATCGTTTGAAAGGATATATCTATCAAAGCGTACAATATGAAAGTGACCTACGTGCAATGGCATAAGGTTCAACTTAGTTACTTAAAAAAAAGCTTAGCGTCTGAATGAAGACTTTTGTATTTCACTTGTTGTTAAAAAAAGTTAAGACCAACAATATATTGGGACAAACGTTTATAAATAACACTCCGTGCTCAAAAACTTACTTGGTCAATTTTCATTTGTTACAGTTAAAAATTACTGACATTTTGACCGTTGACCGGCGTTTGCACAAACTGACACACAACCTCACCGTGGAAAATATTTTCAGTTTCCAAAACCCCCCAGTTATAGAAATAGCACCTCTCATTAAATTTAAAAACGAAAGCACTCCATCTGAAGCACCTCAAGCCTCAGACTTCACCGAAATAAAATTTTTAGAAGCCGATGCTTTCGACGATGCCGTTAAAGACGTAGACATGGATGTTTCTGAACTAAATATCGAAATTGGACAAAAATTTAAAAGAGTGGAATTGGAACACGACTATAATCACGAGCATTTAATAAAAACTGAAGCAGTTATGGATATTGAAGTGCAATCTGATGCAAATGACGTAGGCACGGCTACTTCGGAAGAAGCAGTACAAAAAGGGATAAAAAAGAAGAGAGCAAAGGATGACGAAATTACAAGCGACGATTCAGATGTTAACACTAAAGATGATACCGATTACGTAGACACTGATTCTCCAGAAGATGATGAAATAATTAAAATAAAAAATCGATTACAAGATAAAATTAACAGTGCTGCTGGTTATTATCGCACAAAGCTAAACAACACTGAATTCCATAGTAGGAACAAAAGGAGAAAAATTGGCGACGATTTTTATCCCAATTTTGACTACGAGGACTTTCAGAAAACATTTATTGTGACAATCAGACGTTTGACCCCTGAAGAGCAGAAGCAAGAGATAGAAGATCGGAAGAAAGCTAACAAAGCTAAATTATGCTGTGAAATGTGCGGGAGGGGATATAATTTTGAGAATACGATGAAAAAACATATGTTGGTCCACCACTCGGTGAGTTTTATTCAAAATAATTATTTTATTGAATCGGGCGTTACTTTGCGTAGGTCCTCACCATCAAACTGGAACAAGTTATCTCCCTACTCCGCGAAACAGGTGCTGTGCACGTGCAAAACAGCTGCGTCTGTGTGACAGATATGTTTCTCAAATTTCGAGGTGGCGAGGTAATTCGTTCCAGTTTGTTGTTTGTTTGTTTGCAGTCTGTTTGCTGCATCCTTAATCCTGCTAATTATTTTTTTGCTCCAAAATACTCAGTTTTAGGTAAAAATGTTAAAAAACCTAAGTAAATGACCTGTTGTATGTAGTTGTGTACAATTTGCAAAAAAACGCATAAGCATAATAAATTATATAAATATTTATTATGTTGTACATATTATTAACTTACACTACATATTTTTTTACCTCAAACACTCTCCATTTCGTCATACTCATTTTCATCAGTGGACTGCACATAAATAATGAATCTCTCCGATATGCATCCTATTGTGATTCTTGACATTGATACTTTTGCTCGTTCCTCATTGTATGGAATGGAAGCTTACATTTTTCCATTCTTCCTGAGTTATTATTATTATTATTTCCTTCGCTAAACTTTAATAGGTTCCATATTCATTGAAACGTTTCTTTTTGGCAACAAATCCTTTGACTATTCTACAAATATTTTCAATTGGATTGAATTGGGAAGTTCCGTATGTTTGTGTTGACTTAAAAATGTACGAATTTTTGCTTATTCTGGAATACAAGATCGTGTAATTGTGTCTTATACATAGTTGGTGAATGATTGACTTGCTTTCGTGAATTCGAATTGGGAGCCGAATTTACATTGACTATATTTTTATCATGACAATAGAATCATAAGTGGACAGGAAAAGTCATCCTTAAGCAACTAATAAGTTTGTTTGTTTGTTTGTTTAAGCAAACCATACGTTATATTACAAATTTCAAAAATTCAATGTCCATTCGCAGACATAACTTAAGTTTTTGACCTATAGTACATTAAACATGTCAGATCATAAACGCGAAAGCTTCACTTCAGTCTTCTCGAGACCACGGCCATTGATACATGGCCGAAACGTCGAGGTAAATTAACAATGATTTTATCGCGTTAAAGTCCAGTTACCGTTATTAATGTGATATACTGTTTGTTATACTGCGTAATCTATTGAATATGTTTTATATAAAAAAAACATCAGAGCTCGAAACCCCACGAGTGCGAGATCTGCCTGTGCCGGTTCAGGCTGAAGTGCGGGCTGCTCGACCACCGGGACCGGCACCGGCTCACCTTCACCTGTAACTCGTGCAGCTTCATCACAAGGGACAGGTATCCTGTGTTTTTAAGCCTTACTTATATGCGGGTCCTAACCCTATGCAAGGTCCGTCCGGATAGCTGTCACCTTGCTCGCTAATCCAGCCCCTAAGCTGCTGCTTAGCGGCTTAGTGCTTGCGCTGTTGTGTTCCGGCGTGGAGAGCAAGACAGCCAGCCAGCCACAGTGCAATTACTGGCACGAGAGGTATTCCCGAAACTAGGTCACACGTCGGCGAAGTAACGTGCTAATTTTATTGTTTGAATGTTTTGTCTTTTAAATATGTATGTTAGTCTTCAAGGTATTTTTTCTATGGGCCTATGCAGCCAGAAATCAATGGTTCTATTCTATTCCATCTTAGCCTGCTGGGTTACCAACGCATCTGCAATGTCCTTGGTGTTGCAGATGCATGGATGGTGGTGATCACTTACCATTAGGTGACCCGCTTGTTTGCTTTTCTATTTAATATAGTAAAATCTTCGTTTTCAGAGAAGGCGCAAAAGCCCACTTCTTCATGCACCAAGGCAGAACCTACAACTGTCCGTATTGCGATCAGGTTTACAACCGGAAAAGTTCCTACTTAAGTCACTTGAGGATCCATCATCCCAAGATGAACGTGGCGTGCGACGAGTGCGGCGAGACTTTTGTCTCAGAGCGCGGGGTGTTCATGCACAAAAAGCGGGCACACATACCGGTGAGTATACAGACAGACAGAGACACATGAAGACAAAGATCTGTAGTCGGGACAGATAATTAGGTAGAGAGATTAACAGACAGACACACAGACCGACAGACTATGAGAAGAGAGTGTGACTGTGTGTGTGTGAGTAGAGAGTAGAGAGACAGACGGACAGAGCGACCCGAAGGCAAGGATGTGTAGTCGAGGCGAATAATCAGGTAGAGTGATTAACAGACAGATACCGACCGACAGACGGTGAGTAGAGAGTAGAGAGACAGATGAACATAGGTACACGAAGGCAAAGATGTGTAGGAGAGAAGAGACGGATAATGAGGTAGAATGATAAAAGATGGCGCTGTTATAGTACATTATAGTACAGGCGAGAAAGTTAGCAATTGATCGCAAAGTAAGTTAGATGACTGAGCTGAAAGACTCTGGTTCTGATTCTACTGAAGCAGTTTATTTCAGATTGTAAAGACCACGACTGAGTTCAAGTGTTCAGAGTGCGATGTCGAGTTCTTGAGCGCGGCAGCGCTAAACAAACACAAAGACTTGACGCGCGCCGTGTCGCATGCGGCACTGCCGGCCTGCGCCGCGTGCGGCGAGAGCTGCGACAGCGAGGTGGCGCTTGCCGCACACAAGGCGGAACACCATCCGCCCGACCAGCACCATTGTGTCGAGGTAATGATACTTATACAGAAGTGCAACTACATACAGCTACTTGCGCTCATTTCATTTCATTTATTCAACATACAAGTTTACAGCAAAATAACCAAAACACCCGTACGCACACAACGTATACATTCAGAATACAAATTACTTAATTACTAATTAGACGTGCACACATACAATATTCCTACCTACCTAAAAATAATAAAAGTACGTAATACTAATAACACAACAACAACAAAAACTATTCAGAAGAAAAACACAGTAAATTTTGCTCAAATACTGCTATGCGCCATCCGCAAGTAAATGAGAAAAGATAAAAATGAATAAAATTGCCGGTACCTTCCTATCAGAGGTTTTTACAAACCGGCAGTAAATTTTGTGACATTCGTGTTTCCTGTAATCCTATACTGAATATAAATATATCGACGTTGACTTGATAGCACTCGCCGTATTTTGTTTTTGCTTCCTCGGCATACACCGTGCTATTAACGCGCGCCTCTCGTCGCCAGTGCAACAGCACGTTCGCGAGCGCGGCGTCGTTCAACACGCACGTGAAGCGGAAGCACCTCGGCCAGAAATTAGTCACCCGGACCCTGTGCAGGACAGACGGCTCCGGCTCACAGGGACCCGTCGTCTGCGAGGTCTGCGGACGAATTGTCAAGGTAGCACCATCCTTAGCTCCCAGGGCCTGATTTACGCGCAGGTTCTTGCTCGCTAATCCAGCCGCTAAGCAGAAGTGCTCGCGCTGTTGTGTTCCGGCGTGGAGAGTTGCAGCCGGTGAAATTACTGGCACAAGAGGCATTCCATCTTAGCCCTCTGGTTTGGCAACGCATTTGTAATCTTCTTGATGTTGCGATTGTCTATGGGCAGTGGTGATCTGATCACTTATTATCTGTGATCCACTTGCTGGTTTGCCTTTCTATATTTCATAAAAAAAAGGCTAATTAGGCTAAAGCCTAGGGCGCAAAGGCCGAGAGGCGCTGCGCCTTCGCAATCGCTAATTTACAGAATACAGAAAACATTCTGGAGAATGTCAGGTCTAGGTCAGGAGTACTCTAAACCGACGAGCATGCATGAAGAATGTTATGAGAGTAGGTGAAGCAAAGGTTGTATGTCAGGATCGTAGCAAATGGAAATCCCTGGTCTCTGCCTACCCCTCCCGGAAATGTGCGTGGCTTTATGTATGTTTCTTTATTATATTTAAAATAGGAAGGCAAACAAGCAAGTGAGTCACCTGATGGTAAGTGATCACCACCCATAGACACCCAACACCAAGGAGATAGCAAATGCTTTGCCAACCCAGAAGGCACCTATTGCACCGGCTGTCTTGCTTTTCACGCCGGAAGGCTACCCCTAGAATTTTCTTTATGTTGGCATTGCATAGCATTTAAAACGATCTCTAGTTCGAATATAGGAACACGGCATAAATCCGTTCGCAGAACCCGGCGAAGCTGCAGTACCACCTGAACACCCACATGGCGACAAAGCCCTACGCCTGCTCAGAGTGTCCCAAGACCTTCGCCATGAAAAGTGTCAGAGAGGTACCAACTAATTATTTAATCGTGTCGCATTATTGTCTCTATCTACACTTCTACCCGTTATATAATAAGTAGGTAAACTTTGTTTGTTTGTATGTAGGGGTAATCTCTGGAACTACTGAACCGATTTCAAAAATTCTTTCACAGATGGAAAGCTACACTATCCCTAACGGACAGGGGCTACTAATGACAAATATATTTACAAATACTTAATGATCTTTTGATTATTAGATCTCTGCTGTGTCACGAGGCAATTATTTTAAAAATAATCAGAAACGTCATCTACACCATGAAGGTATGTCTGCGTTCTAGATCCACATGCGCGTGCACACCGGCGAGAAACCCTACAAGTGCAAGCTGTGCTCGATGGCATTCTCCATGCAGGGCAACTACGCCAGGCACTACAAATATGTGAGTAGTGACACAGAAAATATAACATACAGAAACTTCCCTTTTACGACCGCCATTAAAATGAAGTCCAACTTTATTCACTCGCTCAAAAAGTTTGTTTTACTTCATATACCATGCTAGTCACGGTGACACGCTAGGGTTGCGCGGCATTCGTTTTCAATTACACTGACACGGCGGGGGTGAGCAAGCGCGCGGCAAGCCGACAGCCTACTGCGATTTGCCTATGCCATAGACTATGAAGCATTACTCTAAATCCCTCAGGGCCTTCAGTGGGATAAAGACGCCCTACTTATTTCCATCCACAGGTACATCTTGGTCAGCATGAAAACGTGCCCTGCGAGCTGTGTCACAAAAGGTTCACTACGGTGGCGAGCAAGAAGCTGCACGTGCGCTCCGTCCACAGCAATATGCCGTGGCCGAAGCGCATGAGGAAGTCGAAGAAAGCCGCTAACGCTGCGGAAAACTGATCGCCGTTATCATATAAAGTCGCTGCAGTGAACTGATTACCGTGATCACACAATAGTTGCTGTAGCGAACTGATCGCCGTTATCATAGTGTATTTTTATATTATTGTTACCATCTCTATTTTGTGTTGCAAGCGAGAGTTGTTTTAATAAATAAATCCTTGATATCATCGTCTAGTTTTATTGACCTTTTTGTTTCAGGACACTTTTACTTGAAAAGCTCCCAATTCAAATTGATTGAAATCTCACATGACCATAGGGCTGGTGCATTTCTTGGTCAACGCATTTTAATTGCTATCCAACGTGTAAATGCAGCCAGCCTTATGGGCACTTTGACGCAGGGGACAGACTACGGAGATATTTGTACATATAAATTAATTCAAAGTTATTTTAAAGCCTAGGCAATGTAACCACGGGACCTGGCAAGCGCACGCATTCCCTTCTGCCATTGCACGTGACCAAATTGGTCAAATTCAAAGTCAAAATATTTTATTCAGATAAGGCTTACAGGTAGCACTTATGAATGTCATAAAATTTACCAGCGGTTCAGAAAAACCTCTGAAGAGAAGATACCGGCAAGAAAATCAACGAGATGTAATTTTTTAAATAAATCAAAATTACAATGTTATTTTACGTCTTAAATATTTAAAAAATTTAACACCTAGGTGTACAATATTTGGAGCCAGGTATCGCCAATACAAATCGGGATCATTTCCAAACATCCCTGTCCAAGAGATAGTTTGATTGATTTTATAATACGCTCGAGAAATTAAGGCAATTTATAAAAACTACTTCGCCGCGATTGATTGTCATTCTGTTTTCGTTCTTGTCGCAAAAGACATCTTAACTAAAACGGTAAATTATGCAGTATTTACCTGTTAACGGCGATCAGAAACTTAAAATTTCACCAAAGATGGAGTTTTTTATCACACGTTAATAATTTTCCAATCCGAGATACTCAGCTTTCGTGGAAGGAGACCCTGT
The DNA here is from genome assembly GCA_963691745.1 of Ditula angustiorana. Classification (NCBI taxonomy): domain Eukaryota; kingdom Metazoa; phylum Arthropoda; class Insecta; order Lepidoptera; family Tortricidae; genus Ditula; species Ditula angustiorana. The sequence continues at coordinate 6,672,333 of OY829500.1, read as the reverse complement.
AGAGGTTGTTTGGTGACTCCAGGAACCAGGATCACAATAGCAGAATAACTTGTATCTCGCCGTGCAAGTTTGCACATGTCACCATTTTGGCGCTCAGTCGGAGCCATGGAGAAAGAACGAGAACTCTTATGGTCAGTGCTGCTACACCAAATCGGTTAAAACTCCCATTCACCTAGAGATTCGCGCCTGGCGCGGGCACGAAGTGAGTGACAGACGAGTACGAATTGTTTAGTCATTCATGTCGTATTCTGATTAAACAAAGTATTTTGGTTTATACAGAATATGAAATCAATGTATAGCAAGTATGTATAAAGCATAAGTATTCTTTTACACAATTTAGTACAATTTCGGTAATATCACGGTATAACAACGGTCTATCTATTGCGTTCATGTTTACATGTTCAAACATTTACATATTTATCAACTCTGTATGGTAAATATACTTAAGATTTTATATTATGTCCATGGTTTACATCAATAATATATTGGTGATTGTGTGTGCTGTCGCCACATCAATGAGTAACGATGAAAACAATCGCTTATAAAAGCGATATAAAATCTTTGACACGTGTTTCCGAATGCTAATTGGATATAACTATCCTAAATGGTAGAAAGTTATGGCGACACTGAATCTAACGTCAATCAAAGTTCATAATTAAATTTCTGTTCTGTCAGATCAGACATTGGCACTAGGCTGTCATGTCAAGGCCCGCGGCAGAAGAACTTTAATACTGAATCAATGGTGCTCCCGTGTTTTTACAATTGATTTACGAGTTTATTGTGATAATGGCCGCGTGTGCAGTGGTCGGATGCGAATCGCATCCGATAAGTACTCCCAACTATACGTTTCATAAGTAAGTAAACTTCTCAATTTATTCAAATTCTATACCGATCACACAGCAGCGACAGGATGCTGTTGGCGCTGCCGCGCCATCGACTCAACAACGCTTTGCGCTGACGGCCGCGGAACCGTGCGTCCGCCTGCGCCTCGGCAAACATGCTGGAGACTAGTGACGTGGCAACCCCATCAGCACCCTGGACGCGTTGTTATAAAGGCTCTTTATAAATATGTTTCATGATTTCATGTTCCATCTTGTTAATAGGCTGCCACGCTGCTCGACATCGCGCTCGCTCTGGCTGCTGGCCATCGGCCGTCCGCTGCGCACAGCTATCAGCTGCACGAAAGTGTGCAGCCGCCATTTTGCGGAGTCCATGTTCGTGATGCGCGGCCGCACCAAGACGCTGATTCAGGACGCCATGCCGACCCTGTTCCTACCTACTGTAAGATACTTTAATCATTAACTAGCGCGCTGCCCAGCTTGGCACGGCAATTGCAATTAGAACGCTTTGTAGATAAAAACCTCCGATAATAAAGTTTCTAAATGACAGTAAAAACCATATCAAGAACCGTTGCTTGGTTTAGAAGAAGACGGCCTAACCAAACATAATTATAAGAATTTTAGACCAGTGGTCCGTTTCACTACGCTATAAGTTACAATTTTACAAGTCTAAACCGGCAACATTGGTCATTAATGACCAATGGCAATGGGCATTATGATCAATGTTGCCAGTTTAGACTTGTAAAATTGTAACTTGTAGCTTCGTGAAACGGGCCACAGATAGCAACTTTATCCTGTGTAAAAAGATATCCATGGTTTAGAAGGAGTTAGTGGCTACTTTGTTTTAAACAACGTAAAGACTATCAACCCGCCCCGGCTTCACATGGATTTAATTAGGATGTTATGTAAGAATAAAAACCTCGAGAGTGCTAGAGCCTCTGGTTTGTTTGTGAAATGTTTTGTGAGTGAATGCCGACGTTGGTATTGGAACATTTCAGCCCCCGAAGAAAAGGCAGCGTGTGAAGGCGACGGAGAGCGACGACGTGCTCGCCTGCCGCGTCTGCTTGGCGACGGACGCGCCGCTTTATACCATAGCGGGCAGCGGGCTCGAACACAAGTTCACGGAGCTCACTGGGACACCGGTAAATTATTTCCTTTTTTAGTTACCTCAAACCTATACTTTCGGTTTTTGAATATAATGATAATAATGATGATGGAAGAATTGTTGCTATGTAGATGAAAATTCATAAGTTTCAGAATTGGTATTCATTTTAAAGAATACCAATTAATTAAATTTCATATAAATTTGTTTTATAAATTTAAGTTTTAAGCAATAGATTTTAATTTTGATATGTAAAAGAAATGCATTTTTTTAATGTCCAATAGAGCATGAAATAATAGCAATAAATGATAGCACATTATTCTGGCAAAATTTTGCAAAAAAACAGATTTAAAAGAATAATTAAATTTATAGTGGTGGCAGTCGAAACACTTAAACATAATTAAAATACAAGGAAAAATCTTTGCCATCTGGCAAGAAACTGCAACCTCGCCATGCCGTGGTTCTGACCAGTTCAGTCAAGTCAGGTGGCCCTTCACCCTGCCAGAAACCGCGAAATATTTTTGCTGACTTGTTTCGCCAGCTGTCGGCGGCGGACGGTTTGCCGCAGCGGGTGTGCGCGTGGTGCCGCGTGCAGCTGTCGAAGTATGCAGCTTTCCGTGCGCGCTGCCAGCGGAGCCACTCGCTACTGAAGGCTCTACTCCAATGGAGCCCGGTGAGTTTACTGGTGTCCTATATTCACCCTTTTGAAGGTTCCGTACCCAAACGGAGGCAATGGTGCTCTATTATAATTATAATTAAATTCATTTATTCAAGTAACAGGACTTATTTGCTTTGCTATTACTAAGCCTCCATTGTCCGTCCATTTATCTGTCTGCTGGTCCAGACGGACCAACAGACATAAGGCAGTGACAGACATCACAAGACTGTTTCTTATGTAACATAACAGACCAACAATATATTAGGACAAACGTTTATAAATAACACTCCGTGCTCAAAAACTTACTTGGTCAATTTTCATTTGTTACAGTTAAAAATTACTGACATTTTGACCGTTGACCGGCGTTTGCACAAACTGACACACAACCTCACCGTGGAAAATATTTTCAGTTTCCAAAACCTCCCAGTTATAGAAAAAGTACCTTTCATAAAATTTAAAAACGAAAGCACTCCATCTGAAGCACCTGAAGCCTCAGACTTCACTGAAATAGAATATTTAGAAGCCGATGTTTCCTATGATGCCGTTAAAGATGAAGCCATGGATGTTTCTGAACAAAATATCGAAATTGAACAAATAATTAAAAAAGAGGAATTGGAGCATGATTATAGTCACAAGCATTCAGAAACTGAAGCTGTTATGGATATTGAAGTGAAATCTAATGCAAATGACGTAGGCACGGATACTTCGGAAGAAGCAGTAGAAACAGGGATAAAAAAGAGTAGAGCAAAAGATAACGAAATTACAAGCGATGATTCAGATTTTTACACTAAAGATGATACCGATTACAAGGACACGGATCCTTCAGAAGATGATGAAATATTTAAAATAAGGAATCGATTAAAATATAAAAAGAACAGTGCTGCTGCTGATTTTCGCACAAAGCTAAGCAACACTAAATTCCATAATAGTAGGAGAAGGAAAAAAGTTGGCGACAATGTTTATCCCAATTTCGACTTTGAGCACTTTCAGAAAGAATATCATGTTTCAATCAGACTTTTGACCCCCGAAGAGCAGAAGCAAGAGAAAGAAGATCGGAAAAAAGCTAACAAAGCTCAATTATGCTGTGACATGTGCGGGAGGGGGTATAATTTTAAGGAAACAATGATAAATCATATGTTAATCCACCACTCGGTGAGTTGTATTCAAAATAATTATTTGATTCAGTTACATAGGCCCTTATCAAAAATCCAACAAATTGCCTTGCTACTCCGCGAAACCGGTGCTGTGCACGAGCAAAACAGTTGCGTCTGTGTGATAAGTATGTTTTCATCACACCTATTCGAAAAACAACAAGTGGCTTTAGAGGATAGTGGGGACGAAATGGAATTTTGTTTGTGGGAGTTTTAGTTTGAATCTTCTGATTGATTGGTTAGCGTAATTAGATTAGTTTTTTTGTCGAGTTACCCATTTAACGGCAGGCAAAGGTCCACGCAGCCATGCAGCCACGTCTTATATCTGTAGTTAAGTTGAAGTCGCTCGCGTGAAGGTTTAATGTAAAAAATATATAAATATTACTGACATTCAATTCTCTGTGGTGATAAACTCATTTTTGTGATAGGTTAGGTTAGGTAGGATAGCAAGGAGTTTGTTTTATAATAAGTACTAACTCTTTGTTGATTAGTATGAGAAGTTAATTAAAGAGGTTGAGCGTATACATATTATGAATGGGCAGTTAGATTTTTATTTTTCACTATTAAGTAATTGTGTTTTATTTACACTTTCAATCCAATTTTTATACATACGAGTTTCAAGACGTAGTTTTTTTTTTTAAATATGGCTTTCCCATCTGTAGGTGAAATGGATTTTGCCAACGACGACTTTGACATTAGCCATGCCGCGAGACTATTGTACAGTAGGTAGGTTTTGATGGTTCGAGGGAAGTTTCGGTTAGGTTACCTGAAACAAATACTGTTAGTGACGACACAGACAGTACAGGACAATAACCTTCTTTCCACTTTCCCTACTTCCTTTCCTCTTTTCTCCTTTCCTCTTTTCTCCTTTCCTTCCTTCTTCTTTCCTTCCTTTCTCCCTTGTATGATGGTCTTTCGTCAGATATTCCGCGTACTATTAACTTTCAAACTCTTTTATCTTACACTGACGGAGTTCTTTGTTTTTTCTTATATGTAGTGATGAAAAATAGTGTGTCACTCGGGGACAAAATATTTTGTCCTCGGGCGGCGTATATTGAATTCCTCGCTTCGCTCAGGATTCTACTTTAGAATCGTTTACTTCGCTCTGAATTCAAAATAGCGCCCTCGGGGTATAAAATTTTACTTTGTCCCCTTCATCATCATCATCATTTCAGCCGAAAGACGTCCACTGCTGGACATAGGCCTCTCCCAAGGATCGCCACAACGACCGGTCTTGTGCTGCTTGCATCCAGCGGGTTCCCGCAACGATCACTAGGTCATCGGTCCACCTTGTGGCGGGTCTGCCCACGCTGCGTCTTCCGGTACGCGGTCGCCACTCGAGAACTCTGTGGCCCCATCGGCCATCCGTTCTGCGAGCAATGTGCCCCGCCCACTGCCACTTAAGTCTAGCAATTCCGACATAGCCTTAAGGCTATGTCGGTGGCTCTGGTTCTTCTGCGGATTGTCCCCTTGTAACACAAATAACTTTTTATATGCGTAATCTATTGAATTCCTTTAATACAAAAACCTCAGAGCTCGAAACCTCACGAGTGCGAGATCTGCCTGTGGCGATTCACGAAGAAACGGCGGTTGAACGAGCACCTGGACCGGCACCGGTTCACCTTCACCTGCGACACCTGCCGCTTCGTCACAAGGGACAGGTATCCTGGTTTTTTTTTATCTTATTCATGAATAGAGACCGGATTATATGCAACATAAAAAGCTTGTTATATGCATGCAAATATGCATGAAAATTGGCAGAATATACGAAATTAAATGATACATTTTAGGAACTAAGAAAGAAAGAAAAGTAAGTTTTCTTTTCTTTTTGTTCAAAATCAGCATACAATTAGTAAATTATCCTTTAATAGGCGATTATAGGTACAGTAGCATTGCATGACATTAAAATTATTTAATATTTTTTAAAAAGTAAAAAATCAAGTATTGCTCCATATGTACAGTGGTAAGATTGTGTCTTCGAACATTTAAAATGTTTTTTTAAGTGGAAAAAAATGGAAAAAGAAAGTGAAAAATATTGCAAATTTACCGCAAATAATATGGCATCATGACTAGATTTTAGGTAAAATATGCTATTACCGTTGAAGATGGCTTAAATATGCATATGCAAATATGCAAATGCATTTAATCCGGTCTCTATTCAGGAATATCACTTTGCGACAGAGTTCGAAGTGATAATTATATTTGATAACTATAATGAGTGTGGTTAACAAGGATGATACTCCAATCATCAGTTTAATTCATTCGTATGTAGTTGATTAACTTCTCGTATTTTGGTTTGCAAGTTTTTATTCTCGAAATTATAAACAAAAATATTTTGTTTTATGAATTAGGAAGGCAAACAAGCAATTGGGTAACCTGTTGGTAAGTAATCACCACCGCCTATAGACACCCGCAACACCAAAGAGATTGCAGATGCGTTGACAACCTGGAGGGCTAAGATGGAATACCTCTTGTGCCAGTAATTACACCGGCTGTCTTGCTCTCCATGCCCGAACACAACAGTGCAAGCACTGCTGCTTAGCGTCAAGATTAGCGAGCAAGATGGTGGTAGCGATCAGGACGGACCTTGCACAAGGTCCTACCACCCGCCGATAATAAAAGATTAAGGTAATTTGTTCCAGTTTGTTGATATGGACCTCCGCAAAGTAACGCCTGAATCTATTAATTAATAAAAGATTCCCTGGATTGTTAAATGTGTATAATTTATTTACTAAACTACTTGCTTCTGACGTAAATGTTGAAATGTGTTATAATATCCGTTAAAAAAGGATTGCTGGGCTTATTTCTGTTTGATAATTATCGGACATTAATCTGATCAAACCCTTGCTTTGCGGGTGGTAGGACCTTGTGCAAGGTCTGTCCGGATAGCTACCACCATCTTGCTCGCTGATCCAGCCGGTAAGCAGTGCTTGCACTGTTGTGTTCCGGCGTCGAGAGCAAGACAGCCCGTGCATTACTGGCACAAGTGTTGTTCCTTCTTAGCACTCTAGGTTGGCAAGGCAACGCATCTGCAATGTCCTTGGTGTTGCGGGTGCCCATTTGCTTGGTTGCCTTCCTGTTAGATATAAGGAAATACTTTGTCTCCAGAGACGGGGCAAAAGCCCACTTCCTCACGCACCAAGGCAAAACCTACGAGTGCCCGTACTGCGATCGGTTTTACAACCTGAACCATTCCTACTTAAATCACTTGAGGAAACAGCATCCCGAAAAGAATGTGGCGTGCGACGAGTGCGGAGAGACTTTTGTCTCGGCGCGCGGGGTGCACATTCACAAGGAGTGGGCACACAGACCGGTGAGTAGACAGACGGACAGAGAGACATGAAGACAAAGATCTGTAGTCGAGGCAGATAGTCAAGTAGATTAGTAGATTACCAGTCAGAATTACTGACGGACTGTGGTAGATTAACAGATAGACTGTAAGTAGGGATACGAAGGGGTTAACAGACAGATACAGACAGACAGACGGTGAGAAGAGAGTAGAGAGACAGACGGACATAGGGACATGAAGGCAAAGATGTGTAGTTGAGACGGATAATCAGGTAGAGTGATTAACAGAGACATACACCGACAGACGGTGAGTAGAGAGATGGAGAGACACAAGGGCAGAGATGTGTAGTCGAGACGAATACTCAGGTAGAGAGAATAACAGGCAGATACAGACCGACAGACGATGAGTAGAGAGACAGAGAGACACAAGGGCAGAGATGTGTAGTTGAAATGGATACTCAGGTAGAGAGAATAACAGGCAGATACAGACTGACAGACGATGAGTAGAGAGACAGAGAGACTCAAGGGCAGAGATGTGTTATGGCAAAAAAAAAATCATCGATCAATAAGTTAGATGACTGAGCCGAAGGACTCTGGTTCTGGTTCTACTAAAGCAGTTTATTTCAGAACGCAAAACCCACGACTGAGTTCAAGTGTTCAGAGTGCGATGTCGCGTTCTTGAGCGCGGCGGCGCTAAACAAACACAAAGACTTGACGCGCGCCGTGTCGCATGCGGCACTGCCGGCCTGCGCCGCGTGCGGCGACAGCTGCGACAGCGAGGTGGCGCTTGCCGCACACAAGGCGGAACGCCATCCGCCCGACCAGCACCACTGCGACGAGGTGAGGATACTTATACAGAACTGCAACTACACAGCTACACACACTCATTTCATTCTATTTATTCAAAGGTCTGTTCTAAGTTTTGGGACAAAGATGTGACTTCAACTCGCTGTGGTCTCTTTAAGGGATGGCTTTTTAACCAGTCATTGGCCTTTGCCACGAATTCTATACTTGACGCATTTCGAAAGAAGAAAGTCATTCAAGTTTTGTTGTATAAGTTATGCTAGGTAGTGACTTCTGGTTGTGTGGGAGGGATTTAAGAGCTGTTGCTATTGCTCCAATTAGTGTACACCTAAACGTGTTAAATACTCGTATTTAAACAAACTGAAACAAATTACTTTGCTACTCCGCGAAATTAGCATTGTGCACGTGCAAAACAACTGCGTCTGACACATCACATAGCACACACACATATATGCTCCATCGGCACACAGTGTTCTATTAACGCGCGCCTCTTGTCGCCAGTGCAACAGCACGTTCGTGAGCGCGGCGTCGTTCAACACGCACGTGAAGCGGAAGCACCTCGGGCAAAGAATAGCCTCTCGATCTCGGCCCAAGCGGCGCAACTCCCTGCCGGAGGAACCCGTCGTCTGCGAAGTCTGCGGCACGGTCGTGAAGGTAGCTTCATCCTTGGAGCCTTATCTATCACACTGGCGATTTGCGACCGTGCTCAACTGTACTTTCATCCGTTTCAAGGTATACTTTCATCCGTTTATTCGTCTCCTTCGCTTGGTCGGGTAGTAGATTGGGAAATAGCGGCGAGCCCGCTTTGTTTTCGCCTCGCTTTGAACTCGCTCGCAAATCACCAGTGTGATAAGGCCCTTAGTTCTCTGGGCCTTATTTACCCGCAGGCTAATTAGAGTTGGCTCAAGGCAAGAACTGAGGGGGCGCTGGGCTTTTGCAAGCACCAATTTACAGAATACAGCAGACATTCTGGTGAAACACCAGGTCAGGAGTACCCTGCATGAAGAATGTTATGAGAGTAAGTGGAGGAAAGGTATGTCAGGATCATAGCAAGTGGAAATTCGTGGTCTCTGCCTACCCCTCCGGAAAACGTCCGTGGCTTTATGTATGTTTTTTTTTAATTAGTTATACAAATAAGCGGGTCACCTAAAGGTAAGTGATCACCACCGCCCATAGACACCCTCCACCAAGAAGATTGCGTTACCAAGTGAATGCGTTAGCAAGAATGTTTGCCTGTCTAATTAATATTAAAAAACGATCGCTAGTTCGAATATAAGAACGCGGCATAAATCCGTTTGCAGAACCCGAAGACGCTGCAATACCACCTGAACACCCACATGGCGACAAAGCCCTACGCCTGCCCCGAGTGCCCCAGGACCTTCGCCATGAAACAAGCCAGAGAGGTACCAACTAATTCGCTATGAATGAACTCTGGTAAATTGTTGGAGATTTTTTCGTAATAAAGTTAGCTTCGTAAATAAACCAAATAAATATCATTTTTTTGGTTGCGTCATATAATTGTAAAAATAAACACATTTTATGACAGCTAGGATAATACTGACTACCTTAGTTAGGGTTGCCACCTTTTTTAAGGCGAATAAAGTATTTTTTTTGGTATTTCATTTTGGTAGAAGAAAAATAAAGTACACATCAAAAAAGAGTATTAATTTTTTCAATTATTTGTCCGTAACGAGCCATTAACAATGAGTTTTATGTGCATAGAGTATTTTGGCGTACTTTATTGGTGCTGAAGATCAGTGTATCTTAACCTGTGGTCCGCGAGCATATATATGGGGGTCCGCACGTAGGTATGGATGGACGGATTTTTAGATCTCTGCTCTGCAACGAGGCAATTATTTTGAGAAATAATCGGAATGTTTTTATTTACATCTAAATGATGAAGGTATGTCTATGTTGTAGATCCACATGCGCGTGCACACCGGCGAGAAACCCTACAAGTGCAAGCTGTGCCCGATGGCATTCTCCATGCAGGGCAACTTCACCAGGCACTACAAATATGTGAGTAGTGGGACCCCAATCAATCCAACGAGAGAGCCGTCCATCAATAACGAGAATTCAATTTACGGATCAAATCGATCAATGTATCTTGACTTCACGTTATTATTGTTTTAATATTTTGGGGTCTAAGTGTATCATTGAGCTTTAAATCGCTCTGGCTCTATCATTCGCTTTTTTGTAGCATAGTTAAAATGACAGAACGAAGGAAAGTTCGAGTCTTTCTAATGTTGTTAGCAGAGCAAGCTTTGAGAAATGACGATTCGCGACGTTCCCAATTCAAGCCATTTAACCTCACTTCTGCAGCAAAATAACGTCACCGTTTTTCAGCAGAAAAAGCTACTTGTTTCTGCTGCTTATGAAGCTGAGTATGAAGGATTATTGTGAATTCCCCAGCACCTCCATTGGTTTAAAGACGATCCTACTCATTTCTTCCACAGATACATCTGGGTCAGCATAAAAACTTGCCCTGCGACCTGTGCCACAAAAGGTTCACTACGGTGGCGGGCAAGAAGCTGCACATGCGCTGCGTCCACAGCAACGTGCCGTGGCCGAAGCGCTCGAGGAAGTCGAAGAAAGCCGCAGCCGCTGCGGAAAACTGATCGCCGTTATCATATAAAGTCGCTGCAGTGAACTGGTCGCCGTTATAATATGAAGTCGCTGCAGTGAACTGGTCGCCTTTATCGTATGAAGTCGCTGCAGTGAACTGGTCACCGTTATCGTATAAAGTCGCTGCAGTGAACTGGTCGCCTTTATCGTATAAAGTCGCTGCAGTGAACTGGTCGCCTTTATCGTATGAAGTCGCTGCAGTGAACTGGTCGCCTTTATCGTATAAAGTCGCTGCAGTGAACTGGTCGCCTTTATCGTATGAAGTCGCTGCAGTGAACTGGTCGCCTTTATAGTATGAAGTCGCTGCAGTGAACTGGTCGCCTTTATCGTATAAAGTCGCTGCAGTGAACTGGTCGCCTTTATCGTATAAAGTCGCTGCAGTGAACTGGTCGCCGTTTTCACATAAAGTTGGTTTAGTGAATCGTTTGCCGTTATCGTATGAAGTTAGTGTAGCGAACTGGTCGCCGTTGCCATACCTAATGTATTTTTATATCATTGTTATCATCCCTATTTTGTCTTCTAAGCGAGGGTTGTTTGAATAAATAAATCCTTGATTTCATCGTGTCGTTTTAGTGACCATTTTGTTTCAGGACACTTACCCTACCCCTATTTAAAGTAATTTTAAAGGGGAGATAGAAAGCAAATAAAAAACAAAACAAGTTTGAAGACACGTGCAGTCTGCACTGTCAAAATAGACTGCTAAAAACATAACCTTTTCTTTTAGCTTTGCCGTAGTCGGGTAAAAAAATAGCTCTGACCACTGCGGTCGCTCTGTGTCAATTGTAAATTCGCCGTGGAGGTAGCGTGCTGGCGATAAAAACGCGACGTAAAAATCGCCGATTTTATCGCTCAAGATTTTACCGGTGGACGCAGCGCCGTAACTAGAGATGTGCCAGCGGTGCCTAAACACGGAACGCAGGCTTTTGGGGGCGCACAAATTGATCAAGTTTTGGGTCATGCATTGTATCTAGTATTCAAATCTATTGTCAAGGAGACATTAATTTCTCGGGTGTATTATGAAATCAATGACTATGTCTTAGACAGGGATGTTTGGAAATGATCCCAACCTGTATTGGCAATCCCTGGCTCCAAATATTGTACACCTACCGTGTTATTTTTTTTTTAATTATTTAAGATTGTAATCTAATAGTAATTTTGATTTATTCAAAAAATTACACCTCGTTGAGTTTCTTGCCGGTATCTTCCCATCAGAGGTTTTTCCGAACCGGTGGTAAATTTTATGACATTCATAAGTGCTTCCTGTAAGCCTAATCTAAATAAAAATATTTTGACTTTGACTTTGACTTTGCAAATTTCGAAGGCAAAGGCATATTTTTATCGTCGAAAATTACTTTAGTGTAGGGCACAGAGGGCACACGGACGACAAAGAACATCGAGCTATAAGTTTGCGAACTAACTCGTCCATTTGTCACCCCATTTTTGTCAAAGCTATCAGATCAGTATTCGTCCAAGCATCAGGTTCATACGACCTTTGGATAAAGAACTAAACTACAGAATAAATAATAGTACTAAACGTACAGAAACTTCTCTTTTACGCCCGCGATTAAACGAATTCCAACTTTAGTAACACGCTCAAAAAGTTCGTTTTACTTCATACATATCCGCCAGGCGGCGCGAGTCAAAAGGAACGCCTTCGCAACTCCTGGCGACACGTTAGGGTTGCGCGGCATTAGTTTTTAATTACACTGACACGGCGAGGATTTTAACCGATCTCCCTGGTAATCAAGATCATTGCCTAAGGCATGGGCATAGAATAATGAATACTGTTTATTTTTTTTCTATGGGCATGGGCAACTCCCAACACAATAGAAGACATTAATAATTGAAGACATTAATTTCTCGGGCGTATTATAAAATCAATGACTATATCTTGGACAAGGATGTTTGGAAATGATCCCGATCTGTATTGGCGATCCCTGGCTCCAAAGATTGTACACCTGCTGTGTTAAATTGTAAAAATTTTGAATATTTGAGATGTAAAATAACATTGTAATTTTGATTTATTTAAAAAATTACACCTCGTTGAGTTTCTTGCCGGTATCTTCTCATCAGAGGTTTTTCCGAACCGGTGGTAAATTTTTTGACATTCATAAGTGCTACCTGTAAGCCTAATCTGAATAAAATATTTTGACTTTGACTTTGACTTTGAATACTTAAGATGTGATGTTATCAGTGGCGGATTTGCCCTAAGGCCCAGTAGATAGGCCCGGGCATAGGGCGGCCAATCGTGGCATAAAATACACCGATGATAACACGCCATGAAACGAGCCGAAGTATAAATAAATTGTTGTGTGCTCAGGTACGATGTCTGATCCGTATAGGTTGGAGTGTGGAGTGAGACAGGGGGGTTTGACCTCGCCCACGCTTTTTAACCTCTATATGAACGAGCTTCTCGAGGCGCTCAGCAGCATGCATGTCGGCTGTCATATTGACTCAGTGTGCGTGAATAATCTAAGCTATGCTGACGACATGGTTCTGCTGAGCGCGTCGGCTTGTGGCTTGCGGAAATTGTTATTCGTGTGTGAGACTTATGCCTCTCACCATGGGCTTAGATACAATGTAGCTAAAAGTCAGTATATGGTGTTTGAACCCAATTGCAACCGGATATTTGAGGTGCCTCCCATCAATCTCAATGGCAGTCCCCTGGAAAGAGTGAGGAGCTTTAAATATCTAGGTCATATTGTAACGGCCGACTTAAAGGACAATATGGACATCGAGCGGGAACGAAGGGCTCTGTCGGTAAGAGCTAACATGATCTCCCGCAAGTTCGCGCGCTGTACTAGGGAAGTTAAACTAACACTGTTCAGAGCATACTGTACTTCTCTATACACGTGCAGCTTGTGGAGACACTATACGCAGCGGGCCTACGGGGCCCTTCGGGTCCAATATAATAACGCGTTCCGGGTGATGGTGGGGCTGCCCCGCTTCTGTAGCGCGTCGGGGATGTTCGCGGAGGCGCGAGTAGACTGTTTTCATACAACAATGCGCAAGCGTTGCACGTCCCTGGTGCGCCGGGTGCGGGCCAGCCCCAACTCTATCCTGCGCTCGATAGCTGACAGGTTAGACTGTCCGTATATGAGGCATAACTGTGAAATGCATCTCCCGAGCAGTGTCCTTTCTGCGAGGTAGATGTTGGATCAGAAATGTTCTCTATTCTGAGATTGTATTTCATAAACCTATTTCCTAGTTTACTAACATTAGCGATAAGTATGTACTAACAAATTATATGAGACAATGATTCTTGAAATAAATGATTTATTATATTATTATTATATAAGAACGCGCGCCAGCTCTCTTGCTGGCTAAACGGGCGTACGCGGGGAAGGGGAAGGCGCGGGGTAGCAAACGTGCAGCTGGTACCAGATTTGAAGTCATTTGAAAGACGAGTGAAGGATTATTTTATCAAGAGACCGTACTATTCAATTGATGAGTTTTATGCAAACGTACTATCAAAATATGTATAAATTCAGGAACTATGTAAAGTTCAGAATGTATTTGATAATTCTAATTAGTCTGTTTTGTAATTTGTAATTTAATGTAATACTCTTATTTTAACGGAATTTTACTGCATTTTTTTTAATTTTACTAAAATTATAACCAAATGTATGTTGTTAATATTGACTATGACCGACTATTTGATAATGCTTTAAGTAATCACCTAAAAAAATTATTATTTTTTAAAAATTATACAATGAAAATATTGTAAAGAAATTAAGATTCTGTATTTGCATGCATTTTCAGTGTTTTACGCAAATAAATGTAATGATTATGATTACCACACGGATTAGGGCAGCCAAGACGCAAATCCGGCTCTGGATGTTATTTACAACTTAGGTCAACAACTTAGCTTTAGTATTCAGCTTGAAGAGCAGTCAGAGTCAGCAGATGCAGCGTGAAGATGGAGCACATTGCACTTATTGTATTGAGATATAAGCGTAACTGTATGTATGTAGGTATATACTGAGACACTATTTTAATGTTAACTGGTTCAAAAGAGCCTGAAAATGTGAAAATGTGAGGCTGCTTACCATAAACTACTCGTGTTTGGCGGGAAAGTTGTTTTTTTATTCAATATTTTATGTCGTGTAATCCAAATCGCTTAGGCCAAGGCGGGAAAGTTGAATCATCAGTTAATGTTGCTATTCACAAATATTTACATTTACATAGCGAGACGTCGCGACAGGGGCAAAGCAGAAATAGTTCTGGGTAGAGCAAATGCTATAAAAAATACTCAATTTATAATAACAAACACATATTGTTAATGTCAATGATTTAAAAGTAAAATAAAACCGTGTTAAAAATTTACTTAAAAAAGCCATTTAAACTCTGCGGCGTGTTTCCGAACGCCAATTGGAAAAACTACCCTAAATGGTAGAAAGTTATGGCAGCACTGGATCTTATGTCAAAGTTACAAAACTACACTTATATTTTCTAAATCAATGGTTCTCCCGTTTTATTACAAGTGATTTACGAATTTATTGTGACAATGGCGGTGTGTGCAGTGGTCGGATGCGAATCGCATTCGAAAATAACTCCCAACTATACGTTTCATAGGTGAGTAAACTTCCGAGTTCCTGCAAGTTTCGTGTTGATGCCATTGATCGAAAACTACAAGGACATACATTTTTTAAATGTTTTTATGGTCAAGTGACAAAAACGGAACCCTTATGAGATCCTCCCGTCTGTCTGTCTGTCTATCCGAATAGCACAGCCATCTTACGCGGAGACTATTGTTACTGTTACACGCATAAACATAGGTAGTATTACTATTAGATAGCGTTGTTAGAGTATAAACATTTTTAATTCGTCAAAGGATGCTTTAAAACTTGAAATAGGCAATGCAAAAGTTCATACTAAAACGGGCAGGTGGGTGTTTGTTTTGTTAGAGTGAAACAGCAAAGATTGCTTTCTCATTTACACACGCGGGCGTCAAGTATATGTATTTTATGTTTTTTATGAACTGTAAGAAAGAAGGTTCTCAATTAACTCTATTTTCGTAAGTGTTGCAAACTATCTTCACCAACTGTTGATTTCAATAATACAACGATTCTATGTTACCTCCTGACCTCGATAAGTTTTGTAGTTGTACCCCAGGCATAGAATAAATAATAGTATTAAACGTACAGAATCTTCTCTTTTACGACCACGATTTAAAGAATTCCAACTTTATTAAGACGCTCAAAAAGTGCGTATTAGTTCATGCACAATCAACCAGGCGGCGCGAGTCAAAAGGAACGCGCCGCCCGCGCCCGCCTTGCCCCCGCAGCTCCCGGCGACATGCTAAGGTTGCGCGGCATTCGTTTCATTTCGGGGAACCCCACCATCGGAGATAAAGTTCGAACACAATTCGTTTTTTTCTAAGAAGGCGAGTTTTAAAATATGTCCAACGTTGTTATAGGCTCCCCCGCTCCCCGCTGTCGCGCGCGCGCTGGCTGATGGCCATCGGCCGCTCGCTGGGCACAGTGGGCAAGTGCTCGCACGTGTGCAGCCGCCATTTTGCGGACGCCATGTTTGTGGTGCGCGGGGACACAAAGTCTCTGGTCCAGAACGCTATGCCCACCCTGTTCTTGCCTGTAAGATACTTTTGTCGTTATATGTCGTCGAGATTGATTTTAGAGATGCGCCAAATAATTTTGGCCGAATACCGACTCCTATTCGGTTAAACTCTAACCAAACCGAATATTTGGCTGCACTGTCGCCTTTACTAGTCGCGAAGTAGCAGTGCTTGCACTGTTGTAATCCGACGTGGATAGCAAGACAGCCGGTGATATACCTATGGCACAAGAGGTGTTCCATCTTAGCCCCCTGGGTTGCCACCGCATCTGCAATCTCCTTGGTGTTGTATCTATGAGCGGTGTTGGCCATCCATTGCTGCCGAAAACTGCCGAATATGCGTAAACCTAATTTTAAACGAATATTTATCGCATCTCTAATTGATATACACTGGAATGTCCTAGTTTATTAGCAATTGCTTGTTACGTCAGTTCTGTATGTGTCATTTATTATTCATGTATATTTAATTATAGAAAATAGAAAGGCAGTCGCCAACATTCTCTACCGACCTGGAGAATCGTCTCTACGTCAAGAGGATTTGCCTTCTGAAAAAAAGACTCGCAAAGGTGAACCAAGCTCTTCGTGCCGCGAAAATGCAAATACCACAAATAGAGGTAAATAAAAATTTGATTTAGTTATCATTACAGGATTGACTACCTTTCATCGAACACCACATTGTACGAAACTACATAGTACAAACAAATCAAAGTCACGGCCACTAACGTGCTCCTATAATTCTGTCTTTTGCGTTGAACTTATAGTGACGGATATATCCGTCTTAAAGAAAGTAAGACCAAGTGCGGATAGTTCTCAACACTCGCACGGATGAACAGCAGTGACACCCTCCACTTCAAACTGCGGCCGAAACGACGAAGTAGATAAATAAACCATATATTATCGCATTTAAAAAAGTCCTCGTAAACGTTAGAATAGTATCCTGTTTTAATCCAGCACTTGACTCATCTGTCTGCCAAATTTCATCTAAATAAAGAATGCAGAAGTGTACTAAAATATTATCTAGTAAAATTCGATAGTTAGTAAGGTTGTCATCGCCATATAATTTAAGAGCTTGGCTCTTGTCGGTGGAGTAACCGCCATTTCTCTTTCCCCTGCCAAGGCCCTGACTTCCTGACACGACATGACGTCAACTTTCTCCTTTGCTTGAGCAAAGTAGGTGCGTCTAGGTCTTCCTCTTTCTCTTTTCTCTTCAACCTTCCCTTCGATGATGTTGTTCAAGAAGCATCTAGTTCCCTATCATTTTCCCTCATCTATTTTCAATGATCCTTAACAGAAATCTTTTTTCCTGTACAATTCTCAGCACTCTCTCATTTGTCTTTTTCTCTATCCAGCTAATTCGCTCCATCCTCCTCCAATACCACATCTCACATGCTGAAGGCTGGAAGATGATATTCCTTTAATAATGTTAATAAGAAATTAGTTTCAGTCCCCGAAAAAAAGGCAGCGTATGAAGCCGGCAACGTTTGATGACGTGCTTGCTTGCCGCGTCTGCTTGGCGACGGAAGTGCCTCTTTATACCATAGCTGGGAGCAGGTTCGAAGACAAGTTTGTGGAGCACACTGGAACGCCGGTAAGGAGTGTTTAATGTCGTTATTTTCTAATGTCTATTTGTATAGTGGCAGGCAAACAACTTTAGCATAAATCCAGTGGAGGGTATGTTTGCGCATACAGATTTGTACTAGAAACGGCTATTGCGCAGTCAAGGTCAGTGTTGAAGATGTTTGCTAGGAACTGTACGTACTCTTCTATATTCTTATGATTTTGGTTCATTCCTAATATTTAAAGTTTTCGCTTAGAAGTAAAACCGAAATTACTTAAGATTTTTTCTGTTATTAAATTTAAATGATAGATGCAATGAAAATACACGGAAAAGTTTTGTGCACCGGACAATACCCTCACCTGCAACCGCGCCGTTCCGTAGCTTCCACTTACTAAATACTGATATTTATTAAATCTGCTGAGCGAACCCGATTTACCCCGAAGTTAACCGAACGTCACCTGATATTGCACAACTTACGAAGTAGGCCGAACTACTTGCGACAATTCACGATCTTCTGATTTTCGACTTGGCCTAAGCTTCGTCTGTTTACGGCCGAAAACGAAAATATGGCCGAATCATGATTTTTTGGCCGAAAACAACCGAAAACGAAAACGAAGCTTCGATCTTACACTATTGAAAGTATCCTGACTTGTCTTTTTCGACCTTGTTTCGCTAGCTGTCGGCGGCGGACGGTTTGCCGCAGCGGCTGTGCGCGTGGTGCCGCGCGCAGCTGTCGAAGTGCGCTGAGTTCCGTGCGCGCTGCCAGCGGAGCCACTCGCTGCTGCAGACTCTACTAGAGTGGGGCCCTGTGAGTTTACCGGTGTCCTTTATTAACATACGACGTTGGGTGTATCAATGATTTGATAGTACTGAAAAGCTCAGTACATGGCGACCGCTAGGAATCGAACTCGGTACCTAACGATCACGAGTCCACCCGTCCTAGTCACTAGGCCACCAACGCTCCCAAAAACTTTTTCCATATTTATTATTATTATTATGTGTAATGTTAATATCTAGACGAAACACATTGAAAAATTCGCAGGGTATGGCAGCGGTAATGTGCCGGAAACCGGAATACGCAAGGCACGGAATGCTGATGTTGCAGGTGCGAACCCTGCCATTACCCTAATTTTTCTTTGTGTTGTCATTCATTATATAGCATTTTAAATTTAATTTGAATGTAAAAAAAAGACAAAAAGAAAAATCGAAAAAAAATAAAAATAAATAATTTCGATTACAATATATTGTATGGTATTTTTCCACTGTTTATACTATACTTTGCTCTTTGTCTGTCCCTGCTATGATACTCCTTTCATCCAATCGAAGTTTAACTGGAAGGGATCCCTTAAAGGGACATGTTCGCTTTTGGACTTCACTGTATCACTTTTTGCCATTAATCTTTTTTGCATAATAAAGAGTTTAATACATACATACCTTTTTGACCTATTTTTTTGTTACAGTTAAATTTAAATGACATTGCAACCGTTGATCGGCATGCACACAAACTGACGAACAACCTCACTCTGACAAGACTGAACAGTTTCCATAGTCATCCCGTTTTTGAAAATTTGAAAACGATACCACTTCAACTAAAGTACCTGAAGCTTCAAACTTTACCGAAATAGAATATTTAGAAGTCGATGCTTTTGATAACGATGTTAAAGATGTAGACATTGGCGTTTCTGAGGAAAAAGTCGGAATTAGACAAAAAGTTAAAACAGTGAAATTGGAACATGATGACAATAACAAATATTTAGAAACTGAAGACTTGATAGATATTGAATTGAAATCTGATGATAATAATGTAACTGCGAATTTGCCTAAAGAAATAGTAGAAGCGGGAATAAAAAAGAAGATAATAAAATTAGACGAAGAGGTTACTGGCAAAGTTATGATAACTGAAGATATTGATGGTGAATTGGAAAATGATGTCACTGATATAGACACGGATTCGTCTTCGGAAATCGACATTATAACAAAAAGGAAAAAAGCGAAAACAATAGACGATGATGCTAAAACTACAGATTATCTCACGAAACTACGTAACAACGAGTTCCATTTTACTCGAAGAAGAAAAAAGGTTGGCGATGATTTGTATCCGGATTTCGACTACGAGTCCTTTGAGAAGGGATTTAATCTGAAAATCAGACTGTTGACTCGCGAGGAGCAGACGCAAGAGATTGAAGATCGGAAAAAAGTTAACAAAGCAAAGTTTTGCTGTGAAATGTGCGGGAAGGGCTACAATTATGAAAATACGATGAAAAACCATATGATCCTCCACGACCCGGTAAGTTATTTTGGAATAGAGAGGTAAACGAGCATGTGGGTCACTTGATGGGAAGTGATCCCCGCCGCACTGTGGGTCGCTGTCCCAAGAGCAACGCTGGTCCGTTGCTTGCCTGTAGGTCATATTGACCTCCGGATCTCCCACCAATGGAAATTGAATCCAATAACTTATTTCGTCGTTAGGAACAATATGTGTGTACTTACTAAGGACCTGTTTCACCGCTCTCTAACAAGTTTCTGGTATGCAACAGATATCTGAGATGCCGTCTCTTTTCATTGTATGCATACAAACAGAGACAGCGGCTTATTCCATTATGCTCCCACTCTCATGATCCCAGTGGGATCATACAAAACTTTTGAGTTCATTAAGCTCCCACTATTTGTGGGATTCAAGAACTCCTCCGGTTTGATTCCATTTTGATCCATCTATGGAAAAGAAGTAGTACTAATACAATTTGAACAGCCTCGGCGGTCTCGGCGTGCGCGTTCAAGTTGTATTAATACTGCTGTCAGTGGCGTAGCTTGGTGAACATTGGCCCTGGGGCAAAACAAATTGGGCCCACCTATAGTCAAATGACTATATATCTTAGGTTCTGGTGGTCGGAGAATATTTGCGAGTAGGAAACCTAGAGTTGTTAGAAGGATGCTGGCTAGGAGCCCCCGAGTTTAAGGGCCCTGCCTAGCCCCTGGTTAGCTACGCCACTGTGTACTGTCCACTCTACTGCCTCATTGTTCTGTCCCGTGTGTCATCTGCATTAGGGTCTCTAGCTAGGTTACCCGGTCGTCAGAGTGTCTGCACATCCACAGAGCTGGGGTCCGTACGAGTGCGACGTGTGCCGGCACCGGTTCCGACTGAACCGCAAGATGCTCAAGCACCGGGACAAGCACCGACTCGCCTTCACCTGCGACACCTGCAACCACGTCTCACGGGACAGGTACTCTGTGGTCCGTTTCACGAAGCTACAAGTTACAATTTTACAAGTCAAAACCGGCAACATTGGTCATGATGCCCATTGCCATTGGTCATTATTGACCAATGTTGCCGGTTTAGACTTGTAAAATTGTAACTTGTAGCTTAGTGAAACGGGCCACTGGTCACAGTCATAGTACTCATCATCATCATACCTTGATTGGACCTTTCACAAAATCCTACCGCCGGCGGCACCTATTTATATTACACATATACATTTTTTTGTTGTATTGTAATTTTTACATTTAATTTGTCTCCAGAACGACCGCTAGGGCCCGCTTCCTGATGCACAAAGGCAAGACCTACAAATGCCGGCATTGCGAGCAGGTGTACAACCTGAGGACTTCCTACTTCAACCACATGCGGATCGCGCACCCCGGGATGAACGTGGCGTGCGACGAGTGCGGGGAGACGTTTCTCTCGGCGCGCGGGGTGCACATGCACAAGGAGCGGGCACACAGGACGGTGAGTACACAGACGGACAGAGAGACAGAGATGTGTAATAGTGAGACGGATAGTCAGTTAGAGAGATTAACAAACCGAGATATAAACCGATAGATGGATAGTTAGAGAATAGAAAGAGACACCGTATACTGTAATTCGCGAAACCAACAGAAAAGGACTAGTGGATCCTTAAAGACAGGAAGAGACCATGTACCTACTGACACTGTTTTTATATCACCTGTATTTAATGAACATGATTTGCAATGAATAAATGAAATGAATTGAAATGAAGAGACACGGGTTCGTCAACCCAGACAGTAGCATAGTTATGAAGAGCCAGATAATGAGACATATGGACCAGAAGACCAGGTAAATGTGCCAACGGGAGACCAGCGTCGTGGTACGTAGCCGTGCCTCGACATATGCTGAGTTGGGTACCCTTTCGGTGTTCTATTTCTAAGTTCATCCTGTGTAGTACATCTTAGCACCGAATAAACTGTTTTCTTTCTTTCAAGACTTGGAAATTTTAGTGGGACGACGCAAATGTCATTGTCGTTAGATTACTGTTAGTCATCGCCACTCATCGTCACCTTTGACATATTCAGCATAATTCCAATGTTTTGCTTGTTTTGCTAAACTGTTATCGCATGCACCATAGATAGGTCAACTTCGCTTGCGTCGCTCCTCCCAGTCAACCGTCAGCTTTCTAACCACCTCTTTAAGGGTTCTGTTATAGTACATTATGACACAGGCGTGAAAGTAAGCAATTGATCTACTGGTAAGCTAGAGGAACGAGGCGAAAGACTTTGGTTACTTTAAAGTAATTAATAAATTCAGGCGTTACTTTGCGGAGGTCCATATCAACAAACTGGAACAAATTACCTTGCTACTCCACTAAACCAAAACTCTACGCTTTGGTTTAGCGGAGTAGCAAGGTAATTTGTTCCAGTTTGTTTACTTTAAAGTAATTTTTATTTCAGAACGTAAAGCCCACAACCGAGTTCAAGTGTCCAGTGTGTGACGTCGCGTTCTTGAACTCGGCTGCGCTAGACAAACATAAAGACGTGACGCGCGACGTGTCGCATGCGGCACTGTCGCCCTGCACCGCGTGCGGCGAGAGCTGTGGCAGCGAAGCAGCGCTTGCCGCACACAAAGCAGAACGCCATCCGCCTGATCAGTATCGCTGTGACGAGGTACGGTTTCTTGTAATTAAAAAAAAAACAGCCTACAATGGGCCTATAGACAAATACCTAACAGAAGAAATTAATAGATAGATAGCTAGCATGTTACTTCAGTGAACTGCGACCTAGCAATGCGACGTGACTCAAACTACGTGTGATATATGTGCAACTACATATACTTATGTATCTTTCATCCCTTACTACTTACAAGCAAAATTAGTTTTTACATACCAGGAAATGTTCGCTTTTTTTTTAATATAGAAGGTGCAAAAGCCTGATTTCTTATCATTTTATAAAAAAAATGAATTTTCGTTTTAGACTGCGATAGCAGTGTGAAATAGAGTTCTAAAGGGACTAAATATGGATTGATTTTTTTAAGAAGTTAAAATAAAAAAAAATATAAGCAGAAAAATAAAAATAGGCTTTCTGTTCGTGTATTACGACCGGTTGTAATTTTTTTTTCTATTGTTATTATTTGTAAACTAGTTTCATATTGGGTCTCCTATCGAAATGTCTGAATCCTGCTTGAATGAATAAAATAAATGCCTGGTGACACTCTTCTACCCTACATATATAATTTTGCTCCCTCGGCACGCAATCTACTATTGACGCGCGCCTTTTGTCGCCAGTGCAACAACACGTTTGTGAACGCGGCGTCGTTCGACACGCACGTGAAGCGTAAGCACCTCGGGCAGAGCGGGCCCACGCGGCGCGTGCGCAGGCCGCGCGCGCCCGGCCCGCAGCAGCCCGTCGTCTGTGAGGTTTGCGGCCGGATCGTTAAGGTAGTCAGACAGATTTAAGACTATTCAACACTACACTTACATACATCACAAAGAGTACAAATATAACAAATCAACTCTGACTGACTTGGTCGCTAATAACCTTGATCAAAAACGAAACTGCATTGGAATATTTCTGGATCTAGCGAAGGCCTTTGACACTGTTTTCACCAAAATACTATTAAAGAAACTGGAATGTTTCGGTTTCAGAGGTCTAGCTAACTAATGGTTTGGCAACTATCTGTCTGACAGGAAACAGCTGGTCAAGGTTAACTCACACACGAGCGATACCCTTCCCATACAATTTGAGGTCCCCCAGGGAAGTGTCCTGGGTCCAACGCTGTTTTTTATCTATAAATAACATATTTAGGCGTTAGTTTTGCGAATGTCCACATCAACAAACTGCAACAAATTACCTTGCTACTCCACGAAATTACCACTGGGAAAGATTCAGTAAGGGCATGACGAACAGTGGAGAATACAAGAGCAATCAGATTTTTCCTGTCTGTCTATTTAAATGTTGTGCGCGCATCACGCAAAAACTACTCCACGTCCATGTAATTGGACCAGAGTCGTATTACTGGAGGTCTAATTTAACATTTGGCGCATCTTTCTTGCATAGAAGCCGATTTCGATACCTAAGTCCTTATTCCTCGCGTAGGAAGTTGCAGCGAAGTCTATTGTCACCTAATGGTAAGCGATCACCACTGCCCATAGACACCCACAACACCGAGGAGATGATTGCAGATGCGTTACCAACCCAGAGGGCTAAGATGGTAGACCTCTTGTGCCAGTAATTTCATCGGCTATCTTGCTCTCCACGCGAACACAACTATGCAAGCACTGCTGCCTAGCGGATGGATTAGCGAGCAAAATCAACCGCAAAGCTGGTGTGGTCTATTCATGTGCCTGTAGCGAGCAACTGTTCGCAGAACGAGACCGTGCTGCGGTACCACCTGAACATCCACTTGGAGACGAAACCCTACGCCTGCCCGAAGTGCCCAAAGACTTTCGCCGCCAAACACGCCAGAGAGGTACCGACAATGAATTATATTTCTAGAAGATGCGCTGTCAAAATATAATTGAGAGAAAAAATTTAAGTTTGTAAATCATTACTTGCTTATGTACATACATTATAATGCCGTGCCTTATAGTTAGTAAAGCTCATTGGTACGAGTATATGGTTACCTCGAACTCGGGTACCTCACAATCACGAGTCCAACCCCCCCCCCCCCCCCCACTACTACTTGATCGCCAACGCTCTTTTTTAAGTATTAAACCACAACCTCACCTAAATTCAAAGTTCATAATCAAAATATTGTTTATTGTTCGAAATTAGCAAATTATTAATGAAATCTTCTATTAGCTTATGTAGCCTCACCTCAATTTGTCTCTAAATGGTGACATATAATGTAATTTTAGGTTAGAACGTTGTATACACGATTAGACGAGTATAAATGAACGCACTTTAAAATCTCTGCAGCTGACGAGGTGTCATTTAAAACATTTATTCCAGTGTAATTTTTTACATCTGCATGATGGATGTGTGTCTGTCGTAGTTCCATGTGCGCGTGCACACCGGCGAGAGGCCCTACCAGTGCGACGAGTGCCCGCAGGCCTTCGCGCTGCGGAGTAACTTCATCAGGCACTGCAAAGTCGTGAGTAGAGGGTCCCAAAGAAAAACTGCTGAGTTTCTTGCGGAGTTTCTTCTCAGCAGAATCTCCGCTTTCCGAAGCGCTAGTAGACTCAGACATGGAAAAGAACCTATATGGCCTACTTGCAAAATTATTTTTTCATTTTCATTTTCAATGGCGGATCCATTAGAGAGTTATTGGGGTTGGTAGCGCGTGGACTGAGGGAAGTGTGCTTGGTGCTACGCTATGATGGAAACAATAGTTTACACAGTTTTAAGGCTTTTATTCAGCACAATAACACTATTACTCCGCCTTGTGTGAACCTGACATTGCAACTGCCAGGCGGAGCGGAAAACAAAACTAAATTCAGATGTTTTAACAGTTTCTTAAGACCCTTGGTCTAAAGAAGGCCGTGTGGCAGTCAGTCGCCAACAGGGGTCATGATATGACCCACCCTGGGCTGGGTCTGGGGTTTTCTCCTCCATTGAAGAGTCTGTCCTGACTGGACCTCGATTATGTGATCCCCCGCCGACTCGAGGGGTGGATACGCTTTTGCCTCGACGGAAACTATCCATAGAAACAAACCAAATGGGGAGAAGAAGGTTCCGGGAAAGTCGTACCCGCCCGCCTATTTTACTGCTATTGTTTCATATATTTTTTAATTTTAGTTTTACAAATCTAACGCTGATCAAGATTAATTAACAAAGATTTTATCGCTTTAAAGTCCCGTTCACATTATAAATAAGAATAGAAAGTGACAGAACGAGGTGAAGTTCAAATCTGAGCGCTGAGAAATATCAATTCGCGTTATTCCAAATTCTTATCTTTTTGCTTCGCCGAAAACAGCAAAAGCTCGTTTCCAGTGCAGAGGTGAAATCTTATTTCCGTACACAGGTACACCTGAAGCAACGTAAGAGTGTGCCCTGCGAGCTGTGCCACAAAACGTTCACGACGCTATCGAGCATGCAGCTGCACGTGCGCTTCGTTCACAACAACGTGCCGTGGCCGAAGCGCGTGAGGAAGCCGAAGAAAGTCGCAGCCGCTGCGGCGAACTGATCGCCGTTATCATTTAAAGTCACTGCGGTGAATTGATCGCCGTTATCATATAACGTTGGTCGAACAAATTTAACACAGTTATCATATCTATTTTAACATTTCTTTATTCTTTATTTATTATTGTTACCATCCCTATTTTGTGTTGCAAGCGCAGGTTGTTTTAATAAATAAATTCTTGATGTATTCATCGTTTCATTGGCCTTACTGTATTATGTATAAATATTCTATTATATTATTTATTTATTTCACCTTTGTAACTTTTATGAGTCGAGATGACTTGAAATAAATTCTATTCCGTAGTAAACGAGTACACGATGTAAATACCTATAAAAATGAATCGTTCATTTTACTCCTACGTAACAAAACGACAATTTAGGATCATTTCGGTGTCGTCCATGTGCCGCCACGGTATGTGTTTATATCACACTTGAGTCTATGGTTAATATCAACAATTTAGAAGAAAAATGTATAGGTCTTTGCGACGTGTTTCCGAACGCCAATTGGAAAAAATCTACCCTAAATGGTAGAAAGTTATGTTATGGCAACACTGAACTTAATGTCAAAGTTACAAAACTACACTTATATTTTCTAAATCAATGGTTCTCCCGTTTTATTACAAGTGATTTACGAATTTATTGTGACAATGGCGGTGTGTGCAGTGGTCGGATGCGAATCGCATTCGAAAATAACTCCCAACTATACGTTTCATAGGCGAGTGAGCTACTGAGTTCCTGCAAGTTTCGTGTTGATGCCATTGATCGAAAACTACAAGGACATACATGTTTTATTGATGCTTTTATGGTTCGGCTCTCGAACTAATGGCAAAAACGGAACCCTTACAGTTCCTCCAGTCTGTCTGTCTGACTATCCTAATTGCACAGCCATCTTACTGTAACTAGGTACATGCTTAAACGTAGTATTACCAGGGGGATTCCACTCCGCACTCTAGGTACGCTCGACCGCCTTGCCTATGGCATAGGCAAATCGCAGTAGGCTGTCGGCACGCCGCGCGCTCGCCCGCTCGCCCCCGCCGTGTCAGTGTAATTAAAAACGAATGCCGCGCAACCCTAGCGTGTCGCGGGAGTAGCGGGGGGAAGGCGGGCACTGGCGGCGCGTTTCTTATGACTCGCGCCGCCTGGCGCAAGGTGAATCAAATAATACGAACTTTTTGAGCGTGTTAATAAAGTTAGAATTCGTTTAATCGCAGTGGTAAAAGAGAAGTTTCTGTTCGTTATTTATTGTGTGACCATGTCAAGTTAAAGGAGTTTGTTTGTAGGCTCCCCCGCTCCCCGCTGTCGCGCGCACGCTGGCTGATGGCCATCGGCCGCTCGCTGGGCACAGTGGGCAAGTGCTCGCACGTGTGCAGCCGCCATTTTGTGGACACCATGTTTGTGGTGCGGGGGGACACCAAGTCTCTGGTCCAGAACGCTATGCCGACCCTGTTCCTGCCTGTAAGATACTTTTATTGTTTCTGTGTCGTCGTGATTTATATTAGAGATGCCCCAAATAATTTTGGCCAAATGTTGAATAATGTTCGGTTAACTCTTACCGAATCAAATCTATCGTACAGTGCTTTATTTTCTGTTCTTGTATGAAATTCACATGAGTATTTGACTTTTTTTAGAAAAGTTAATTATTGGTGGGACGAAACACCTAAAAGATCATGTGTTTGGGAGATTTATTAACGAAATTGAAAATGTGAAACCGAAACCCAATATATTCAGCTGGAAAACTGAATGGCCGACCGAATACCAACAACTTTAAAACTGCCGTATATGCCGAATACCGAATTCTAAACATTTATTCGGCGCATCTCTAATCGATATAGACCGGAACGCCCTACTTATTAACAAATCGTTTTTTGTGTCAGCTATGTATTTGTCGTTTATTACAGAAAATAGAAAGGCAGTCGCCAACCTTTTCCACCGACCTGGAGAACCGTCTGTACCTCAAGAGGATTTGCCTTCTGAAGAAAAGACTCGCAAAGGTGAACCGAGCTCTTCGTGCTGCGAAAATGCAAATACCACTAATACGGGTATAAAAAAATAATTTGCTATCGTTATGTAGGCTCCACACGTTTTGTGTGGAGCCTTCAATGTCTTGGCAATTGGACAGGAGGCTGTTATATGTTAGAGTGGGAAATAGATATTTCATACTTTACTTTTCTTTCCACATATATTTGTGTACTGTGCGTTTGCTAACAAAGGCCATTGTGTAGAGCCGATATTATGACAGGATCAACAAACTTTCATTCACTACATGGTATTAAACAAAATAGCTATCCTGTCATTACCATAATTTTTCTTTGTGCTGTCAGTACATACATAGCATTTTAATTTAGTTTTTTTTTTTTATTCCTTTGTTTGTAATCTGCGATCAGTCTATAAACCATGAGCAGATCTGTTTAGTGAGATGTGGCGTTTGGAACAAGCAGTCCATCAACAGCTTTCTTCTAATAATTTAAATGTTAAACATTTAAAAATAAAAATTGAAAGTTTTGGTTGCAAAAATTTTAAGTTGCTATCCGTTCTTGCCTATGGATTGCTTTTGTGAATTTAATTGTTAGACCACTTGCTCTTTTTCCTTTCTAATTAATACATATATAAAAAAAGAATCTGTTAAAATTTAGAAAACTATTTGTATTTTTTTATGAAACAAGCAAGTGGGTCACCTAATAGTAAGTGATCCCCACCGCCTATAGACACCCGCGACACGAAAGTTTTTGCAGATGCGTTGCAACGTTGTAGAGGGCTAAGATGGAATACCTCTTGTGCCAGTAATTGCACCGGCTGTCTTGCCTTGTCGGATAGTACGAGTATGTATGTACCTTATTAATTTTAATAAGGAATTAGTTTCAGCCCCCAACGAAACACTTCGTGGAGCCGACGGCGCGTGATGACTTGCTCGCCTGCCGCGTCTGCTTGGCGACGGACGCGCCGCTTTACAACATAGCGGGCAGCGGGCACGAAAACAACTTCACGGAGCTCACTGGGACACCGGTAAGCAGCGTTTAATGTCTTTATCTTTATTCAGATCAGGCTTTCAGGGACCAATTTCATAAACGCAACAGGCGACAGGTGACACTGATAATTCGCTGTACATTACTGTGTCGACAAGTAACGCTAAAAACTTACGTCATTGGCGTTTAACTCAGAGTGCGGGTACATCTGTCATTGGCGTTCAACTCTTAGTGAAGATATATCAACCCCAAAATTGAGTGATAATATCTTGACTTGCCTTTTTCGGTCTAATTTTACCAGCTGTCGGCGGCAGACGGCTTGCCGCGACAGCTGTGCGCGTGGTGCCGCGCGCAGCTGTCTAAGTATGCCGCTTTCCGTGCGCGCTGCCAGCGGAGCCACTCGCTGCTGCAAACTCTACTCGCGCGGGGCCCGGTGAGTTTTCCGGTGTCATGGGGGTTCCACTCCGCACTGTAGGTACGCTCGACCGCCTTGCCTATGGCATAGGCAAATCCACGGAAATCAGAAAACACGGGAAGTGCAATGCAAAAAACGCGTGATGCGCGTGCCAACATTACGTACTGTTGTACGTAACCTCCGCTCACCCGCTCCCAGTCGTGTTCTGTCATCCCGTGGAGGTGTTAGTCTCGCGAAATACCTTATTTTTCCCTAGCCATGCCGTATTGTTCAGTTTAAGAGTGCAAGAACCATAGTAGGAGTATAAATCTTCAAAATGGGGTTGTTTCGTACCATCGTTAATGATATTCCATAAAAATCTTAGTTATTTTCATTGTACTAATAATTTAACAGAACATTTAGTCAAAATTCAACCGTACTTACACGATTACAATAAAGTTCATTATTGATTGATTGCAATGACTATTTCGCTCTGGAAGGTTCTGCGCCACGGTTGTGACATCTAGTGTTGAGTAGCGGAACTACGAAGCCAAATGTTTCTTTTGACGTTTACAGAATAAAATGTCGTAAAACCAGTTTGACGTTAATAAAAAGTAAACCTTAGTGTCACTATCATACGATATGTTTTCTTACAAAAACTGGTGTACCATTTGTTTTATATCGTTTGACAATTTTAACCAATCAAGATTATGTTATTTTAGTGTGTAGTATAAGATGATATCCACAAGTGTGTGCGTGTGGCGACACCAGTACGGGTACAAATAATGCTTTAAAGCACTTCCTGTCGTTTCTGATTTCCGTGGGCAAATCGCAGTAGGCTGTCGGCTTGCCGCGCGCCCGCTCGCTCGCCGCCGCCGTGTCAGTGTAATTGAAAACGAATGCCGCGCAACCTTAGCGTGTCGCGGGAGTAGCGGGGGAAGGCGGGCGCGGGCGGCGCGTTTCTTTTGACTCGCGCCGCCTGGCGCATGGTGTATGAAGTAATACGAACTTATTATGCGTGTGAATAAAGTTGGAGTTATTTATTCTGTGCCGGTGTCCTTTATTCGCCTTTTATTATGAAGGTTCCGTACCTTAACCCCTCAGCACCCCAGTGGGTCCATATCAAAGTGAAAGTCAAAATATCTTTATTCAGATTAGGCTCACAGGAAGCACTTATGAAAGTCATAAAGTTTGGCACCGGTTCTGAAAATATCTCTGGTGAGAAGGCATCGATGAGAAACTCAATGAGGTGTAACTTTTTTAAATACATCAAATATTGATGCTACAATAAAGAAATTACAAACATATATAATGGGAATTAGTTCCATTCATAAGGATTGACAGTGAAATAAACCATATTGCGTTGCTCTGTAAATAAAGATTTATTGAAAGTTATAATTTTCACAACAAACTAAACACATTTATTACACTATCAAATCAACCAGAACTCCTACCTGTAAATAAAGAAACGACATTTAAAGTCTATTCTTCCACACGTCAATCCCTCAATAATAATATTTTATGTTATTTTAATACGATTCGGCATCACATGCAATGCGCCGTGTGACCGCCATATTTTCCTTTACAATTCTGTTCTAACCTATAAACACACACGCTGCTTTAGCGACCAAGCAGAGAGCTGCATTACCGATAGAGCAATTTAAAGAAATAGGTTTCTTTACACATATATACAATATTAAATAATCGTACAGTCATGGATGCCGACATGGTATGTTATCGGATATGAACAAAATCTTGCATTTTATAGAATCTCTATAATTTTCGATGTCTTTCGTTTTTTCGGTCATGACATTGTATTATTTTATTTGTTACAGTTAAATATAAATGATATTGCGACCGTTGACCGGCATGCACACAAACTGACGAACAATCTCACTCTCACAAGACTAAACGGTGTCCAAAATCATCCAGTTTTAATATTAACATCTGTTCTAAAATTTGAAAACGGTGACACTTCAACCAAAGCACCAGAAGCCTCAAACCGTACCGAAATAGATTATTTAGGAGCCGATGCTATCTATAATGATGTTAAAGATGTAAACATTGATGTTTCTGAGGAAAAAGTCGAAATTAGACATAAATCTAAAACGGTAAAAGTGGAACAAGATGAAAATTACAAATATTTAGAAACTGAAGACATAATAGATATTGAATTGAAATCTGATGCAAATTATGTAATTGCGGATTTGCCTAAAGAAATAGTAGGTTCGGGAATAAAAAAGAAGACAATAAAGTTGGACGAAGAGGTTACTGGCAAAGATATGATAACTGAAGCTATTGATAGTGAATTGGAAAATGATGTCACTGATATAGACACAGATTCGTCTTCTGAAGTCGACATAATAAAAAAAAGGAAAAAAGTGAAAAAAATAGACGATGATCCTAAAACAGCAGATAATCTCACGAAGCTACGTAACGAGTTCCATTTTATACGAAGAAGAAAAAAAATTGGCGATGATTTTTATCCGGATTTCGACTACGAGTCTTTTAAGAAGGAATTTAATGTCAAAATCAGGTTGTTGACCCGCGGAGAGCAGACGCAAGAGATTGAAGATCAGAAAAAAGCTAACAAAGCGAAGTTTTGCTGCGAAATGTGCGGGAAGGGCTACAATCATGAAAATACGATGAAAAACCATATGATCCTCCACGACCCGGTAAGTTATTTTGAAATAGAGAGGTAAACGGGCTTGGGGGGTCACTTAAAGGGGAGTGATCCTCGCCGTTGGTGTTCGCGTGAGGACCACGATCATTGTTGCTGTACTACTCGTAGTATAACAATAGTTCAATTGTAGTTATACTTCACACGGGGGCAGAAAGGTAAGGCAGTAGAGTGGACAGCACAGCAATTTTGCGGGTGGTAGGACCTTGTGCAAGGTCCGTCCGGATAACTACCACCATCTTGCTCGTTATTCCTGCCGGTAAGCAGCAGTGCTTGCACTGTTGTTCCGGCGTGGAGAGCAAGACAGCCGGTGCAATTACTGGCACCAGAGGTATTCCATCTTAGCCCTCTTGGTTGGCAACGCAACTGCTATCTCCTTGGTGTTGCGGGTGTCTGTAGGCGGTGGTGATCACTTACCATCAGGTGACCCACTTGTTTGTTTGCCTTCCTATTTCGTGAAAAAAAAACAGTACTAATACAATATGAACGCGCGCCCGAAGACAACAGTACTGTCAGAAAAGCAATCAAGGCATGCCAGTAGCCCGGTCCTATTTTTTCGGGACAGTTGGTTTCCCCATCACCTTTTTCAATCGACAAATTCTTTTTTGGTGGATGTCATTTAAAAATGACGGTCTACAACAGTTTTACACTTTCCCGTCATTTGGTTTTTGGTGTCATCTACCCAATTGTCCTTCCAACTGTTCTGTTTGAGTAGTCTGTTGTGAGATCAGCATCAGGGTCGCTAAGTGCTAGGTCACCGGTTGTCTGTGTGACCGTCCTCAGAGCTGCGGCCCGTACGAGTGCGAGGTGTGCCGGCACCGGTTCCGGCTGAACCGCCGGATGCTCGAGCACCGGGACAAGCACCGACTCGCCTTCACCTGCGACGCCTGCAACCACGTCTCACGGGACAGGTACTCTGGTCGCATACATCGGTACTCATCATCATCATACCTTGATTGGACCTTTCACAAAGTCCTACCACCGGCGGCACCCATTGTGTGAAATGTGTATTCTCCCTAATTACATTGTATTGTAATGTTATATTAATAAAACGGATCACTCATGTATTTTTAGACGATATTTCGACCTCACATGCAGCTCAGGCAGTTGGTGCGCTCACCAAAGGATGAGAAAGCTCTAAATGTCCCCGGGGTATACATGATTCCCTGCTCCTGTGGCAAAAACTATATATGTAAGACTGGCCGAAACATATCCACAAGGATATCGGAGCACATACGGAGTATGAAAAACCAGGACAGCCAGGCTTCGGCAGTGACGGAACATTCATTAAATTCGGATTCGACGCATTTTATCCGTTTCGATAAGGTGTCCGTACTGGCGAGGGAAAAGTTTTTTGTGCCGCGGAAAGTACGGGAGGCTATTGAAATTGGACGTCATCCGAATTTTAATCGTGGTAGTGGATGGTCGGTGCCATCCAGCTGGAAAACGGTGTTGAGTACTACGTCGGAGACGGGTGTGTCCGAGCCTTTAGAGAGTGATGTGGTTAGTGTAGTGTGCAACCCTATACTTGACATTAAAAATAATGAAGCAAACGAGGGTAGTTCTGCGCCGCCGGAGCCCGCGCCGAGTAGCCGAGCTGTCAGGGCTTCGGTACGCAGTCGTCGTCGCGCCACCGCCGCGGGGGCTCATGATTAAGGACCACGGACTGGTCCGAAACATGTCGGGCATTACTCGACTTAAAAATATGTGAGTGATCCGTTTTATTAATATGTCCGAGTCTCACGGTAGTTTTATGTTAAAAATATTGTAATGTTTACTTTTAATTTGACTCCAGAACGACCGCTAGGGCCCACTTCCTGATGCACAAAGGCAAGACCTACAAATGCCGGCATTGCGAGCAGGTGTACAACCTGAGGACTTCCTACTTCAACCACATGCGGATCGCGCACCCCGGGATGAACGTGGCGTGCGACGAGTGCGGGGAGACGTTTCTCTCGGCGCGCGGGGTGCACATGCACAAGGAGCGGGCACACAGGACGGTGAGTACACAGACGGACAGAGAGACAGAGATGTGTAATAGAGAGATGTATAGCCAGGAGAAAAGATTATCAGACAGAAATATAGACAGATAGTGAGAGATAGGACAACACTGGAATTCCTCACCCCGACGGACAAAGACTCGGACTCAAAAGAGACAGGCGGAGAAACGGACTGAGGCAGACAGGCAGAGAAACACAAGAGGACGATGAGATAGAGAGACAAATAGACAGACAGAAAGAATTAGTGACAGTGGTTCAGACTGTCAGATGGTTAGTTAGAAATAGGAAGAGACACAATAAACTGGAATACTCCAATCCAACAGAAAAAGACTCAGACTCAAAGTGAAAGACAGAGATATGGACTGAGGCAGACTGATAGAGAGAAACGAGGACAATGAGATAAAGAGACAAATAGACAGATAGAGAGAATTAGTGACAGAAGTTAAGACTGTCAGATGGTTAGTTAGAAATGGGAAGAGACACGACACACTGAAATACCTACAATCCAACAGTAAAAGACTCTGACACAAAACGACAGACAGAAAAATGAACTGAGGTAGTCAGAGATAGACAAGAGAATGAAAAGTTAGAAAACAAATAGATAGGCAGACATAGTTAGAGACACAAACCGACAGATGAATAATTAGGGTTAGGATGTACAAAGGAGAAGAAAAGATAGAGATACTATTAGACAGATGCAGGAAAACTAGTAGATCATTAAAGACAGAAAGAGACGCAGGGATTCGTCAGCCCAGACAGTAGATTAGAGACAGTAAGAGCCATACATACGAACGGACCAGAGGACTTGCAAATTTGAATGCTATGCTTCGTTACTCACCGTGTCTTTGACATATCTCTCATTCTCATCATATCTCCATTCCAATGTTTTGCTTGCTTCGCTAAACTGTTATAGCATGCACCATAGATAAGTCCAGTCAGCTGACAGCTTCCTAACCACCTCTTTGAGGGTGATGGTATAGTACATTGTAGTACAAGTTACAAAGTCACCAATTCAATGACCACAACAAAGGCTTCCGGTTTGCCTAAAATCGTTTTTATTCCAGAACGTAAAAAGCTCAGTTCAAGTGTCCAAAACCGAGTTCAAGTGTTCGGAGTGTGAAGTCGCGTTCTTGAGCTCGGAAGCGCTAGACAAACACAGAGCGGCGTCTCGCGGCGTGCCGCATGCGGCACTGTGCGCCTGCGCGGCGTGCGGCGACAGCTGCGGCAGCGACGCCGCGCGCGCGCAGCACCAGGCCGAGCGCCACCCGCCCGACCACTGGTGCCAAGAGGTAAGCAATACTTCCAAATAAAGTTTGTTCATACATACTTATCATGCAAACAGAATTCTAACCTAAAATTTCACTTGTTAT
Organism: Ditula angustiorana; assembly: GCA_963691745.1. Classification (NCBI taxonomy): domain Eukaryota; kingdom Metazoa; phylum Arthropoda; class Insecta; order Lepidoptera; family Tortricidae; genus Ditula; species Ditula angustiorana. Next base: position 6,636,981 of record OY829500.1, on the reverse strand, counting down.
CAACTTAACATCGTTTATTGCCTAATTAAAAAAAATCGAAGCAGTAAATAGGTGACATTATTCATAACCAGTGATCGTACAGTCAAGGAAGTTAATTCCCTACCCATTTCGTTGAAATGTCGTCTGACATTCGCAATGCATTAAGGTCGATATGTCAAACTAACGTCTTGCTCTATAGCTCTTATGGTGACAGTTTGCTATATGCTATTGAACCTTAGGTGGGTCGGAAATTTCATTCCTTGACTGTACTTTTTCCAGCATTCTTGGTGCAATTACATCAAATGACACACGACCGCGACCCAGGGTTGTCGACGTGTATAGTATTGATTGATTGATTGATTGATAATTTATTCGCTGTATGATTGACGTTTAAAATTATGCAATGCTGCGCGCGACTTCGTTCACTTAAAATTAGTAGCCTATGTCCGTCAGAGATAGTGCAGCTTCCCATCTGTGAAAGAATTGTTGAAATCGGTTCAGTAATTCCAGAGATTACCCCCTACATACAAACAAAGTTTACCTCTTTATTATGTGTAGATTACGTTGTCATTGAAAATGAAACCATAAAAAAAACAGTTCACTTGAAACGCTAGCTCGTCGCCGGGTAATATCATTCTCGCCGAAACTATATAATTTTGATCCCTTGGCACATAATTATTATTTGTAATGCACAAGCAGCTTAGAGCTGGTGCGTGGATATCGTTGTCCACTTGTGTTGTTGGTTTAAGTAATTGTCTGGTGTATTTTTAAGAGTTCACTGAGGTAGCACTATTCACTGTCTCGGTTAAACCGTTCCACATGGTTAGTACGCGGAGGCAAGGTGGTATCTGGGCTTGCTAGTAATTAGATTGCGTACCAATTTCAGAGAGTGCCTTCAGCCTCTCATTCTGATTCCGGGTGAATATGTCACCCAATTTATGATTTTGTAGGTCTTATTCAGATCGCCACGCTGTCTCCGTTGCTGCAGAGTTTTCTGACTCAATTCCCTAGGGATAAAAATGCAAAGTACAAATATTTTTTCTATACAAAGTAATTATAATTTTCGAAGTAAATCAAAATACTATCAGATTTTTTAGTTGCGTCATATAATTGTAAAATTTAAAAACATTGTATAAAATTTAGGATGGATTAATATTATACAGTTACCGTACTCCCTCAAAAAATTAAAAAAAGTGACAGATGTGATATTGGCGGCGGACCGAATCACCTTTATAGGGCCGGCAGTAATAGCTGTCAGCGTGATCTGTAGCACCACCATTGATAAGTGAGCTGTCAATGTCATCATAGTTTTTTTTTATATGTTACTCTGTAAGGAAAAAATATCCGAGCACTTTGCCAGCGGGCATCCCAATGGAATTCCCTCAATCGGTCTACAATGTACTATCACCGCGCCTCTCGTCGCCAGTGCAACAGCACGTTCGCGAGCGCGGCGTCGTTCGACACGCACGTGCTGCGCAAGCACCTCGGCCACCGGGGGCCCGCGCGGCGCCTGCGCAGCGCGCGCGCGCCCGGCCCGCAGCGCCCCGTCGTCTGCGAGGTCTGCGGCCGCATCGTGCAGGTAGCACCCCGCGTCAAGCCTTGTAGTCGAGGGCATTATACTCCAACTTGACGGCTGAAGACGAGACCTCCCTCGGCACATAATTCATTGATGACCACACGGAAAATAGTTAATAAACATTCATTAAAAAACCTTTTTAAATAGAATGGCGAACGAGCGAGTGGGTCACCTGATGGTGAGTGATCACCACCGCTTGTGACCCGCAACACCGAAGAGATTGCAGATGCGTTGCCAACCCAGAGGGCTAAGACGGAATACCTCTTGTGCTAATAATTGCACCGGCTGTCTTGCTCTCCACGCCGGAACACAATAGTGCAAGCGCTGCTGCTGAGCATGGTGGTAAACTTGCACGAGCCTGCCACCCGTATAGCTTCAGGGGGTTCCACTCCGAACTGTAGGTACGCTCGACCGCCTTGCCTATGACATAGGTAAATCGCAGTAGGCTGTCGGCTCGCCGCGCGTCCGCTCGCCCGCGCCGTATCAGTGTAATTGAAAACGAATGCCGCGCAACCCTAGCGTGTCGCCGAAAATAGCGGGGGAAGGCGGGCGCGGACGGCGCGTTCCTTTTGACTCGCGCCGCCTGGTGCATGGTGTATGAAGTAATACGAACTTTTTAAGCGTCTTAATAAAGTTGGAATTCATTTAATCGCGGTCGTAAAAGAGAAGTTTCTGTACGTTATTTATTCTATGATAGCTAGCCTGAAATATGGCCGCGTCTCTATCCATTGCCTGCAGCGAGCAACTGTTCGCAGAACGAGTCCGCGCTGCAGTACCACCTGAACACCCACATGGCAACGAAGCCTTACGCCTGCCCCGAGTGCCCTAAGACCTTCGCCATGAAACACGCCAGAGAGGTACCAACAATTAATATAAATAGGCCCTTCGAAAATATACCTTAAAGCAGCGATAATAGATACTCAACCCGTCTATTTGTTATTGGCCCACCTGTGGCCCGTTTCACTAAGCTACAAGTTACAATTTTACAAGTCTAAACCGGCAACATTGGTCATTATGCCCATTGCCATTGGTCATTATTGACCAATGTTGCTGGTTTAGACTTGTAAAATTGTAACTTGTAGCTTAGTGAAACGGGCCACTGAAGTTAAAAATTTGTAAACCATTTTAATTTCCGCACCATTTTAAATTTCGCGCCCAACAAAAATTATTGCTTGCGGCTCTCGACGCCATGACGGAAACGTGTTTGTAGCCCTATGAAAAGGTTGAATATGCCTTAAAGACACATACATAAAGTCACGCCTGTTTCCCCGTGGGGTAGGCAGAGACCACGGATTTCCACTTGCTACTATCCTGACATACAACCTTTGCTGTTAGTGTACTGTCAGTATAATAGGCAATTTTGAACCAGGCACGACGCAGGGCGGATAATTTTATTAGGCTAAGTTAATTAGGTTAACTTTAGACGAAACTTGTCTTGGATCCAAATTTTCATGTGAAAAACTATATTAACGAAGCGCAATTTCCGAGTTTCAGTTATATATTTTATCTACACACATATCATTATTACTCTATAATGCGTTCAGAAACCGTAGGAAACGACAAGCTTTATTATAAATAAAATAAATAAATATCTTGGGACAATTTACACCAATTGACCTAGTCCCAAACTAAGCAAAGCTTGTACTATGGCTACTAGACAACGGATATACATACTTATATAACATCCATGACTCAGGTACAAACATTCGTGTTCGTCACACAAACATTTGCCCATACCAGGATTTGAACCCGGGACCTCTTGCACAGTAAGCAGACACATGTACCACTGTGCCATACAGGTCGTCGTTAAAACTAATTTAAGTTCTCATAATTACGAGAAATTTCTTGTCTATGGTAGTAGGTAAATCTGTACTTTAATAGTCATTACAGTACCGATTTCTGTAACTTTACGAGTTTAAATTTGGAACAGCTGTCAAAATTCAAGTGGGTCTCTATTCTAGTATCCATAGATATTAAACAGTTATCGATACGAAACGTCAATCCAGTATGTTTTTTTAATATAAACTGCACGATATTTTATCTCGAATGACAGGAGAATACGGACTTCATTCGTTTGTCTATGATTTAAAAAGCGTGACGGAGGATCGAATTGCCGCCATTACTGTTGTCATTAGTTTGTTTTTTTCTGTAATGATCGATGAAGTAGTGTATGCAACTGTATATAATTAGAATAGTGTGGTAATACCACACTCGTGTTTTAAGGCCTCTCATTATATAGCAGTTGCATAATAGTATTTTATGCAACTGCTGCATAATGAGGAGTCTTGTTCTAAGTCTTGTTCTAAGTTCTAATGAGGAGTCTGTTTTAAGACCTAATTATGTACAGTTGCATACATTACTTTATCTACACACATATCATAAGTACTCTATGATGGGTTCAGAAGCCATAGGCCAATGATCGGCTTGCTACTAGCTAGTTCGGTATCAAACCTTTTTTGATGACTTTTAAAAATAAAGTGTTAAGCCGTTGCTTTCCTTGGGGTTATCTGGTGGTTTAATTTAGTGGAATGATCTCGAAAAGGTTGCTTAACGTATTTCGACGTCTACTGAAATGAAAACCCGGAACTGAAACCTTCAGAGGAGGCTATATTTAAAAATATAATGTTTAGAGGGATACATATACTTCTATTCGTCTTAGCGCGTGACGCTATTCGTGCGTGAACTTGTAAATATGCAGATTTGTGTGTTGCTCGGACGTCGGCTGCCGCGTCAGTGCCTCAGAAATCAAAGCTGCATGTTTATAAGCCTACGCATTATAAAAATATGACATAATAAACAGTCATACACATATGTCCTACAAATACTAGCGGGGTACGCACGAGCGAGACAGGGTGCGGGCTCGACGTCGAGCTCGTCGCTGTTCTCAGATCACAGGATGCTAACTTGATATTGTTTAATCAATAGCAAATAATTATGATAAATGGGGACAGTATACTAACTTTGATAAGTAAACAAGAATACTTTTGGGTTTCTCGGAAAATGCTTCGACGTTCTTGCCCCTATGTATGTACAGGTTAACTTGAAACCTCCTCCGTTATTACTTCGTCGTTTTAAAATACTTTTGCACTGTGGCCACTGACCTATAAATAATAGACTTCTAGACAGCGTTTAAAAAATGGCTTCAAAAGTCGAACAAAAAGTACAATAAATCGACAACCGCTCGCGCTGTTAGTCTGTCAGACCGGACGGTACTAGTGCTAGGTACCTATTAAATATCTATAGACTGTAAACATTAAAATAATGTAATAAAAAATGAATTTGAACAAATATAGAAACAAATTAGAAAAAATCTCATAATAATATTGATTGTTATAATGCTGATCATTGCCTACGGTTTCTGAGCGCATTATAGAGCATTTATGATATATGTGTAGATAAAAACCACTATTTTTGATTAAAAGGTGTGCATCTATGTTTTTATTAAAGAAACGTCTCGTTTTTATTACAAAGACATTTTTTTTTACATCTATAAGATGAATGTGTGTCTTGTCGTAGTTCCACATGCGCGTGCACACTGGCGAGAAACCTTACCAGTGCGACGAGTGCGCTCAGTCCTTTTCGCTGCGAGGCAACTTGATCAGACACTGCCGAGTCGTGAGTAGTATAGAATAGAATAGAACCATTTATTTCAGGCTGCATAGGCCCATGGAAAAAATACCTTAAAGACTAACAAACATATTTATGAGACAAAACATTCAAACATTAAAATTAGCACGTTACTTCGCCGACGTGTGACCTACTCGTAGTTTCGGGATGTCCAGCAACCGTCCGCGAAAACGACTGAAAGCGACTCCATTCGGTGATCACCACCGCCTATAGACACCCGCAACACCAAGAAGATTGGAGATGCGTTGCCAACCCAGAGGGCTAAGATGGAATACCTCTTGTGCCAGTAATTGCACCGGCTGTCTTGCTCTCCACGCCGGAACACAACAGTGCAAGCACTGCTTAGCGGCAGGATTAGCGAGCGAGATGGTGGTAGCGATCCGGACGGACCTTGCTCAAGGTCCTACCACCCACAAAAGATGTTTTTAGATTAGCTAATTACGTAATAACTTAAGACAGAAGGTCCCTTAAGTAGGGACTGAATAAATCAACCGACTTGGTATTACATGGATCTCACTTCTTACGGTAGAAGAACTGAGTTGCGAGTCTTGGTTTTTTTACCCGACTACGGCAAAGTCAAAAGGAAGGGTTATGTTTTTGGCAGTCTATGTATTTTTACAAGTTCTGTTTTTGATGGCAATACAATTACAATACAATTACAATTTTTGGCATTACAATTTTGACTTTGACTTTGACTTTGATGGCATCCTTATTTCTGCACGCAGGTACACCTGAAGCAACGTCAAAGTGTGCCCTGCGAGCTGTGCCACAAAACGTTCTCGTCTCTGTCGAGCGTGAAGCTGCACGTGCGCTTCGTCCACAACAACGTGCCGTGGCCGAAGCGCGTGAGGAAGCCGAAGAAAGTCGCAGCCGCTGCTGCGAACTGATCGCCGTTATCATATAATAGTAGTTTATGCAACTGCTATATAATGAGAGGCCTTAAAACACGAGTGTGGTTCATAATAGGATCACACGATTGTTTTAAGGCCTAATTATACACAGTTGCATGCACTACTTTATCTACACACATATCATTACAGCAAAAAACCGTAACAGAAAAAAGCTGACAAATGAATGAAAACAGTAATGGCGGCAATTCGATCCTCTGTCAAGACGGTTATTTTTAAATCATAGACAAACGACGAAGTCCCTATTCTCATGTCATTCGAGATCAAATGTCGCGCGGTTTATATTAAAAAAAGTACTGGATTGACGTTTCGTATCGATAACTGTTTTAATATCTATGGATACTAGAACAGAGACCCACTTAAACTTTGACAGCTGTACCAAATTTAAATTCAAAACGAAAGACATATCAGTAGGTAATGTGATGACCATTAAAGTACAGATTTACCTACTACCACAGACAAGAAAATTCTTATAATAACATTGGTTGTAATAATGCTGGTCATTTCCTACGGTTTCTGAACGCATTATAGAGCAGTAACGATATGTGTGTAGATAAAGTTGCTGTTTGTCCCTGCAATATTCGTTATTCGATTTATAAATATTGAATTAATAAATAAAAGACGTTTTAAGAAGACTTATTTTTTAATTTCCAATAAATTAATTTCTTATCGCTATACAAATAAATAATATTTACAATTACACACGAAAAATACATTTACAATAAGTTTATGATTTAATTATTAATTTGAGATTCAAAGTAATTTCTGAAAGCTTAGAAAGTTATTCACAATTTCTAAAATGTAGTCTGTTTTTTTTGTACATACAATTTTACGTATACACAAATTTCGGATATACAATTGAGTGGAAAACCGTATGGAATGTGATGTCCCTTAACATTTTTAAATACAAAAGTCGTTCCCTATGTAGATTCTTTTTCGTAAGTAACAAATTTCGAATTATTCAAATGCATGTAGGCCACTTTAATATTATACGCGTTAACGGATATATTATTCATTGCCGTTAAATCTACAATGACGGATATATCCCTCTTTGGTGTTGAACCAATAGTGCCGGATATATCCGACTTTGGTGTCCTATAGTGTTGGATATATCCGTTTTCGACTTTGAACTTACAGTGACTCTTAAATCCGGCATTTGCGTTCAACTCATACTGACTCTTTAGCGTTGAACTTATAGACGGATAAATCCATCTTTGACGTGCAACCCATAGAGACTGATATAGCCAACTTTGGCTATAGTATGTATGTTTGTAAATTCTTAGTTGTACAAAAAACATAAATGACAAAAAGAGATATATTGATGGATATATCCGTCTTTAGCGTTGAACGTAATGACCGATGTATCGGTCTACGGCGTTCACCCTATAGTCACGGATATATCCGTCTTTAGCGTTAAACCTAGTGACAGTGGCCAATATATCGGCCGTTGGCGTTCACCCTATAGTGACGGATATATCCGTCTTTAGCGTTGAACGTAATGACCGATGTATCGGTCTACGGCGTTCACCCTATAGTGACGGTTATATCCGTCTTTAGCGTTAAACCTAGTGACCAATATATCGGCCGTTGGCGTTCACCCTATAGTGACGGATATATCCGTCTTTAGCGTTAAACCTAGTGACCGATGTATTAGTCTTTGGCGTTCGTCCTATAGTGAGGGATATATCCGTCTTTAGCGTTAAACGTAGTGACCGATGTATCTGCCACCCTGTAGTGACGGATATATCTGTAAACTGGAACATATTACCTTGCTACTCCGGGAAACCAGTGCCGGGCTCGTGCGAAACAGCTGCGTCTGTGCGACATATATAAATTGAGCCCGGCACTGGTTTCGCGGAGTAGCAAGGCAATTTGTTCCAGTTCGTTGATATGTACCTCCGCTAAGTAACACCTGAATCTTTTAATTATTTGGATATACCTGTCTTTAGCGTTAAATCTAGTGACCGATGTATTGGTCTATAGTGACGAATGTATCCGTATTTGGCATTCAAGCTATATTGACGGACATGCTCGTCATCCGCGTTGGGAAGGCTACGGGTGCAGGGCGGGCTTCCAGTCCTGGCGGCGGCGGCGCGGCGGCGGCTTCAGCTTCATGTGCACGTACTTGACGTGGGTCTGCAGCGAGCCAGACTGCGTGAACGCCTTGCTGCAGATCTGGCACACGTAGGGCTTCTCCCCTGTGTGAACCTGATGGATCAAGATTAACATCGTCTATTTAACATACGTATACGTCAGAAACCTCCTTCACTTAATCAATATAATTTCTTCTAGGTCTAGGTTTGTTTTGCGGGTGGTTTGACCTTGTGCAAGGTCCGTCCGGATCGCTACCACCGTCTTGCTCGCTAATCCTAAACTAAACAGCAGTTCTTGCACTATTGTGTCCCGGCGTGGAGAGCAAGACAGCCGGTGTAATTACTGGCACAAGAGGTATTCCATCTGGGTTTGCAACGCATCTGCAATCTCTTTGGTCTTGCGGTTCCTATAGGCGGTGGTGTACACTTACCATCAGGTGACCCACTTGCTTGTTTGCCTTTCTATTTCATAAAAAATACATCGTCTATTTAACATACGTATACGTCACAAACCTCGTTCACTTAATCAATATAACTTCTTTTAGGTCTAGGAGGTTTGTGTCGTGTCGCACACATAATTCAAAGAGCTGGCGGGCGATAGGGAAGCTAAGAAAGCACAACACTGACAAGACTAACCCCCTTATTCATAAAAAGTTCATCATCATCATCATCATCTCAGCCACAAGAAGTCCACTGTTGGACATAGGCCTCCTCTATGTATTTCCAAAGTGACCGGTTGGAAGCAGCATGCAACCAGCGCCTTCCTGCCACCTGTATGAGGTCATCGGACCATCTTGTGGCTGGTCGTCCTACGCTGCGCTTGCCAATACGCGGCCGCCATTCGAGAACTTTTCGACCCCATCGGCTACTATGGGCCTTATAAGAAAGCTGAAAGTCACGCAACGAGCTATGGAGAGGGCTATGCTTGGAGTTTCTCTGCGTGATCGAATCAGAAATGAGAAGATCCGCAGACGAACAAACGTAACCGACATAGCCCAGCGGATTAGCAAGTTGAAGTGGCAGTGGGCAGGGCACATAGCACGGAGAACTGATGGCCATAAAAAGTTAACAATCTTTATCTACACATATATCATGAATGCTCTATAATGCGTTCAGAAACCGTAGGCAATGACCAGCATTATAACAACCAATATTATTATGAGAATTTTTCTAATTTGTTTCTATATTTGTTCAAAATTGTATATACGTCCGTGTTACGAAACCTCGTTAGCGCGATGTAACGCATGTCAATTGGTTTCCTCTACTCAACACTAGATGGCGCTAGAGTCGCTACAGACTTTTCTGTAAAAAAAAAGTGAACGCTTACCAATTTGTGCGTGTAGATAGAAGACTGATGCAGGAAGGTTTTGGGGCACTGCGAGCACTGCCAGCGCCGCACGCCCGTGTGTATCACCGCGTGGCGCTACAACGAAAAACTGAGTCAGCGCCAGCCGGGTTGAGTTAGGGCCTTTGACGCGCGGGCGCACGGAGCGGGTGCACGCCTATAGAACAATAGTATGAGGGCGTCCGCTAACTCGCGTGGGTGCATGGAGCAGTTGCACGCCTATAGAACAATAGTATGAGGGCGTCCGCTAAAACGCGCGGGTGCACGCCTATGGAACAACAGTACGTGGGCGTCCGCTAAATCGCGCGGGTGCACGGAGCGGGTGCACGCCTATATAACAATAGTATGAGGGCGTCCGCTAAATCGCGCGGGTGCACGGAGCGGGTGCACGCCTATATAACAATAGTATGAGGGCGTCCGCTAAATCGCGCGGGTGCACGAAGCGGGTGCACGCCTATATAACAATAGTATGAGGGCGTCCGCTAAATCGCGCGGGTGCACGGAGCTGGTGCACGCCTATAGAACATCGGCGTTGTCAATAAGCGTTGAACTCATAGTGCGGATATATCCGACATTGGCGTTGACCTCATAGTGCGGATATATCCGACATTGGCGTTGAACTCATGGTGCGGATATATCCGACATTGGCGTTGAACTCATGGTGCGGATATATCCGACATTGGCGTTGAAGTCATAGTGCGGATATATCCGACATTGGCGTTGACCTCATAGTGCTGATATATCCCACATTGGCGTTGAACTCATAGTGCGGATATATCCGACATTGGCGTTGAACTCATGGTGCGGATATATCCGACATTGGCGTTGAAGTCATAGTGCGGATATATCCCACATTGGCGTTGAAGTCATAGTGCGGATATATCCCACATTGGCATTGAACTCATAGTGCGGATATATCCCACATTGGCGTTGAGCTCATAGTGCGGATATATCCCACATTTGCGTTGAACTCATAGTGCGGATATATCCCACATTGGCGTTGAACTCATAGTGCGGATATATCTCACATTGGCGTTGAACTCATAGTGCGGATATATCCGTCAATTGCGTTGAAAAGGTTAAAGTATATACTCCCCGAATGAATAAATTAAGGCATACCTGCAGCCCGGCCGGCGTCATATAACTTTTAGTACACTGGGAGCACTTATAGGGCCGTTCGCCTGTGTGCGTGCGTTGGTGGTAGCGCAGCCATGTCGTGTCCTGAAAAGAAGGCAAAACCATCAGATAGCCTAGTGGTCAGCGCCCCTCATACGAAGCTACAGGTTCCGGGTTCGACTCCCGCCAGGGGCAAATATTTGTATGGTGTTGTGAATGTTTGTTTTTTTAATTAAAATAGGATGGAAAGCGACCAACATTACTAGATCTTGGGTCTTGACCATCGATCAAAGGTTAACTGGAAGAGATCCCTTAAAGGGATAAGTTCGCCTTTGTACATCTGTTTTGTCCTGTTATCTGTTATTTTAGGTGATTAAGAGGAAACCACAAGGGCCGTTTTTCCATACAAACGTCGTCCCCTGTTTCCGCTCTGGATAATGCCAGTAGAGCAATTTTTTTTTTCCAATCATCGATGACCACTAATGTGTATGTCCCTATGTTTTCCTTTTTTTCATAAATTAATTATTAAAAGAGATATGAACATTCAAAAACCTAAAAAATTGGCCAGATTTTCGGCAGCGTACATACATTCAGAAAACAAATTTTACTAGATCATATAAAAAAAGAAAAACATAGGAACACTGCCTTTCTTTAATTTTTAATGAAAAAAGTAGTTAGATCGGTTAAGTTTTGGAGAAGGAATCAGGGGTCTACGAATCGTTGATTTTGTGTACTTTAAATAGGTATTTTCAGTCCAAGCTGCGGCTGTCTCTATTGCGCTCTGCGGGGGGAAGCTTGATAGATGGAGGCAGCAATAGATTTTATAAATACCAATTTTTTAATTATCTAGGCCTTGGTGTTTCGTCTTAAGATTGAAATTAAAATTTGCATGTCATCCTATGACTAAACATGTGAAATCTTTTTTATCTACTTTAAAACTAATGTACAGTCAAGGAATTAAATTTCCAACCCATCTAAGGTTCAATAGCATATAGCAAACTGTCACCATAAGAGCTATAGAGCAAGACGTTAGTTTGACATATCGACCTTAATGCATTGCGAATGTCAGACGACATTTCAACGAAATGGGTAGGGAATTAAATTCCTTGACTGTACCTACCATGTTTTTAGCAAATAAATGATTTCTAATTTCTGATTTAGTACAATAAAGAGTCATACATACATACATACATACATACATCTATAACTATCGATAGTTCGATATATGCGAGCTTTCGGAAACAAATGAATTTATTCAACCAAAGAAAAGCCTAGTGTAGCGAACAGCATGCACTCACCGGGTAGCCCTTGCCGCAGATCTCGCAGATCTCGGCGTTGCGTATCTTGAGGCGGCCCTTGCCGTACTGGTGGTACTTGTAGAAGGCCGGCTTCTTCGGCTTTATCTTCAGGTGCACGCGCTCGAAGTGCACCGCCAGCGAGGACTTCTTTGCGAACGTCGTTTCGCACTACAGACGACAAACCACAACTGATTCAAAGTCAAAAATATTCATCTGTTAAACATAAGTTAACACCAGAGTCAGGGGGGTTCCACTCCGCACTGTAGGCGCGCTCGCCGCATTACCTATGGCATAGGTAAATCGCAGTAGGTTGCCGGCTTGCCGCGCGCGCCCGCTCACTCTGTGTAGGGCGTTGTGATAGTATTACAGTAAGCAGCCCAACCCTAGCGGTGCGCCAGGGCATTGCGGGGGGAAGGCGGGCGCGGGCGGCGCCTTCCTTTTGACGCATGCCGCCTGGCGAATGTTTATGAAGTAATACGAACTTTTTGTTCCTGATCATAAAGTTGGAATTCGTTTAATGATGGTCGAGAAAGAGAAGTTTCTGTACGTTAGTACTACTATTTATTCTGTGCCAGAGTCCGGGATTTTCGTGGCATTTTTAAATAAATAATAAATATTTTTAGGACTATTAACACCAATTGACCTAGTCCCAAAGTAAGCAACTAAAGCTGCTTGTGTTATGGGTACTGGATAACGGATATACATACTTAGATAAATATATACTTAAATACATATAACATCCAAGACTCAAGTACAAACATTCATATTCATCGTACATACATTTGCCCCTCCCAGGAATCGAACCTGGAACCTCAAGCTTTGCAGTCAGGGTCACTAAGCACTAGGCTATCCGGTCATCGTTTTGAATTACCATAGTGCCTAACACCGTCTAGTGACGATTGAACAAGCTCGGGCCACGGAGGGACGAAGGGAGCGGCGAGAGGGGGAAACCCATTCTTTATTCGTCAAAGCCGAAATATCTTTATTCAGATCAGCCTTACAGGAAGCACTTATGAATGTCATACAAGTAATGTATATCTGTCTATAAATCGGATAAAAATATCTGTTTTTAGCGTTTAAGCTATAGTGGCGGATATATCCCTCTAAAGCGTTGAACCTAGTGACAGATATATCTCTTTGGCGTTGAACTTACAGTGACGGATATGCCCCACTTAGGCGTTGAACCCTAGTGACAGATATATCTCTTTGGCGTTGAACCTAGTGACAGATATATCTCTTTGGCGTTGAACTTACAGTGACGGATATGCCCCACTTAGGCGTTGAACCCTAGTGACAGATATATCTCTTTGGCGTTGAACCTAGTGACAGATATATCTCTTTGGCGTTGAACTTACAGTGACGGATATGTGCTTAGGCGTTGAACCCTAGTGACAGATATATCTCTTTGGCGTTGAACCTAGTGACAGATATATCTCTTTGGCGTTGAACTTACAGTGACGGATATGCCCCACTTAGGCGTTGAACCCTAGTGACAGATATATCTCTTTGGCGTTGAACATAGTGACAGATATATCTCTTTGGCGTTGAACTTACAGTGACGGATATGCCCCACTTAGGCGTTGAACCCTAGTGACAGATATATCTCTTTGGCGTTGAACCTAGTGACAGTTATATCTCTTTGGCGTTGAACTTACAGTGACAGATATATCCCTATTAGGCGTTGAACCTACTGTGACAAATATATCTGTATTTGGCGTTGAAACTACAGTGACAGACATACATATCTGACGGATCGCCGGGCGGCTCAACCACCTCGCGGGGCAGCTCGGATGGGTCCATGGTGGATGTGGTGTTGAAATAAACACTTCGTTAAATTGAGTACACGTCACTTTTGCGGGTGGTAGGACCTTGTGCAAGGTCCGTCCGGATCGCTACCACCATCTTGCTCGCTAATCCTGCCGCTAAGCAGCAGTGCTTGCACTGTTGTGTTCCGGCGTGGAGAGCAAGACAGCCGGTGTAATTACTGGCACAAGAGGTATTCCATCTTAGCCCTCTGGGTTGGCAACGCATATGCACTCTCTTTGTTGTTGCAGGTGTCTATAGGCGGTGGTGATCACTTACCATCAGGTGACCCACTTGCTTGTTTGCCTTCCTATGTTGTATAAAAAAAAACTTTACTAATTTAATTAAGGATTTCAAACAACTGATTACTTAAATTATAATGGATGGAGATTAGAGCCAACGGGTTTGCTCGTTCGCACTTGTAAGCCGTCAACATCTGAATGACCTGACGTCTAATTTCCAACATGCAACTCCGTTCAAGTGTTGCAACTCGCTCTAATTAAATTAACCAAAAACAATTAAATAAATCGAAACATTATGATTAAAAAAAGAACATCATTTAACGTAAACAGTTAACGCCATTAGAGGTTAGATTAATTTAACAATAATTATCTCTATTTTTGTGACGCGCCGTTATATCTGTCTTTGGCGTTGACCCTAAAATGACGGATATATCTGGCTTTGGCGGTGAAAGTGTTATTAGATTGAACACAGTTGTCATTCCATACCTGATCGCACTTGTAATGTTCTTTGACGTGGAACTCCTGAACATGTTTCTTTAGGGTTTCGTCGTCAGGGAACTTGTCGCCGCACGTCGGACAAGGCCTGTTTAAAAAAAGTGGGAAAATGAAAATGAAAAATTTATTTTGCAAGTAGGCCGTATAGGCTCTTTTACATGTCTGAATCTACAAGCGCTTCGGAAAATGGAAGATACTACTGAGAAGAAACGCCGCAAGAAACCCAGTAGTTAAAAATTGTGTTAAACATTGCAAGCTTTTTATTAAATTGTTTTAAACTTTCGCTATTTTCACACATATTTGTAACGTTTAGGTCATTCAACGGTCGTGGTCACGAGTAGACTCATACCACTCGTGCGCACGGCTGTTGTAACATTGCCGAAACGTCGAGGTAAATTAACAATATACAAAATTTTCGTAACCGAAATTGCTTTCGTTTTTTATCTAAAATGTTTTTAACATTCAAATTACTAAATAATTATTGATTTATTGGCAATAATGTGGCGAAACTGGCAAACGCAAGACACGCAATACTGATGTTGCAGGTTCAAGTCCTGCCATTACCCAAAATTTTCTTTGTGTTGTCATTACATAGCATTTCAAGTTAACAATATATTTGTATCGCGTTTATGTAAAGATGTAAAAGAGAAACAGATAAAGACGCATCTGCAACCTCCTTGGTGTTGCGGGCGTCTATAGGCGGTGGTGATCACTTACCATCAGATGACCCACTAGCTTGCCTTCCTATTTTATAAAAAAAGAAGATTGTATATCGAATTGTCATCGTCACATGCCACCAGGGCCCAATTTCATAAACGCGACAGTCGACAGGTGACAGTGACAATTCGCCGTACATTACTGTATCGACAAGTAACGCTACAGACTTACAGACTTAACATCATAGTGGGCAAGCAATGTATAACAAATTGTCACTGTCACCTGTCGCCTGTCGCTTTTATGAAATTGGTCCCTGTCAGCCGAGTGCGACAGGAACTTTTGCAGGAGGTAGGACTTTGTGCAAGGTCCGTTCGGATCGCTACCACCACCTTGCTCGCTAATCCTGCCGCTAAGCAGCAGTGCTTGCACTGTCGTGTTCAGGCATGGAGAGCAAGACAGCCGGTGTAATTACCGGCGCAAGAGGTATCACATCTTAGCCCTCTGGGTTGGCAACGCATCTGCAATCTCTTCGATGTTGCGGGTGTCTATAGGCGGTGGTGTACACTTACCATCAGGTGACCCACTTGCTTGTTTGCCTTCCTATTTGATAAAAAAACTGCTGTTGAAGTAAAATTATCTTTATATCTGAGTGTACCTCAGCTTGGGGTCACAGATGTTGTTCTCCTTGTGTCGAACCTTGGCCTCCACGTTATCGAACTGGACGAGGCACACTCTACACTTCAGCTCCGGCGTCGTGAGCTGCAGACGGAACGGTTTCTTTATGAAACAGGAGGAAATGAGGAGCGATCCTTTGAGCCGGATCTGCTTGGTCCTTCGAGCCGGATGCACTTGGCCCTTCGAACCGGATGTACTTGGTCCATCGAGCAGGATATAGTTGTTTTAAACTTTCACGATTTTCATACATATTTATAACATTAACGGGACTTGAACGCGATAGAATCATTGGTTATTTACCTCGAAGTTTCGGCCATGTTTCAACGGCCGTGGTCACGAGTATACTGAAGTGGAGGGAGGGTATTAGTACTGTTAAGCCGCGTGAGTTTTACGAACTACGAGCATTGTCTTGTTTATTTCCCACCGGCATATCACTGCATCGACGCACAATGCTCACAATTTCTGACGATTTATCCGGAAATATAATGTCTCGACGCTTACACCTGCTGATTACAGGATTCCATGATAAACGGCCGTTAAAACATGGCCGAAACGTCGAGATAAATTGACAATGATTTTATCGCGTTTAAAGCCCCGTTATAAATACAGATGTAGTTGGTCCTTCGAGCCGGATTACCTTTTTGTGTGCGATGGCTTTGTGCTGCTGCAGGCCGCGCTTGCCGGTGAAGGTCTCCCCGCAGACGGAGCAGGTGCCGGCGGACGCGTTCTCCAGCGGGTGCTGGACGCGCGTGTGCGTGTTGAAGGTCGTTTGTTTACTGAAGATGAGAAGAAAAACAACACGTTAATGTTAAGTCAATTTGATTTAAAGCAATTCCTTTGCTAATTTGAAATAAAGTTTTCATTTCATTTTCATTTATTCATTCAATGCAGCCATGGTATTACAAGATGACAATATTTGGATATTACAGTGCTACATGGACCCTGTTAGGGCGAGGCAACCACTTATGTTTAACTTAACCTAATATTAATATGTTACTTTTACTAATGCCAAATAATCTAGTTCTCCATGTACTCTTTTACCGTATTTAAGCGTTTAACTACTAAAACATTCTTTAGCCTTTTTACAAATGTGTGGTAATTTTGTTCTTCTAATAAATCTTTTGGTAATCTATTGTATATTCTCACTGACTGACTGTTTAGTTGCATATTGAAACTCCCTGGCAACGGATACCCCGAACCAGGTGAAGTCAGGGCACCACCACTGAACCACATCTCCGCTTTAAGGAGAGAGTGGAAAAGGCGATGGACTAAATGCGAAGGAGGGGTAAATACACGAAAGATCCCACTGGGTCGAAGTGTATCCCAAAGGATCCCTAAAAGATAAGATACTTGCATATTTGTATCTTTAAAAATCAAACAAATATTTTTGTTTAAGTATCAATTCTGTTTATTGAGTTTCTTGCCGGTATCTTCTCATCAGAGGTTTTTCCGAACCAGTGGTAAATTTGATGACATTCATAAGTGCTACCTGTAAGAATAATCTGAATAAAGATTTATGACTTAGACTTTAATTATGTGTAAATAAATAAATAAGAAATAAATAAATATTATCTACACATATATCATAAATGCTCTATAATGCGTTCAGAAACCGTAGGCAATGACCAGCATTATAACAACCAATATTATTATAAGAATTTTTCTAATTGGTTTCTATATTTGTTCAAATTCATTTTTATTACATTATTTTAATGTGTACAGTCTATAGATATTTAATAGGTACCTAGCACTAGTAGCTAGTAGCAACGCAGTTCATTGCCCTATGGCTTCTGAACCCATCATAGAGTACTTATGATATGAATGTAGATAAAGTAATGTATGCAACTGTACATAATTAGGTCTTAAAACACTCGCGTGATCCTATTATGAAACTCGCTGACGCTCGTTTCATAAAACCACACTCGTGTTTTAGGACCCCTCATTATGCAACAGTTGCATAAAATACTATTTTGAGAAAATTAACACCAATTGACCTATTACCAAAGTTGCTAAAGCTAAACCTGCTGTATGTATGTACGCAACATTATACTTACTTGAAAGTGAGTCCGCAGTACTTGCAGACAAACGTCTTCCCCGAATGGAAGTCTGCGTGCATGACCGCCATGCTCCTGAAACAAGGAATACTGTTAGGTTACTACAGGAAATGCCTTTTAAGGCATTAACTACGTCAAATTGTTTTAAACTTTCGCGATTTTGATATGTGTGATATTTATAACGTTATAGGGACATTTTTATCGCGTTAAAGTCCCGATAACGTTATAAATATTAACTACGTTTTTGCCATATTCTGCATGTTCTTGTGACACTATGACAGACTAAAAAATTATAACACGTCAATGAGATAACGAAAGGTACCCGGCAGTAAATATTGCACATCGGCTAGTCTCGGTTTTGTATATACTCACCTGCGTGCGACAGAGACGACGCTATACGAAGCCGAACTAGCCGATGTGCAATATTAACTGTCGAGAACTGTAAATATATATGAAGACAACTTTTTTTATAAAGGCCTGACATTTCGTTCAATTAGCAAGGGTTGTTATTGTTTAGACAAAACAAACTTTTCAGAGTTACAATAAAATTGTTGTAACAGTGGCCCGTTTCACTAAGCTACAATTTACAATTTTACAAGTCTAAACCGGTATTGTCGGTTTAGACTTGTAAAATTGTAACTTGTAGCTTCGTGAAACGGGCCACTGGTCGCTCACCGGTGCCGCGTGATGAACTGACAGATCTTGCAGATGAACTTGAGCGTGTGCGACTCGAAGTGCTTGCGCAGGCCGGCGGGGTGCCGGAAGCGCGCGCCGCACAGCCCGCACTCGTGGCGCCCGTTACTCTGCCAAAACCCACCACGTAAAGTAGTGCATCAACACTAATGGCCTCAGAACACTACCTTGTGATACGCCTTATTTTTAAGCTAAAAAGTATTATGAACGGATTAAATTAATGTATGTCTGCGTAACAACGACCGCTATCGCATGTAAGGAATAATAATCATACTCATGAAGTTTAACGTCCAGATTTTGTAAAACCAGTTTGTCATCTGGATACAGCCTTCGCTCTGATTGCGCTTGTATTCTCCACTGTTCGTCATGCTTTTACTGAATATTTCGCAGTGGTACAGCCGCTCTTAAGAGTCACTCAGGAATTAATCCATTTAATTAATCAATTTGCAGAACTATTTCGATAACACATCAGGTGTACCCCAAGGTAGTGTCTTAGGACATTTATTGTTCCTCTTAGGTATCAATGAGCTTCCAAAATCAATCTCGGGAGTAACGACCTACCGGCTCATGGGTCTTCTTTTGATGGTTCTCGTAAGTGGTTTCCGAGAGGAAGCCCTTGAAACAGCGCTCGCACTTATACGCGGATCTCAAGTAGTTGCTCGACTCCTTGCGCGCTTGCATCTCGCTTAGCTGTTCCTCTTCCGTCAGCTTCACTATTTCTGGAGAAAAAGCAGACAATAGGCTATGAATAGACTTATCTAATCGTTAGTTAATCGCTGGTGTAAGCATGTTTTGAAGTGGAAAACGCGTTTTGGAAAACGTATCATGGGCCGCTCTCCAGCCAGATGGCAAGACACATACAGGCAGGCAGAAAGCGACTGGATGCGTAAATTGGAAGACAGGGCTTTATGGCGCACCTTGGGAGAGGCCTATGTCCAGCAGTGGACTGCTGTTGCTGGAATGATGACGATGAGTCTTGGAGGTTGCCGCTGAGCTAGACCATCGATCGTGACATCCATTCATCGTGTTCATTAGGTAGTCGTTGGACTTTATAACGACATGTGGTCGTGACGAAGACGCAATGAGTTTGCACCTTATGCTTATTACAAACATGGCTGAATTTAGTTTACCTCGTAATTCAGTTTTCTTGGGATCGTCTATGAAAGATCTTGTACTATAGGGTAAACACCAAGTGATCTACTTTTTACAGAGTTATCTTATCACCACTACTGTTTTGACATAAGACTGAGCATGCCCATCATTGGATGGGATTCTAATAGTGAGTGTTTACCTTATCCAAATATGCAGCGATTTTAACGCACGATTATGTATTATTTACAATACACAAATTGTTGACTTCAATTTAAAATTCCTTAAAACGCAAATGACATCATGAATTAAAAGCCAGACTTACTTACCTATGTTATAAGTATTCTCAAATTTAGTATAATCGTCTTCGCTAGCAAAGAACTTTTTAAACCCCTTCAATTTCCTCTTACAGTCCTTTTCCTCCTGCCTTTGCTCCTCCCTCTCCTTTTTCTTCACCCCCTTCTTGACTCTCTTCACTTTCTTCACTATTTTCGGCTCCTTCTTAATTTCTAGATCGCTATTCATCAATTCCACTCTCAGTTCTGTGTTCTTCATGCTTTCTAGTATCATATTGTTTTTTATGTTGATGATTGGTTCGTCAAACTCTGGGTGGTAGAGATCGAAGTCATCCAGTTCTAGTTCTCTCTCTTCTTTCTCCTTCTTGGTTTCATCATGGTTGGTGTCTATGGTAGTAGTGTTGTGCGTTATGGTCAGACAGAGTGTGAGTTGATGGGTCACCCGGTCGAGGGTAGCGAGGTAGTTTGTGGTTATCTGTAGGCAAATATGAGGTTTTTGACACCGTAATTGTCAGCAAAAATAAACCATCAATAAAAGACACCCAGGATAGAGTATAGCAGAATAAGATAAAAAAAAATTACGCATTGAATTTATAAGGGTAGAATAGAGTAGAGTAGAAATAATATCCTGGCCTGCCAAGTCTAAGGTAATGGTCAAAGTGAACCCCCTACTAAGAACCGGGAAAACAGTGTTAGGAGAAAATAGAGGAGTAAATTAGAATACCATAGGCATAGCAAAATATAGAGCAGGATATGGACGGGATGGGATGGAATGGGATAGCAATGGGTAGGATTTAAATAAGTTCCCAAAACAAAGAAATTTTGAGTCAATCAATCAGTTAAAATAAACACAATTAAAACAAATATTATATGCTCAATTGTTAAGACAGGTTTAAGTTCCAACATAACCAACATCTTATACATGGATAGTCACGTATTTAACTGAAAGTTTACAAGTAAAAATTTTACTATGTAAGTAAAGCCACGTAGGTCTTTTACCAGTCTGGTACTACCAGCATTTCGGGAAATGTAAGATCCTACTAGAAAAAAGCTCCACAAGAAACTTAATCTTGGAAGAAACATCTTAATAAAATCAATGAAATTGTACAGTGAGATGTTTGTTTTCTTTCTATAAGGAAACCAATTGTCAATATAAACCTGAAAATGAAATCTAAACTCACAAAATGCTGCTGCATTAGTGCTTGCTTCAGCAGGTCCTCGGCGCGCCGGCAGCGCTGCCTCAGCTCCGCGGACCGCAGGAGCTCCGCCCGGCAGAAGCTGCAGATGTGCTGCGGGAAGCCATCCCATGCTGAAAGCTGTAATCATACAAAGGAAAAAGACAGTATGTAACAGGGTGACTTTGAAGCAAAGGCTTCTTCAATAGTTTTAGATTTAATATTATTTCTACAATATAATTATTTCAATACAAGTGATATTATGAATAACTTAACCTAATAAAAAATACAAAAACTTAATTAAATGGTGTCTTTATTGGTGTCAAATTGTGTCACCATCGATAATTAGGTTGTAAATATTTTGTAAGTTAATTTTTGTAAATGGTGGTGGTACTTTATGAGACTAAATAAAAAATATTTTCTTTCTTTCTTTCTTTCTTTATATGTACAAATATCTTCCAAGTCTGTCCCCTGCGGTAAAGTGCCTAAAAGGCTGGCTGCATTTTTAAGTTGGGTCACAATTTAATATTATTTCGTTCAAGAAGTCATACATAAACGGCTAGTACCACTTCCAACATAGTCTAAAAAAATCATGCAATATGACCACTGATAGAGTGAAAATCGACTTGAGTCTTGACTTAGACATACTGAAGGGAAAGAAAAATAAAACTTTTGAATAAAAACTAGCTCCAAAGGCCACCAGCTGTTATTAAACTGTATATAACATTAAAATACGGACCGTGCTACCCGTGACTTCGGTAAACGCATCATCCAAGCAATGCTCATGTATCCCGAACAGTTTCGTATTGGTCGCGAGGCAAATTCGACACGCCAGCAACTCCTCCGTCTCTTGCTTAACTGTGGCCATTCTAACCGCCCGCTGTACATGCAGTCGTGATAAATAACAACATAAGCTGTTATTTCATCGGTATTCTGATAAAAATGTAAATAAAGACAGCGTAACCGAAGGATACGGACATCGGCGTTATTGACCTGCGCGTTATGTGACAAGCGAATATAGCTATTTTTAATTCATAGCTCTTGTTAAACTTTGATAAAAACGACCTTATCAGTATGTGATAGGTCTTAAAGTATCCTAAAATGTTGTAAAATTAAGAGTAAATAACGAAAATGGCATCTACTGTAAGTTTTTGACATTCCGTTTTTATTGCCATATTAAATTAATAAACCTACCATGATGGGAGCCGGGTAAAAATAAAATTATATTCTCATTTAATAAACAGAAGAAAAATAAAGTCCATTCAGAATACAAAGAATTTTAAACAGGAATTAAATCTAACAAGGATCATAATCGGTTTCACTGTTTTATTCTCAGCTTAAAACCTGTAAAACAGCGTACAGTGTATCCGAACATTTTGTTCTGTCTAACTGACAGATGACAGTCACGAACGCGACCCCCCCTCCTCCGGTCCCCCCTCAGCACTGATTTGGGACTTTTGCGGATTTTGTGGGATTATTTATTTTGATTTTTTCATAGATCATAATCAAATCCCAATTCCTATAATCAAAAAGCTCAAAGTGTTAATAAAATGTATCAAAAATAATATATAAACTGAAAACACCATTGGTTATTGGACGTGAAGTAGTCTAACACAGCGATTAAAATGGAAGAGTCTTTGAATTCGGCTTCTGAGTTGCTGTGTTGTCGTGGCTGTCTCGCCACCACCGTCCACTTGTTTGATATGCACGACAAACAGCTCGCTGAGGCATTTGAATGTATCACAGGAATCTCTGTAAGTATTATCAGTCTTAACAAAAAAGGTTGAAACTGTTAATAAAGACTTTCTACTTTCGAAATTAAATCTCCTTTATAAGAGTTTAAGAGCGCCTTCACACGAGGTGGTTTAGTTGCGCAGCTACGCAGCCTGGCAGTCGCGCGACTAAACCGCCTACTGTTAAATTGGTCTTAAATGGTCATGAGTTGACTGGAAGAAATGCCTTAGGACTGTCAGTGTACTTATAACATTTTGTATGCAAAGACTGCAAATGTGGTACCGTGGTATGTCTGTGTGTTAACATAGCTAATTGTCAGTTAAATTATGTTCCTTTCCGTTCTGGCAATTCCAGGTTCAGCCCCAGGACAAGCTGCCGCAGCAGTTGTGCGGAACCTGCTGCCGCCTGCTGGCCAAGAGCGCCGCGTTCCGTGATCGCTGCCGCCGCGCTCAGAGCTGCCTGCTGTTACGGGCCCCGCACGAGGTAACTACAACCATAGCAGGAAATGTAGTGGTTTTTCACACCATTGCGACAGGAATGGCAAGCTTGTGTTTCTCCCTTTCCATAAAATATCCCATTACCCCTTTGAACTCTAAGAATGTTTAAATGTGTTGCAAGCTGTCATCCCCATCACCCCACCAACACATATAGTTAAATAAATAAATAAACAAATAAAATATCTTAGGACAGTTAACACCAATTGACTTAGTCCCAAAGTAAGCAACTAAAGCTGCTTGTGTTTTGGGTACTGGACAACGGATATACATACTTATTTAGGTAAACACATACTTAAATACATATAACATCCACGACTCGGGCACAAACATTTGTATTCATCATACAAACATTTGCCCCTCCCGGCAATCGAACCCGGTACCTCAAGCTTCATAGTCAGGGTCACTAACCACTAGGCTATCCGGCCGTCATAGTTGACTTATGATATAGTGCAATAGCAATCTATAAGCTTATGCTTTAACTCCAAATTCGGCTTTGACATTCTGGCAACCTGACATGTCGGTAACAACTTTTGTTTGCGTTGGCGGCAGGGAAAAGGTTGATATAAGTTGATGGTCTTATAGGTTCAGGCGGGCTGGTTTCCGTAACTCGATGACTTGAAAAAGCGCCTATTTAGCGTGATGACACTACCTCTACTAGTTGATGGTCTTACATATTTTTCTATTTCCTCTAATTCCAGTTAACCATGCACTACATCCAAACAATAGATCGGCTCTCGCACGGACTTGTGTTTAGCTTGACTCTAGCCCGAGTTAAAATCATAGAGCTCGGTAACTCTACACAATGTAAAATTAAACACGAACCGTCTGTGGAAGACAATGATTCTGAAGTAAATGTTGAAACAAAAATTGAAATTGAAACTGCATTTACTTCTGAAGTGAAAAATGAACATCATTTAGGCAAAAATCATTTAGATGCAGACAGTAATGTGGAATCATCTAGTAATATCATTGAACGTGGAATTAAGTTTAATCAAGTCGTAAATACTAAGATTCAAGTAGCAAAACCCACAACTCCTACAGATAAAGTTGTGGTCATGAAGCCAATAAAGAACAAGGAACGGAAACCGAGAAAAAAGATTGCAGGGCAAACGGTGGAATTGAAAAAAGTTAACAAAGAACGAATAGTGAAAAAAAAGAACATAGAACCAAATAAAGAATGCAAAGAAGAGAACAAGGAAGGGAAAGTAAGAAAGAAGACTGTAAAGCAGAATAAGACACAGAAAGAAGTTGATAAGATTAAAGAAGTAACATATGGTTGTCCGAAGACCGATCATCTGCTGAAGTCGCTAAGAGATGACATGCCGATTTTTGATTTTGCAAAATTAGAGAAAATGTTCAATGTGGACATCAAAGTTCTTACTATGGTAAGTTCTTCTTGAATCTCCACCTGGGGGGTTCCACTCCGCACTGTAGGTACGCTCGGCCGGATTGCCTACAAAGTAGGCAAACGGCAGTAGGTTGTCGGCTTGCCGCACGCCCGCTCGCTCGCCCTCCCTGTTTTAGTGTAATTGAAAACATATGCCGCCTAACGTGTCGCGGGTGTAGCGGGGGAATGTTATTTTTTATCGCATTTGACCGGTTCGAGTTCCGACTAAGACAAGCGATTTTTTATAAATCCATAAATGCAGAATTTATTGTTTTTAAAAATAAAGGAAAGTCTCCTTTACATAGAATGTGCTATTTCCAATATTTAAGGTAGTTGATCAATGACATTCGATCTTTCCGCCCTGTACAGTCAAGGAAATTGAAACACATACCACCGTAGAACCTAGTCGAAGAGACATACGCATGACATTTGTATGACATAGCCTGGCGTTTAACGCGTCGCGTCATTGCGATAGGGTTCTAAAGTGGTACGTGAATATATTTCCCCTACTGTATCTCCTTCGGTTGACTCCTAGGGGCAACAGTTGGCGGACTGGGAGCAGTGCAACGCGCCGAAGAAGAAACCTTCGGCGTTCCGCTGCGAGGAATGCGGCAAGGGCTTCGACCAGCGAGACACCTACAGCAACCACATGCTGAGGCACGACCCAGTGAGTGCCACCAGTAGCCCGTTACACTAAGCTACAAGTTACAATTTTACAAGTCTAAACTCTGTTTTAGGTTACAAACACCTGATCCTACCGTACCTACCAGACCTACCTTACATTCTCCCGATGTGTCTAATGTCAACTAAAGTTGTAATTGGCGAAATCCATTTCGACCCAGAGATGGGAAGCCATTTATTGAAAAAAAAAAGTCTAAACCCGCAACATTGGTCATTACGCTCACTGCCATTGGTTCTTATTGACCAATGTTGCCGGTTTAGACTTGTAAAATTGTAACTTGTAGCTTAGTGAAACGGGTCACAGAACACAGTTAGCCATTAATGAAAAAAAAAAACGTATCCGATATAACGGACCAGTTAAACCAGTAGTTCCCAAACTTATTTTTCTTGTGGACCACTTTCAAAGTTTTTCTGGTTTCGGTGGACCCCCTGCTGCTACATTTCTACCACATTCTTCTCTCCCGTGGACCCCTAGGGGTCCACCTGGACCACTTTGGGAATCAGTGAGTTAAACGGACAGCGTGTGTGAACGGGTTGTAACGCGAGTCTGCTCAACAAACTGGAACAAATTACCTTGCTACTCCGCGAAACCAGTGCCGGGCTCGTGCAAAATAGCTCCGTCTGTGCGACACATATTTGTTCATGCAAAAACCCACCCTCCTCCGCTTCCACACGAAACAACATATATCACACAGACTCAACTACACACCACCAGCAATAAACACTAAAACAACACGATCGACGCGTGTTTCGCCTCTCTACGGAACGTACTACGTTCGTGTGATATATGTTGTTTCGTGTGGAAGCGGAGCAGCGTGGGTTTTTGCATCAAGATATATATGTCGCACAGGCGCAGCTATCTTGCACGAGCACGGCACTGGTTTCGTGGACTAGCAAGGTAATTTGTTCCAGTTTGTTGATATGGACCTCCGCAAAGTAACGCCTGAACTTATTAGTTAATTATTTGTGAGTCGGTTCTGTAGAGTTTAGTAGAGTTGAGTTTCGTTCTTTGACACCACTGACCTAAAGTAATATGGACTTCTAGTCAGTGTTTAAAAAATGGCGTATCAAAGGAGGCTAAAAAGAAGACTAAATCGATAATCGCTGCTGACGGCGCTGCTGTCAATACTATTATTTTGTAAAAAAACTTATTTGCAACGAAACTCAATAAATTATTATTTTATGCTGTTAGATATAAAGTTGCAAATCCAATGACTATAAACGGCGAACTAATAATTTGCTTTGTAACATTGGTGTCAACCTGTATTCATAATCATAATCATAAACATAATCATTTATTGTTAAAACTGTCTACAACTAGACTTTATTAAGTATTAATTATTACAATTACAACTATTATAATAATTATATATGTTTTAGTTTAGTTTAGTTATAGTTTTAGTTTAGTTGCCAAGTTCAGGGCCCCACAGAAAATCAGCGCTGCTGCTTGATGCAGCAAATGCTGAGTGGGGTCCCTTTCAGCATTAATAATGTAATCTTTTTTATCGTAAAATGCATCAAGTATTTATTCAATAAAAATACAAGGATAAAGTATACACAAACTTAAAAATAATTTAATAATTAATTAATTAATAATTAATTACCTTTAGTATTTTTTTCGGTTTTCCTCAATAAATGTTTTCTTTCTTTCTTTCTTCTTCCTAGAGCGCGGGCGCGCACGCGTGCGCCGTGTGCCGCGTGCGTTTCGCGCTGAAAGCGAAGCGTCGTCAGCACGAGCGCAGGCACGCGCTGCAGTTCGCGTGCCGCGCCTGCGGGTTCGTCTCCCGGTGCAGGTAAATAAGTTCAAGCGTGGCGCGACCGGAGTTTCAAAAACGTAAAAACGCTATCTCGGGCGTATCAAATGACTCTGGCACAAACATTCGTATTCGTTACACAAATATTTGCCCCTACCAGGATTCGAACCCTGGACCTCTTGCACTATAAGCAGACACATGTGCCACTGTGCCATACGGTCGTCATTTTTGCATGTCAGTAGCATGAGTGAGCGTGGCGTCACCCGATAGGTTTAAGTATAAGGTTTTTAAAGTTTTAGTTTTTTTTTAAGTTCAGGGCCCCACTAAAAATCAGTGCTGCAGCTTGCAGCTGCATATCCCCTTTCAGCATCAAAAAACGTAATTTTCTCACTTAAATTTTTCTGTTTCTTAATCTTGTTGAAATGAAATGAAATGAAATTAAATGATTATTTATTTGCAGAATATAGTGAACATAAGATGTAAATACATTATACCAGAACTTTCATATTCTACCGGAATTCCGGTGTGCAAATTGGCCTTAAATTAAGTTTATATATATTTTCCTCATTCAAATTCCTCTATAAAATTCAAAATTTAACATTTAAACAACAATAAGGATTCAAATAAAATATTAGGCAAATAAAACATCAAATTGTAGTCAAAATAAAGAAAATAAAATAAATGAAATGAGATTATGTCAAATTTTCTAAAAGAATGTCATGCATGAGGCTATTAATATTAAATTAGATTAAATTTCATGTCGTCACAGTCATTATTACACATATTATTATTAAATTGTCCTTAGTTACTTTATTAAAAATTACAATACAAATTGGGTTTGCTGAATAAATATTTTCTTTCTTTCTTTTCTTTCTCTAAATGGCGGGATTTGACCGATCTCATTATGCGCCGGTAGCCCGCTATATAATGATATATAATACTACTCGCTTACGAAAACTGTCAAGTACCTTCGGCCTAAAGACGAGTGTGAACCCAGCCCCAAAAAACGCTCCCCATACAAACGGCGATAACGTTTTCCACCCTCTAAACCTTAACCTATGGCAATGATTTTTTGGTATGTTGTCATTATGCCTTAGAACTAGGTTTGCATGTTTTGATTATTTTAATATTCTGCATAGATTTGACAAAATCATTTGTTTCATACAAAACAAAAAAGCGTCAATATTTACGAAACTATTAAGAATATTTAAAAAATCAAAACAGACAAACCTAGTTTTAGGGCATACTGACAACATACAAAAAAATCATGCCTATAGGTTAAGGTTTAGAGGGTGGAAAACGTTATCGCCGTTTGTATGGAGAGCGCTAGCTTCACACTCCTCTTAATGTGTGTTTTAATTGTACAAAAAACTATGTTGACGACCTGTATGGCACAGTGGCACATGCGTCTGCTTCCTGTGCAAGGGGTCCCGGGTTCAAATTCTGGTATGGGCAAATATTTGTGTGACGAACACGAATGTTTGTACCTGAGTCATGGATGTTATTTGTACTTAAGTATGTATTTTTCTATATATAAGTATGTTTATCCGTTGTCTGGTACCCATAGCACAAGGTTTACTTAGCTTGGGACTAGGGCAAGTGGTGTAAATTGTCCCAAGATATTTATTTATTTTATTTTATTTTATTGTGCAGGCCGCAAGCTAAGATGCACTTCAACACGCACGCGGGCCTGAAGTTCGAATGCAAACCGTGCGAGAAGAGTTTCACGTGAGTATCATAACATGTGATCGGCACCGTCCGTGCAACACGGTGTCAATGACCTCAATCATTATGTCAATATGGATATGCCCCGGGATCCCGGGATTCGAGTCGTAAAAGGAAATCAACATTTATGATTTTAATCCTTATCAGTAAATCAGAAAAGAATGGCATCAACTCTTTATGTGAATATTACTATTAGCCGTCTTTTTCGGACCAGTTCCAACTATGCGTTTGGACATAAACGTAAACAATAGAAAATCCGAAAGTGACTTACGACAAACCAGGTAGTCTGGCAAAGGGTTTTGTTGCACTTCAAATTATTACATTTTAGCATTTACATACATATTTTTTACAAGTGCAAGAAGTAAATGTAAAATGTAAATAATCAAAATTAAAAGTATATCAATATTTTCTATAATGAATAATGATGCAATACATGAGTTTATTAAATAATCAAACGTCTATTTACAAATATATAACACTCAATACAATATTTTTTTCTAACAAGATCACGGGATTATATTCATGTCCATATTAAGATTTCTACTCGGAATCCCGAGATGTTGCACGCATGGTGCCGATCACTGATCATAACGCCTCGGTACTCACGAGCTAGCGGAAGCTTATAGAGCGATATTACTAAACGATATCGCACTTCGCACTAAGGCTGCGTTTCTACCAGAGATGTGCGAGGATGTGTAGCGAGGGATGTGTTTGTAAAGAACCAATGAGCCGTTCCCACCAGAGCTGTGCTGACCGAGGCGAGGTAAACGAAGCGATTCTGTTGGTTCTTACGAACACATCCCTCGCTACGCATCCTCGCATATCTCTGGTGGAAACGCAGCCTTACACGTGTAGTGGTGAAGCTGTCATTGAATAATAATAATAATAATATAGGTACTTGGTAAGTTTTCGGTAACGTAGATAGTCGTAGTATCCATAATATCATTGTTAAAAATAAATAATTAACACATAATTGTATGCTTACCGTTCCACTTAAGTTACTACTAACATTAATAATATAGCTCTAGTTTTGTT